>VWYI01007370.1:537965-802292 GCA_013399455.1 Anthoscopus minutus | reverse complement strand
CCCTCTCCTCTCTATCACCAAGGTATGTGGGACTCTTTGCTCAGACCAGCAGTTAATTTATTGATTTTTTTATCCTGGGGAAACATCCTCTGAACCACAGGCTGGTGCAGCTCCTGTGCCCCAAAGCCCAGGGATTTCACTCCCTCAGCTGAAGCCCAAACTCTGCCTCTTTCCACACATGACAGCACCAAATCCAAAATTTAAGAGGGGCTGCTAGGAAAGGTGACACTACAGGGGTTCTCATGGCAGTTTAATTTTGTTCATTACTGAGGACAAACACTATCCTGGTGTCTGACAAGACGAAAAGATGAATCTTTGTCTCACAGCTGGGTGGTTCCTCAGATTTTGTACTCAGCTGCTACAAGCACCAGGTTAATGATAAATACATCAGCTGTGCTTTTTTGGGTTGTCTGTGCCCCTGCTTGTTCCAAGCCTGTCCTTGCCTGCCCTGGTGTCTCCTGAGCAGACCCAGAGGTGCAGGGCAGCCCTTCCACACATGAGGGTGCAAAGGCACACTGCCTTTCCCCAGTGCACCTGCAGGAAAAAACGAGGCTTTTCTTGATCTAGGCAAGGCAGGTGGCTGACCACACTTAGATGAAAAGGAAAAAAATTAAAATTATTCTACGCCTTTGCTCAAACGTTGGCATGGAATTGCAAAGTTAGTTCTAAGCACAAGACATTGCAGTGAGTTGGTCTGGAGTTTCCAGAGTGGCTAATGAGCAGTGGAGACCTGGATACAGCCAGGAAGGAGCTCCCAGAATTGCTCTGACAATTTGATTCCAAAGTACAGAGAGTAGTGGATCGCAAGGGTTTCTCCATAAAATGTTTTGTGAGCAAACAAGCAAACAAAGAAAAGCAATTTTCAGTTTTTCTATTCTTTTGGAAGGAGCTTTCCAGTTACTCAAAAACAGACAAACCTCAAGCAGAAAACATCCAGCTTCTGGCTATTTCCAGTGTTTCCAAATTTTTCTTTCATTTTGGGGAATAATTTTAGATGTTGCTGAAAACCAAACTCTTTAGGTATTTGCTTTTTTTTAATAGTTTCAGCAAAACACATCGAAAAGATTTGGCTTCCTCTGCATGCAGGTTGGGAACATTTTAAAATTCTCAAACATTTTGAGGGAAGAGAAATCCCTTTCTCCCCAGCACAGCCATCTGCCTGCTATAGTAATGCTCATTTTCTTGCTTATTTTACCCCTGTCTTCTATCTGATATTTGCACTGATTCTAAGTATCTCTGGACAGGGACTTTACTGTCCTTTACAATCATTCAGCACTCTCTGTTTAGAGTATTACTTTCATGTAGATGAGAAGTAATTATAATGGATCTGAAAATGTATATTTAAGTTTAACAGCTATTTAAGATTTCCCATTCAATTTCATAGAATAATTAGCAAATCTATAGAGAGCTCTAATTTTCTGTCTTTTCTGAGGTTAATTTCTTCAGGGTTCAATCACAGTGCTAAGTGTATTTTCTAGAAGCTTCTAGAAACATTTTTCTTGGTCATCCCTCAGGACATAAGGTTTTACTGGCCTTGATTATTTGACTTGTTGAAGCTGAATGTAAAAGCCTGTGGAAAAAATCGGCTAAAATATTCAGCAGTTCCTTTTAGACACACAGATTTTGCTCAAAGTGTTCAAGCCTAGAAATATGAATTTTTCTCCCAAAGGAAAATGAAGATTTTAGCAGGACTTCCTGCCTGCTGCTGATGGGGTTGTTTTGGGGCCAGCCACCACTGCAGCACTTCTTTGAGGCCTCTCTTGGCCTTTGCTGAAAAGTAGGAAATAGCAAAATACCTGAAAACATAATATCAGTAAATTTTGGATCAGTACTTTAAAACATTTGCAATTTTTCAACTATTCCAGGTGATAAAATCTTCCAGAGTCCTTTATTTGCCTTTGTCACAGAGATGGAGCTGGTTGTACCATCACCAATTACAGCTGGCTGAATATTCATGTGCATGTGGTGAGGATAACCCAGCTCTCCAAGATCATGGGGCTGTGGAACTGGGAGCAAGCTCCATCAGCTTCAGCTTGCTCATAGTAATTTACTAGATAAATGCAATTAAAGAAAAATCCATGCTTTAAAAAAATAAAAATTACAGAATGTTATCTATTTCTCCCTAATATCCCTTGGACTTGTTACCCAATTTCAACCCATTTGTCAGTGCATTGAAAGATATTAAGTGCTTATAAGTCTTAAGAAAAGAGGTTCCTGGGTTCAGGAAAATGATTAAGGAAAATGATTTTGTCAGTGCTCCCTCTGAACCTGCTGCATGAGCTCATCCCCTGTGAGACATCAATAAATCGAGTCAGTCACTCCTGAGCTTTGTGTCCAAAGGCTACGTTGGTTCTGCTGCTCACAGGACTCTACTTCTGAAAATGATTCATCTCATTCATGCACTCCTACACACACAGGCACTTTCCCTGCTCTCACCACAAACATTGCTCTGCAGGGTGATTTTCTGCAGCTGCCTAGATACCCTCGTGATCTCTTCTTTTTCTGTGTCCCCTTTATCTCTGGGTAACAGGCATCACCTCTTCGTTCCATCCTCCCCTGCTCTGATTTTATGCCATCCAGCTCTTCCTAATTCCCAATCCCCTTCATTAAGTACTGGTATTAAGGTGATTGACTGGCATATGCTTCCTTTTTTTGTGGTCATATTTAAGTTTTGCCAGCAAATGTCCCCAAAATACTGTCACTGTTGCTTTAATGCTTTTTCAATATTATATACTATTGCTTGATACATTTTTAATTCCAATTAGGGCCCAGTTCTGCAACTTTACCTCTGCGCATGTAAAATTTTTCAGAAGGCCTTTAGAGTATCTCTCTTTAGGGTCTATTGATTTGGAAATTACCTTCTTATTAACAGCAGATACAAGTGAAAAATTATGTCAGACCTCTACTCCTGCTTGGATGACTTATAGAACATTCCTCCTACCAGTTAATTTTTTTTTCCACACTTTTTATCCTTCAGAAGAAATGGGGCAGAGGGCAAAGGTGCAAGCTGGCTTATGATTGAACTTCCCCAAAGGGCAGAGGTGTGGGTACACCTGTTAGGGACACAGGGGTTAAATCTCTTATAGGGATCTCTCTTTATTTTCCCTAGAGCTTGTGTAATGTTTCCTCTTATATTTCCCCTCATGTTTTCATCCTGCAGTTTGAGGTAAAATCACCTTGAAGTCTCCCTCGCTGTCCTTGTCGTCTTTGCTTGCTGTCATCTCAGCCCTTCTGAGCCTTTCATTCCTTGGAAACCCACTTCCACCTTCTTTAGTGTCTTTCACCTCTTTTGCACAAGCCTGGGACCTTCTGCCTCCCTGGCTCTCCTTTCTCACCAGGCTTTGGCTCTGTCAGGTGTTGAAATCTCCTCTGTGTGCAGATGCTGTGAGTTCCCCTTTCCAGGCTGCCATGGTTCTTGTAGGAAAACAACCGCTCCTGTTCCTACTGCAGGTTGCTGTGGGGCCATTTGGGGCAACCCAGACTCCTTATCTGAGATCAAATTAAGGCTAGAACTAAAAAAAACTGGGCCTCAGACTCTGGGGATCCTGAATCCAAATTTGTGTATTATGGCAAGATGAGAAATCATCAGGCAGATGCACAGTTTTATTCCACCACTACCTCCAGTCTTAGTCCTGCCCTGCAACTTCTCAATACCCTGTACTGAGATCTGCAATACAAGTCATCAACATGCCACAAGAAGGACCAGGAAAAAGTGAGAGTCCTCACTGATATTTCTTGAGTGGCCAACAATTTTCAGGTTAGATTACTAAAACAGGCCTACCTAGGAAGGTGGCAGCTGCCCACGCAGCAGAAGAAGGCAAAGGACTGCACATGGTACCCACATGGACCTGGAAGAAAACCAAACCTCATCTCAGCTCCGCAGAAAGGAAGCAGATTAACCTTACAAACAAACAAGTTTGTGCAACTGAAGTGAGACACGCAAAGAGAGGGAAGCTGGCTTTTTTTGGATAATATTCTTTATTGGACAGGAGGTGCTCTCTAGGATTTTCAGAAAGAGATTCTCAAGAGGAGCTGGGGTTGTAACATCATGAGTAACTGAGTGCAAATTCATGTTTCTCCTTGTAGCCTTCTCCAAGGACAGCCTGTTTGCTTTTTCATGAAGGTTTTTTTTCCCTGCTCTCTCTGCTCTGGGCTCTCCAGGGCTGCCCCTTTTCCCATGCAGCTTGTTCTGCTCCCACATCCTCAGGAGCTCCCGGCACACAGCTCCTCGTGACCTCCTGCCAAACCAGAGATTTGTTTGCAGAGGTGCTCCCATCATAACATCACATTGCAATCCCCCAGAGTGTCTCCAAAGAGCTGCACAATTTTAATACAAATGTTTGAAGAGTGGCTGTGCATCTGAAGGAGCAGTGCTGGGCTGGGTTTGGCAGATTTGCAGGTGCCAAGCTTGGGTGGGTGCGGATTTCTGCCTGAATAATTAATCCATCCCAGAAGTGCTATTTGAGGCTTGGGTGTCAGAGCAGTTTTTGTTGAATTTTAATATTTCCTGTGACTTACACATCTCATCCTTGCCCAGTTATGGATTCCTCTGCTCTCTGGAACGATACCACCTTCCTCTCACTGACAACTGGTGGCTCTGTGAACATATTAAATCTCTCCTCCTATCCCAGAGTATTTTCAGCCCTCCAGCAAAGTGTTTGTAATCTTGTCACCCCACGTGTTTTGATCTTCCAGCAGCCGGCAAGGGTGAATAAACCTGCCTTGTAACAGCTCCTCGTTAAGGGAAAATGGCATATGACACACCCAGAGAAACAAAGCACTGAGTAACAGACATGTTACAGGCACATTTAAAGTGTAGGTCTCAAACTCCAGTGATTGTGGGTTCTGCAAAACCGTTCCCATCACAACAACCCAACCCAGAGCTACAAACCATTGAAGCAAGGTGGGAATGCTGAGGGAAGGGGAGACACCCTGGATAAATGAGGCATCCCGGAGACTGCACTACACTTTCAACATTGTGTGATGAGCTAAGAAAGAAAGAAAGAAAGAAAATAAAGCAAGCAAAGTGTGTGGGAAGCACATTTCTTGTGGCAGTGACACAGTGGTGTTCAGGAAAGCTCATGCATGTGTGGCTTCATGTGCAATTATGAGGGAACCTTGTCCTTCGCTGCAACTGTGAATGCAGTCGCAATTAGTAGGGTGAAAGTGTGGGCCTGAAGTTTCCAAGTACAAAAGTGCCATTTAAACCTCTGTTTAGGGAAAGAAAATAGGACATTAAACTGCAGTGGTTCCTGTTTCTTGGCAGGAATTCTAGAATTTTGTCACAGCACAAATTTGTGAATCCCCTTAAGGCATTGTTGCTCATGCACCAACAGCCGTGAGGTGATTCCAGCTTCTTTGGCAAAGTGACCACTTTCTGTAGACTCTGCTCTGTAAAAATAAACTGAATGGAGTAGTTCTTTCCCTTCAGATTTTTCTCACTCAGGAAACACCTATGCCCAAATCCTCATCTGGTGTAAATCTGCAAAGCTCCTCCAATTTCAGTAATGCAGTGCCAAGTTCCTCCATCAGAGAATGTGACCCGTTATTTTGGCTGAGCCTGTAAATCACCAATTCTGTGTTTTTGCACCAATTGTTAGGCAGCTAATCCTCCAATCTGCACGTGTGGACGGTCTGAATGCTCTCATGTGAGTTTTTGCCTGAGCAAAACTGTAGGCAGCACAAAGAGAGTGGGCAAGACCTAGGTGTGTAATCCAAAGCGTGCAGACGTGGAGGCTGAGTTCAGCTTTTCCCCAAATGCAGCCCTTTAAATCCCTGCAACCTCCTCACACACAAACCCCACACACAGAGTCCCTCAACAGCAGCACTCACAGAAACAGCTGGAAGAGAAGAAAAGAGAGGGAGGTGCATTGTGGAGGCACAGTCAGCCACATCTCCCCCTCTGCTCCCCACCCTGAGCGGGCACTGGCTGGGTGTCAGCTCTTAGGGGAGCAAAGGGAAAACATACACCCACAGGAATGACCCAAATAATCCCACTCCCTTAAATCCCATAGGATTTTGGTGGTTTCACTGTGGGACTTCCTTTCCATTTTGGCCTCTCCATTCCAAAACACTATTTCAGACTGAAATTTTAAGAGAAAAAAAAGAAAAATTTTTTTTAGGTATTTTTTTCCACCTTGTTGCATTCTCTGAGAGAAGAAAGTCATTTTTACAGCAAGAAACACATATTAGGCCTAAGAACTGTCAAAAGTGGAGCCTAAATTGAAGATGATGTGCAGACACCTTTAGCTGAGGTCAGTGGAGGCTCTGCTGTACCTAGCTGTGAAGAGGAAAAAGGAAGTTTCCTACCCAGGAGCTTAAACCCTAAACCAGTATGTTTCCCATTAGGAAAAAAATAGAGCAGTGTTTTTACTTTAATTGTTTGACTCATTCCTGAGAATAACTGTCCAAACTACTCAGAATAATCAGAATTATCATCTGGCTTGCTAGACCCCAGTGCATCCAGCAAAGCCATCTCTGGCTGACTGCACCTGCAAGCACATCCCCTGGCCAGTGTGGAGGAGCTCACCTGTGCAGTGAGGTGCAGCACTTTGTTTCATGATGAAATGTTGTAAAGAATCAGGAGCCATGGAAAAAAATACCTGTGGGATCAGGTGTGCCCACTGAGCACCTCTGAACTGCTCAGGGGAGCAGAGCCCGTACTGGCTGATGCTGATTCCTGGTGCCAGTCACCACGTGAGGAGTCAGGAGCTCTTTTTCTGTTACTTCCATTTTAATTCTTCCAAGCAGCCTGGGGTCATGACATGTCCAGAGCCTGTTCATAGTGCTGGGACTGTGAGATCCTTTGGTTACTGGAACAGCCAAAGGAGGAAAAAGGCAGCTTTGCCCCCACACTCAGTGTCCCTCATGGTGCCATTGCTGCCACCAGGAAGAGCACAGGAGCAATGGGTGAGCTCTGGGGCAGCTGCATCCCCTCAGTGGGGCACTCGTGGATGGGCAGAGGATTTGCTGAGACCAGGGGGGATGGGGTGTGACAGAGCCCTGGCATGCTGCAGGTCCCACCAAACACAGCTGCACTGGGAACAAGGTGATGGCATCATGGCATGGAGCCTCCTGAAGCTGCCTTGCCAGGCTCCCCAGAGCCCCACATGTGGCAGGACCTGGGAAAGAGAGAGAGCCATTCCTGGCCCATGCAGCAAGCACAGCTCATTTGGGCTATCTGGAAAACACTGACCTGCAAACCACTGCTCTAAGCCCAATTACATTGTACAGGCATTTAATTTGTTTTGCAGTTCCTGAGATTTTATGAGCCTCCATCTTCACTAATTTGCCTCAATGCGACATCAGACGGTGTTCAAGCACATCCAGGAAGTATTAACATGGGGGTAGGTGCTTCTAAAAATATGATGCCTGACAGAGAGGCCTAAATTTAAAGTAAAGTTGGGTAATTTTTTTTTCTTTGGTGTATTTTGTTTTTGCCAGAAGCAGTACTCTTGAAGAGTGCAATAACCTGTCTGTGCCTTCAGAAAATTACAGGTGTTTAAGTGGGCTGTGCTGAAGGCACACTGGGAGTTAATGGGCATCTTCTGCCCCTCCAGGTTCTGCTGCTGTGGCTGGGACTGCTCCTTGCCCCATCCCTGGCAGAGGGTCTGCAGGTGAGGGTCCCTCCCACGCTGTCAGGCAGGTGCAGGCTCTGAGCTGAGGCTGGGGACGATGTGCTGAGATGGTTTTCTAGGGCTGCCTGTGCCAGTGCAGCTCAGGGCCCATCCTGAGCACTCACCATCACCACAAACTCCTTTCCCACCTGTCCTAGAGTGCAGTGGGTTCTTATCTCCCTTGCCTTGCTGGCTTCTGACTTACTCTGATTTAACTCTCAGCTACTCTTCTACTTCTGGGCAAACCCACTGCAAATGCAGTCAGTGAAACAGAAACGCTACCTGCAATTTGTAGCCTGGCTGCCAAAATAAAAAGGGTGAAAAGATCATACCTTTCTTAGAAAGGTTACCCTCAAGTTTCTTTCCTGCCTGCCAGCCAGAAAATATATTTTGCCAGTATTGTCCCTCATTTTAAAAAGATCTAGAAGCACAATAAATACATTGCTTAGAAGAAATCATCTGGTTTAATCTTCCTCCCCATTCTCTTCCTTTCTACATATACCCTTAAATATTCAATTCCATCTTTAAAACTGTCTTAATATCCAGCTAGAGCAAGGATGTCAAGGATGTCAATCAGAGCCTGTCAGGTCACCAAAGACTCAAAGTGATCTCAGCAATCCCTGCTCAGCCAAACACCTCCTTGTTCTGCACTGCTACCGTGAGGATTGAGTGGGGAGACACTGGGGAAGGTTTCAGGGGAAGAAAAATGCTGTAGGGAGTCTTGGAGGGAAGTTTCCTTCTGGGACACCTCAAACAGCTGCTTAGCACAAGTATTAATAACCTGCAAAAAGAATAAAAGGGATGGGTGAAGCAAAACAAGAGGCCCTGCCTGAATTCCCAGTCGGGTTTTGCACACACGAGTGGTGATGATTCACTGTCTGGTTTTCACTTTGTTCCCTTCCTTCAGCACTTGGCAGTTTCCTAACTCTGGTAAAGCTCTGCCTGTCCTTTCACTTTATGTGAACTTTCAAGTTTTTTAATCTTGCTACATTATTAGCAATGACCCAAACTCCAGAGAACTTGACCCACACTTTCTTTCTGTATATTTAATTTAATTTCATTGACTTATGATAGAAATTGAGTGCTTTAAGAGAATACATGAGAAAAGCATTATTAGAGTTTTGTCAGATCTCACCTCACCACTAATAGGGCATTAACATTGGAAAGCTGATCAAAAATATCCTCTTGGAAAGAGATATGGAACAAAATGAAATCAGCCTCCTTCATTCCTTTCCTGCTTTTGTAGACATCTTCCCAAATTAAAACTGTCACCAAATATGTCCATTAAACTGTGGCAGGTCTTACAGG
This sequence comes from Anthoscopus minutus, assembly GCA_013399455.1. Classification (NCBI taxonomy): domain Eukaryota; kingdom Metazoa; phylum Chordata; class Aves; order Passeriformes; family Paridae; genus Anthoscopus; species Anthoscopus minutus. The sequence goes on along the minus strand of VWYI01007370.1, from coordinate 793,368 downwards.
GATGCTGCTCCCTGAGCAAACCATTCCTGCTGCAACCCCACTACCCCTCAGTCTCCTACAGGAGTGTGGCCCCAGTGTGGCACGGGGCTCCCCACAGCTCTGGGGTCAGCATCTGCTCCTTTTTACTGGTGATGACAAAAGCGTGGGTCTGATAACCCTGACAGGGAAAAGAAGAGGCAGGATAAGACCTGCACACATTTCTTAGGCTGTTTTTTACCCTTTGTGACTCTAAACCAAGCCACAAGGCAGACAGGGAGAGGGCAGGGCGGCTGCTGGTGGCTGCTGCTTTCAGCAGAGGATGAGGGAGCAGGTTATCCCTGGAGAAATCACTTCTGGACTGTCAAAACCCACAGCTAACTTCCTGATAAGCCAGATTTTTCCTGTAATGGTTTAGTTTTAGTCAGAAACAAAACATTACCTTGTGTTTGGCTACAAGGAGAGGGGGAGTTGCTCCTCTCGTCTCACTCGCTGGGTATTTCCTTCTTTTTTAAAAATAATTTAGAACAGCAGAGTCTAATTTACAAAAATCTGCACACTTTTCACAGCAGATCACTAATTTGATCCTCAAATTTTCAACCTGAACAGTTTAATCATCTCTGGGTGTTCTGACCTGCAGCTGGAGGGTTCTCATGCACAGCTGAACAGCTTCCACCATGGCAGGTCTGTGTTCAGGTCCAGGTAATCTCTTTGGACTGTTCCTTCTGCACATTTCAGAGGTGTTGCTGTCACCTCAGGAGGGCACCCACTGTGAGGTGTTTGCTGTCCTCTCCCCTCAACACCCAGAAAACAGCCCTGACTCACAGAGAGCAATGCTCAGCCCCAAAGGGATGATTTTAATAAGACTTTCAGTTTAAAGGGGGAATAAAATTGCATTTCCTTCTCATCTCAGCCTCTGTTTCCTTCAGCTCTCAGCAGGCAATGGCTTGGGATACTTATTGCTCTCAGTAATTTCTTTCAGGACCCTCTTATTTTTATTTTATGCATTGCCTAATGCAAGTGTCTCCCAATTTCAAAGGAGGAAAATTAATTTGTTTCCTCTCAATAGCAAAGTGCTGTCAAACTGAGCTCTAGATAGTTCACACCTGGGCAGTGGCCTGGGCCTGCAGTCCTGCAGGGCTTCTTCAGGAATAAGCCTTGGTGAATAATTTATTTTTCAGTTTGGCTGCTAGGAGTCAAGGGGAAATTCAGTTTAATTCAAACCCAATCTCCCTCCTTCCCTGCACACATGTATGTGTTTTTGCTGTGCTTAACCAGGCTGCACAATGGGTAGTTTTGCTGCTTTAAGCCATATTGTATGCCATTTTTCTTGTAAGTTTTTCTATTTCTGTCCTCAGTGCTGAGCTTTAAACCATCAGCTATGCAGGAGCCAGTCTCTGCATCCTGCCAAGATGCCACATAAATGTGGGATCCTGGGGACAAAAATCTGCTTGGGTTGCTCTCCCTTCCCTGCTTGCTGCTGCAGCCAGACCCCAGTGCCAGGAGGGGGAGGTCACTCTGTGGCAGAGGGAAGTGCCCACGTGAGGGGGACAGGAATGTTCCTCGAGTTCTGTGCAAAGAGGAATGAGGAGTCCCAGAGCCCACCAAAGTGTTTCACTTCCTCCCAAATGGGAACTGGGAGCTCTTACTGACAGTGACCTGTGCAGCCTCTGGGAGCTAAACTTGGTGTTTGAGCCCATTCTGGAAGGTGAGGAGGGATCTGCTTGACCCTGTGCATGTTCTTCTGTCCGGGGCTGGAGCTCTAGGGTTCATTCAGACAATCTATTACAAGAGGAAGTTTCTTGCCATTGCTCATGTGGCCTGATGGGGCTCCTGGAGAATTCCACAGGCACCAACTTGCTCCTGTTCTTTATGGAAAAACTGCTGAAATTTTTAGCTCAACGTCCTCCATGGCCGCTTTATTCCTCTGCAGTGCTGTGTAGTGGTTATTTTTCAGCCTACATACATACACTGTACCATGAATGGATTTTTGTGCCTCCTTGAAGCCTGAGTTTTGCTGGGCAAGGCAGACACCAAGCCCCAGATGATTCCAGGCTCAGTGCCATGCCTCTCCTCATGGCAGAAACACAATCTGTGCTGTAGTGTCTCACCCATGCTCTGTGTAGTAGCATTTAAATTCCCTCAGCAACAAGCAGTGGCTCAAGACTGATGTTTTGGAGGGACAGTTATTTGCTGATATCAGAGGAATTCCTGATAGAGGAAGTGCTCCTTGCACCCCAGTTCATGTCAGTCTTCACTGGGCCACGTCTCAGAGTAACCCAAGGTAAGAGGATGGAAAACCATGTGCATCCTGTTTCATGGTGCTCCTGTTTCCACAATGTGCCCCATATTTCAGCAGAGCCTGGGAAAGTTCAGCACCCTCCCCTCCTCCAGTGCAGCAGAAAGTTTCCAGGGGGAAATTCAGCTTCCAGTTCAGCTTCTCCAGAAGGAGCAGGATCTTACCAGGGGGAAAAAATGGAGGTTTAGTCAAGTACTTTGAGGTAAAAGATACTCTAAATGAGCTGTTCCGTTTTCCCTTAGCAAAATTAAACTGAACTAAAGCTTCCCCAGCTGGGTTGGCCAAGCACTGAACTTCTCTCTGGTGAAATAGGGCTACATGTGTCACTGAACCAGCAGGACGCAATTTTGAAATGCAACCTACTAAAGCAGGCTTTGTAAGAGTTTTCAAAAACAGAGGGCCTGATTTCTTGTTACTTTGAGAAGTTATTTACAGCTAAAGTGCCTGTTCTGGGTTACCCAGGGTCACTGACTGTCTGAATACCAGACAGGTGAGATACACATGTATTATCTCTATTTTTTTTTACCATGCCTCCCATAAAAGGAATATTTTGTATATAACCTCTCCTTGCATCACACTGGGGGAATTCACCACCCTGTGAATCAAAGCTCAGGTGAACACCAGAAGAGATCACCAAGGGAAGGCGTGGCTTTTTTTCACCAAATGGTTTTGAGAACAGGTTAGGCAAAAAAGCATCCCCATGAGAAGACCTCATCCTGCCTCTGGGAACTGAGGTGGCTACATGCCTCTCCAAGTCCCCTGCAGACCATTTTCCACAGCTCCAATCCTGGAATTACAGCAGGAAGGAGAATTTGGCTCTTTGAGTGTCTAGTTACTCTGTGGGTTCTGAATTTAACTCATCCTGTACTCCGGAAAGCACCTGAGCGCTGAGGATGTTGCCATGGCTTTTGCTTGGAATACAGAAAATGCCACTTTGCAGCTCCTGTGGGCTCTCCTTCTGAGGACAGGGCAGCATCACCAAAGCTCAGAATCAGCCTGAAAAGAGGCTGGGCAGCACCCACACCAGCTACCCTGCTGTAACTATGGGGTTGCAGTCCCAGAAAGGAGCTTTTCCTTTTTATTTCCCAAACCCAGATTTGTTCCCCTCCTGTCAGCAGCTGAACCCTGGATATCAGGCACACCCTCAGGTGAACATTAAGCTCATTGACTCATCGGGAGTGATCAGGAGGGGCTGATGCTCACCTTGCCTGCCCCCTTGGTGAGCCTGGAGAGCCTCACCCAGACTTGTCTGGGAGTCATTAACTCCTGTTTGATCAAGGGCAGAGCCCTCACCTGACCTGCAGAGAGGAAAGGTGACAGAGCAGGACCAGGGGCATGGCTGGTCCCATGCCCTATGGCCAGGGGTGTGCAGGCTGCACAAGGTGTCTCAAGGGCACTCACACTCCATTTCTTCCCCATGAATTGGGCCTGAGTGCCCCATAACTCCTAGAGAGTGACAAAGTGACTGAGCCTGCCCTGACTCCAGCAGGCAGACTCACATCTGCTTTGTTGTTTTAGTTTTTCCTGTTTTAGCCAAAAAACTATTTGAGCAGAAAGCTGCCTTCATTTTTTATTTCTGGTAAGACTGCTTAGCTTTTACCCAATGCTTTTTATTGTCAGAGCTGAAAGTGATTTACCAAGAGGGTCAGTACTTCCTCCCTGCCCCCCACCCCGGGAAAGCTGGGACACAGAATAATTTAGCATAAGTTGTATTATTATGAGTTCACATTTCTAAAAATTAAAGGACCACAAAACTGCTTTTCTCTTGATTGCACACACACTGGCAATAATGGCATATGCAAAGTTATCTTCCTAAAAAATTATGATTTCTTGTCATCAATAACACTGTAAAAGTGACTCTTTGGAAGACAGTGCTCCATAAATCTGAACAATTCACTCCTGCATTTCCTTTTTCTTTGAAAAGTTTTGTGGTAGTGGAGAAATAAAGCCTACAAACTCAAATTAAACTGGTCTCCAGCTAGCCCCCAATTAATGTGGCTGAATCAATAGGAAGCATACAATCAAAAAGTAGAAAAAGGCAATGAAACCCCACACCAGAGGCATGAAAGAGGCAACTTCAGACTCTCTGGAGCTGTAGAGCTGGGTGGTGGTTCAGTCAGAAGGAGGCACAAGCTGCTAAACAGAGCAGCCCCCACTTCCCTTCAGAGTACTAATTAATCAGGCATAAAAAGCTCATCAAGGAGCAGTCCAGCAATGAGAACTAGACTGAAACAAGGTTATCCTGAAGGTTAAAGACACGGGGTCTTCTTTAATTCCTTAAAAAGAGAAATAAAATCCTTCTTGCCTTCCTTTCCTGACACATCAGTTAAGCCAAGCCCCTCTAGCAGGGGAGGTGAGATTGGCATCTGTCACTGAGGCCCTAAATCTTCTCGGGAGGGGAAAGTGGACCACAAGTGCTAATACTGAGGATGGCTCATCAGCTTTGCTTTTCATTTCCCTGTCCTTTGTTTTTCAGCCTTGAGCTGTGCTTGCATTTATGGTGGCCCTTGGTAGTTCCCTGGCCGTTGCCTTTTCATTTACTTCACAAAAGCTCAGCTCTCCAGGCAGAGTCTAAAATGAGCCCCTGCATCCACGAGTGCTCATGTGAGCATAGTGGGAACATTCAATTACAGAGTTTTTATCACTCTTGTGATTGCTGATGTACACCCAGAAGCTCGGTCATCACCAGAGGTGCTCAGTGCTGGGGAACTTTTGCCTTCAGTTGTGTGAAATGATGAGGTCTGCGTGGAAAAAACAATTGCATCAAATGGCAGAGTGGTTCTGGGGCCTCTGGAGGATGATTGTGGTTGATCTTGTACCTTGATTGATCCTGTTCCTTGGGAAATGGCCAAGGACCACCTTGGTTCCATGAGCGTTAGGGGTGATGTGCACTGCTGCCATCTACTGCTATGATCACCCAGGATGAGCCCTGGGTCCTGCCTTGGATTCCTGCCTGAGTCTTTAGCTCAAAAGGAATCTGTTCTTAGAACTGGGCTGTCCCTGACTGGTCCTTGCAGCTTGTGTGAAGCTCCCAGTGGCCACAGCAGAGAAGCAGTCATGAGACGTCAGCTAAAATACAACAGCTTCTGGCAAACAATCCTAATGTATCCCAAATCAGCCATTCAAACTCATTTTTTTATCTGCATAGTAGTCAGCAGGCTTCTACAATTCCATTTAAAGATCTCCATATTGAGTCTTTAGAACTTCATCTTGTGAAACTCAAGTAAGGTCTCTCTGGGACTGTATTAGCCAGATCCCTGAGTTAGAGACCAGTTTGTAGAGGGTTGAAGTACCAGGACTTTCATACTCTGTGAAGTAAAATGCTTGAACAACACTGAGATTTTTTTATTGACAACAAGCTTCTCTGGAAGAGATGTCCTTCCATCTTGTTCTTCCACCCCTTACTGGACTTCCCTTAATCAGAAATGAATAGCCAGGTTAAAGCTGGTAGGAGTGAAGATGAGAGATTATTGGCCCTAAAAGCTCTTATATTTTGGCTGCTGGAGAAATAAAGCCAAACTGAGTCATGCTGGAATTATTGAGGAAGGGAGGTGCTTTTTCCAAGCTTTATGTGCTTGAAGAAGCCTTTCTTTAACCAGTACATCACAGGTACTTCACTTCTAGGTGGGCATGAGAGGTGAGCAGCTGTGTTCTTCTCCAGCCTGTTTCTGTCTCCTGGGAATCTCTCCAGACTATCCACGGGAGGCAAATGCTGCTCCACCTCGGGCCCAAGGCTTTATCTACATCTAGCTGAGATAAGAATCCACAAGGACAGCCTGAAGCAGAGCACCTCATGTTGGTATCTTCTTTAAAGGCAGCCAGAACTCAACCCAGGCTGTTTGAGCTGGCAAATCCCATCTGATCCCTTGCAATAGGGGCCCAAGGCGGTTGTGTCCACCCTACATTGGCCATAAGGGGGGCTGCAAGGCAGAACATGGAGTGCCAGGGATAATTAGGCTGGGGATACACCCAGGAGCCCTCCCAGGGTCAGCAAGGTCACCCAAAACCAGCCCCAAGGCTGCTGCCAGGTGAGGGAAGTGTAAGGGAAGCAAACGCTGCCTCAGGTGCCACGCTGAGCTTGTGCTCACAACGTGGAGCTGCAGGCAGTTGATCCTTGCTGGAACAGTTGGAAAATCTTGGGTTTCAACAAATGCATCTTGAGAAAGAGCATCGCCTCCAATTCCCAAAGAGAAAATTCACTGCTTGGGTATAACTTCAACGTTGACTGGTGTTTTCAAAATGTGGAGACCTTCTGTGTTAGGCAGAAATGCAATCACTTGCAAAGAAGTAAAAGATCCTGTACATTGAACAGGAAGATTTTATCACCAACAACTGGCTGTACTAATGAGATTCAAAAAGATGTTGATGCACTTGGAGCATGCCCCTAAGGTACCAAACATACATCCACACATTAAGGCATCACTGTGAAGGAGGAAGAAGAGTGTCTGAGAAAAAGAACCATGAAGAGACAAAAACTATTCCAGCATCAAAGCTGTAACAAATTAAGAATTGTCAAGGTATAGTTTTCATCCTGTGCCTTTTTCTTGATATTAAAATGATGGTGAGTGAAGGGAGTGAAAAAATGCACACCTGATAAACAACTTCATGCTGACTGACATGTCGGCTCAGCCCAAAAGTTGTAAGACCCAGTCAGCAAAAAAAGTGATCAGCTAAGATTGATCATCAGCTGTGCTTGGAATTTGTAAAGGTTTTACTGTTATTTATAACTATTAATAATAGCACTGTCAGATAATATGGTTTGCTATCTCTGGTCTTCAAAGAATAAAGCTTCTTTCCTTTTAAAGCTGTTAAATATTATCTTGCTTTAAAGACATCACAGGTCACTGGCCTTTCTGGCTCTTCTGATACTCAGCTACATAAGTAATTTTATTTTCACTGAACAAAGCAGACCCTTCTCTCTGGACCCAAAGCAAAACCTTGGAAAGAAGGGAAATGTGTATTCCTTCCTTGCCAAATGACTGGGTGAATTGATTTTTTCCCCTTCCTTGTTGCCATTGTTTCTCTGTCATTAGCTCTCTGTAAATAAGCTTGGCAAGGTCTTGTTTTGAAGCTGCCTCTGCCTATTGGACTGCAGACCTCATGGAAAAGGGGGTGAACTAAAGATGCATTTTCCTAATGGAGATGCTGGGAATGATGGGTGGTCCTTGAGGACACAGCCTGCCAAAACAGGCTGTGCTGCAGGAGTGACTGGCACTGTGAGTGACATGTGGGGAGGGAACATGACCAGGACAGTCACAGAATTGCAAAATGGCAAAATATCACAAATTGCCACTTTTGCACAACATCCTGTACTAAAGTATTTCCAAAGACGAGTAAATTCAGATAAAATTCAGCACAAATAAATTTATTTTAAGGAATGGAGTCAGCAAACAGGGAAGAAAAATCCAGTTTTAAGCACATTTTAAATGCCACAGGTACAAATTGCAATTTGCTTGATCTAAATCCACATCAAAATGATATTTAAGTGGGTTGTAGCACAAGTGTCTCGGATATATTCCTCCGAATGGCTGGAAGCAGCAGGTCCCTTGCAGCTTCTGCTTGGTGGGGAGGCAAATTTAAGTGGCTGTTCTTGTGCTCTTGCTTTCACATCCATCCATCCATCCATCCATCCATCCATCATCCATCCATCCATCCATCCATCCATCCATCCATCATCCATCCATCATCCATCCATCCATCCTCCATCCATCCATCCATCCATCCATCCATCCATCCATCCATCCATCCATCCATCCATCCATCCATCCATCCATCCATCCCCATCTTTGCTCTGAGTTTTTGAATGATCACATCATACAGAACTGTGGAGTTAAAGTCTGTACAGGAGAATTCCTTAGTCCAGCATCTCCCCTGGCAATAGCTGTGAAGTTGGTAAGTTTTAGGGCCAGTCAACATTGCATTAGGGGAAACTACACATATGAGAGTGAAGCATTTAGGATGAACAGTTGCTCAGCAAGGGTCTGCTTCACTTTCTCAGTCAGGATGACCTTAGTGCTATGAACCGTAGGGTTTTTTATATTGAGAACAGAAACTTCATTATGAAAAGCAAAATAGTTTTTGCTGTTGTTGACTGAGACACAAGTGGTTAATTTTCTTTTTATTTTCCTGTGAAAAATACAGAAAAGTGGTGAGGCTTGTAAGAGACTTGAAAGGTAATGTCAAAAGTGGACAGATGAGGAAGCACTACAGGTTTGCAAGTAAAAGGCAATAATTTGAAATGCTGAAATGCTGATAATTGCTGGTCTATGCTCCTTGTATTAGTGGAGTCACAAGTTAGGTCTGAGATCAGCCAAATACCTGGCATCCTTTGGCTGCAGAGGAAGCCTTGAGAAAGTGAGGTTTTACTTTAGATCCATAAAGCTAGGTGGGGTGAATCTATACCAGAGGGGCTGCTCTCTTTACTTGAGGCAAATCCATTCTGAGCTTTGATTTTTAGTTTAATCCTGGAGGTGAAAATAACTTTTTTTTTCCCCAGAGTGAAATTATACTGCATGTTATGAATTCATGCTCTTCTCAGTGAGCTCTTTAAAGGACTGCAAGAGATGTAAACATCAACTTCTTGCTGATTATCAGGGAGACTGGGTATGTGCTCATTCACATCAAGAAAGAAAGGTGGGAGCAAAGAAGCTCCTTTGCCATGTTCCTCCATGCTGTAACCCAATGGAACTGATTGGAAAGTTTGCATTTAAGAGCAGCTCCTGCTTGTGTGTAGGAAAGCTGTGGTTCATAAAGCCACCCAGCTGATAAAGTCCTGAGCTGCCCTTTGATGCAGCTCTGATGTGATGTGCTCAGGGCAGAGCACTCCTGCGACGTACCCGGATTAAGTACGGAGCAGATAGAGGCGAAGATGTGCACAGAGGCAGCAGCTCTGATTAGAAAATTAGGTGTTGTTAGGGCTGTTCTCTGGCAGTGAGGCCCACTGACCTGGACTGAGCCATGTCCATAATACCAAGCTCCTCTTGTCTCCACACACGATGACTGAAGTCACGGCATCTCTTGGGAATGGTCTCTGGCTGTGCTAACTCCTAAATTCCTGGGACATGTGGGAGAACGCTAATTGATTCAGGTCAAAAATGTGCCAGAGCAGGTTCTAGGACTTTAACAAGGCAGACTATCAAATTCCAATGCCTGGGAATATTACCTGCCACTGTTTAATTTACTAGCAGCATAGGTGTAGCCCTAAGGGCTTGTGCACACACACAGACACCTACAGTGCATTGGAGGTATTTTGAAAGGTGCCTGGCAGATAATGTAATGATCAAGAGACTGGCTTAAGAACAACATGACTGCTGCCTTTTTGAGCCCACAGCAGTGCTGTTTTCACTGTGCTTCCTATGGCTAGAGAGCACTCTTTTACATATGGACAGTACCAAAAGTNAAATGACTCCTCTGCCCCACCCTGTATTCTGCTTCAGAAGTCAGACTTTGGAGGTGCATTTCATGCAACCTGTGTTGCAAATAAAACCCCAGTAACTGCATTTTCATTCTGATTGTGTGTGCCAGAGAGACCATGAGCCTCTGGGGAAAGGAAAACATAGAAGGCTTATTCGTCCAGATTTCAAGGAAATTCACTTCTCCCTGTGGATTAATTCTGATTGTACAGAGGCAGGTTTTAAATGTTTGATTCTTGTTTGTGTCTGTTTTTTAACCCATATCTCAAGAGGATTTAATTAGATTTGATGTTCATGATATGCTATTTACCGGATTATGATGAGATCAGCTGATAAAGCTTGACACAAACTTGGCAACCTGTTTGGTGCTTTCTCAGTCTTTAGAATTTAATTATGGCAATTTCAAAACAGGAAGCTTGGAAACAACACAGGGATTAAGGACTTTCTGTTGCCCCACTGGGATCAGCAAGACTTATGGCATTGGTTGTCACTGTTGTCACCAGCTCTCAGCATGCTCAGCCGTCTGGGACGTGAGTGCACATGTTCCCGTTCTGCCTAAAATGGACCAAGTGCCGATGCCATTTCTCCTTGGAAATGGTTCTCCTGAGGAATCCCACCAGCTGCAGTGGTGTTTCATGGCTGAGGTGAGAATGGAGTTAAGTGACATGCCAAGGACTTGTGTAGACACACAAAAGCCTGGGACTTCTGTTTTTCAGCAATTTCCGGGGAACCTGCATGCTCCAGTACAACATAAAATAAGTTCAAATGCACAGGGCCAGAGCAGATGGAGTTTTTCATGGTAAAGATTATTTGCATGAAAGTGCTATTTTCCCACACTTGCACTCATTTTAAGCTTTCTTTCCACCACAAACAGCTACTGCTGCTCTGCTCCTTCTGTAACCAACCTGATGCCAAGAGCTAACACGCCGCAGTGTACACAAGCAAGCTTCTTCCTAAACCTACCTCTGGTTAAGGATCAAAAGATAGTGGTTGAAGTGCAGAATTGTTTCTTTTTATAGCTCTCCACAAGCACAGAGATCACATCTCTCTGCTTTATCTGTATTTTAAGCGCCTCCTAAATAGCCTTGTAATCAAACATCTGAGCACCCACAGCTCTGGTTGAAAGGGGCTGTAAGTTACTCTCAGAAGCAACTCACAGCTCCCTTTTTTGAGTATTTTGTTACTGATGAATGGTGCCAGGGAAGTGGAAAGCCTTTCTCTATTTTCCAGTGTAAGGATGTGAAGGAGGCATTTCTGATATTTTAGCCCCCAGGTGTTTAGAAATTGATTCTTGCTCTGTTTTAATAATGGCAAAAAATGTAGGTGCCTATGTGGGGACAATCAAGTGGATTCAGGAGCAAAAAAGTGTTCAAAAAGCAGATGTGACACTTGGGGCCATGTTTTAGTGGTGGGCTTGGCAGTACTGGGTTAACAGTTGGACTCGGGAATTTTAGAGGTCTCTTCCAAGCTAAATGATTCTAGGATTCTATAATTGCATTTGGATCTGAGGGCTTCAGACACTTAAATGGTTTTGACAATCCTGTTTCTCACCTTCATTGGAGGAGGCATCTGCTACAGCTGCTGAATTCACTGCTGCAGAAAAACATCCCAAAGCCAAGTATGAATCTAGTCTGTCTAAGTTCTGACAAATAATATTTCCAAAACACCTTTTTGAATTAATTTTCCTTCCATAAAGCTCTGTGTTGTCCTTCCATTTTTAGAAGTGGTTGGAAACAAAACAAAAATGTCCTCTACAGAAGTAACTAGAGTTGATTAGCAAGATTTATGAGGCTTGATTCTGTTTCTGCAGGCATGCAGATAAACTGTAGATCTGCCCTTGGACAAGTCCTGCTCTGCCCACCATCACCTGGCACAGCACCTGAGCTACTCTGCTCTGGGGGCTCTACCCACAGTCTGCGTCCTTTCCTTGAGGCTGATAATTGCTTGTCAAACTGATTGACATTTGTAGAACTGTCTTTTGCATGAGACATTACTCCCTCCACACACACCCACCAAAAAAAGAATAGACAATTTGATTTTGCACTGTTTTTCCCCTTTTAAGCACAGTAACTTTTTCTGCCTAAAAGTAGTAATTATTTAATGAATAGTCCTTCATGTTTCCCTGTCAGTCACTCACTGTAATGAACAACTCGTTTTGTCAGCTTTGTTAACATTAAAAAAAGTATTAAACTAATAATAATAAAGATTTTCTAGGACTTTAACACACAGGGTACCCTGCAGAACGTAGGATTGGGATAACAAGGGGGGGAGGGTGAATTTTCACTCTAGATATCAAGCAGCACTTTGTAGTTTTTTGTGAGCTGTTGGACTATTTTCCCCTTGGTACTTCTCCTGTATCTTATCTTCAACCACCCTGAATAATTGGAGCATATTTAGGGGACCAAGTCCAGCTATTATTTGTTCCCCCTCTGTGAAAGTTTTTTTATTTTTTTTTAAAGCCAGATTTGTGAACCTCTGTTGAGCTCTCGGTATTGAGGTCAAGGCTTTTTACGAGCTAGAATTTTTATCATGAACTGGAGCCCAGAGTTAATTGTACACAAAGACACATTGTTGTTTCCATTAGGATTTACAGTACCACTGAATTTTAATTATTGGGTAACATTTCTTCCATTATAGCTCTCACTCCTCCTCCTCTTTTCGTGCCAACCCATGTTTCTTTCAGTTGCAGCAGCTTGCAATGCAAAGTGCAAAATACTCCCAATAAATAAACAATTTGTGGCCTCAGCTTTGATGCAATATTTTATTTGTCCCTGCCTAAAACATAAAAACAAGAACAAAAAAAAGCCAAGAGGACAATTTAATGTGAGCTAAACCATAATCTGGTGTTTCCTGTTTACCAGCACTGGTTAATTTTAAAGTTCAAAGCACAGTCCTAGACAAGAGCTATACAGGAGGTCTTTATCATTGCTGGAACAAAACATTCACTTCTTATGGACAAAGGCTCTAGTGGGCAGTAAAACATTCTTGGATTCTTTCTATGTGATGATAAAATAGACATGCTGAAATGCTTCATCAATTGCCATGAAGCAAATGTTTTACAGAGTTTTCATGTAAGAAAAACTAATAATTCACTGCTAGACTGTGAGAGATTCACAGAATTTCAGTGACTGAGCTTCAAGACTTTTTTTAAAGGCAACAAGCAGTCATTTCAAAAGGCATCTAATAAACACAAGACTGGATGTATTAATTGGTTTAGCTCTTAATTTTCCTTCTGGTCTCTATGCTTGAGTTCTGTGCAATATATGGAGCCTCAGTCTATGCAGCAGAGTAGACATAAGTAGCCCCAGTAGTATAATGGGAAAAAATGATGTATTCAATCAATAAAAGTGCCTTTTAGGAACCAATTGTATAAATGCTTGGCCTCAGTTTATCACTCAGTCTCCAGCCACCCCGGTCCTGTGCCGTGTTTTATGAACCATAGATATACCTCATATATATAAAAATAATGTGTGGGCCAGGCAACTTGAAATGAATTCAAGCCCCAGTGGGGGATGACATCAGAGGTGTGGTGGGTTTCCAAGCTGAAATGAACCCCAAGAGGGCCCTGGAGAGGTTCAGTGGGTGGGAGGACTGCAGAGTGTGCAGTGCATGGGGTAGGTCCCTGCTGTGTGAGTCCCAGAGACTGGGCCTTGCCAAGCGCCTGTGTCCAGTCTGCAGTGCCAATAGTCAGCAAGGAGGGAGTAAGAAGGATCTTTTAAAATGATTTTATGAACCTTTCACCCTCTTATTATTCTTGCTGTGTTCTCCTCCCACTCCCCTCTGACTTTTCTTCCAGCTCCCACCCACAGCGTGGCTCTGATTCTGCCTCAGGATAAGGTGGTCTCCATTGCAGTTCTCCCAAGTGCCCATAAATTGTCTTTTACTCACCAGGTCAGAGTGTGGTCTCCGAGTGTGTAGGAGGAATGATTCCCTTTCTTATTTCCCGCTAACCATGGCTGCTGCCTCCCTGCACAAGCCAAGCCTTAATCAGTTGCAGGGGTGGGCAAAACCTCTTGATAATGAGAAGAACCTATGGACTCGACCTTGGGGGAACCCCATCAGGTCCTGAAGAATCACAGAGGGGCTGGGTTTTTCTCCTCTGTTCCCTTATCTCTGAACTGAAGGAAAAGCTTTGGTGAGTTGGGCAAAAAATATTAAAATCCAAGGGAAGTGTAAAGGGGTCTGTAGATCTGTGAAGGCTTGGATTGCTTAATGAAAATACATCCACCCACAGCCTCAGTGCAGAGATGGAGATCAGTCTCCTGGGCTGTTCTCTTGAGTTTGTCTGTTGTCAGAGATGCTTAAATAGATTGAATTTCAGCTCTTCTTGTGGATGCTGTTTCTTGTGCATCTTTAGGGTGGATATGTAGAAATTACACACCTTTAAGGACTTAATTTACTTACATGCTTAAAAACTAAAAGTAGTTGGGAGGAAGGGACTCAGGCAACCTGGGGGCATTTTTCTTCCTGTTGGCTTCCTGACAACAGTGTGGGTGTGCTGAGGACAAGCAGCATCATAATCATTACAAGCAATATTGTCCTGTCTCTCAGCCTCTGCAAGATCTGGATCCTCATTCCTGTAGGGTGCAGGACCAGTCTTGGGTTCCCCATTGCTTTAACTCTTCTTCTGTGAAAACAGAGGAGTTCTAGGGGCTACAGTCTGACAGGGGAGAATACCAGAAATCCCATGGCCAAAAGGAAAATCTTCAGCAAGATGCCATCAGTCCCCTGCTCCCCAGGAATATCACAGTTCACCAGCACATTGAATCTTTTCAATCTAATTGCCACTGCTTTCACCCCAGATCCAGACACCAACCTTTTGATGGTTGGTGCCTTAATAACCTCTACCAAGCACCCTTGGCAGGTACAGATTGACTCTGGACATGAATCAATGGGCATGTAAACACACCAGCTCCTCTTAAAAGCACAAGGAACAACTCAGGCATTTGGTTGAGATTTCAGAAACTCCTGAGCAAAGGGAGAAGCCAACGCAGAGATACGTGCTGTGCTGGAGGCTGCCCACCCTTGCTCTTACGGACAATCTATGAGGCAATTCTCCGCCAAGGAGGCCACAGGACTTGCCAGGGACCCAAGTGGGGCTTGGCTACTGTAACCACAGAGACAAGTAACAAAAAAAATTTGGGGAAGAAGTAGCTACTGGTCACTGTGTACCCGTGGCTGGGAGAAGTGAGATTTCCTGTGCCCCACCATGGGTCAACAAAGAGCACAAGAGATGGCTGTCGGACCGAGCCTTAGGAAGGAAATCCCAAATGGAACTGTGCCTCTGAGAGAGCCCTCGGTGCCTCAGAACAGCAAATATGAGAGGATGGGTCATAGCTCTGTCCTGCTGCGGCACGTTGGGAAGTGATGAGAGAAGGGTTCCTGTTGCAGAAACAGCAAAAGATCAAGTCTTTCATCAATGACGCCAGGGCAGGACTTTAAGGGAGAGCTGACTAAGAATTCCAGCTACTGCCACGCTTGCAACAGCCTGGGAAGAATTTGGGATCTCCGAGGGGCACAGCACGCAGCAGCACCCGCTGGTAGCTGTGAGCAGGGGGTGACTCAGATATTTGGAGAGTGACTTTCCTCAAATGCTTTGGAGCCCTGCGCTGAAACTCCCAGTTTTGCAAATATCACTTTTGGTGTGCGACTTGCTGTGCTTGGACAGAGAGGAAACAGAAGTGAAGTGAGGGCTGTTCCAGCATCCAGTGGCTGCTCAGAGAGAAAACCATGGGCTTTGCCACTAAGATGCCTTTTATATCTGCCTGGCAGAATTGTGCATTTTGTCACACAGCATGGCCCCTGTCTGTCTGTCTCTGGGAAGCCTCATGGCCAGGCTCCTATGTCTAAAGAAAACCTGTTTTAGCACTTCCAGAAGAAACTTGGTTGAAAAGTTAGATTCTAACAGTGTTTTGGGAGGTACTGTTAGCACAATTAATGGTGGCAAAGCAAACGATTTCCTGTGTAATAAAGATATTTTCCTGATCAGTAAATTTCTTGCCAGAGCTCGATATAATAGGATACACTGAATTGACAGTAATTCCCAAATTTACAGAGTGGAACTGAGGGGTATTTTTCACCATTCATTTTCCCCACACAGTCTGAAATTTTTTTGATAAAAAAGGGGAAAAAAGAAAGAGAGAATTTCCTCTTTGCTCTCCCTCCCTCTAATTTTAACTGGTTTTCCTGGAATCTTTGTAACTTTGGGGGTTAAACTGAGCTCTGCATGTGCATTTTCTGTACATACAATTAACAAATGCTTGTCTTTCAAGCTCTTTAAGTAAGCAAAAGAAAACAGAACAGGATTAACTTTGCTATCCTCCATTGAAAATGAGTTCCCCTACTGAGCAGTAAGCACAACCATGGAATATATGGTACTTACTAAATACATTGGAAAAATATTCTTTGTTGGACTTAGGCTCTCTTTCCTAAACTATTTTGCTTGTTGCTTTTTAAGTTTGGTTGGGGTTAATTTTTGTTACAGCCAGAAAGGACAATCAGCATAATTTCCGTATACAAGCTGGACACATATATTTTTTCCAGTAATGAGAGTCAGGTTTGTGTGAGGAATTTGAGGGTGAGTTTTTTGCTGCTCCCTCTCACATCAAAAGAAAAGTTTTCATTGACTTCATTACTGCTGGGTCAGGATGGAGTAAGATATTGGGAAATAGCACTCTGAGAAGAAAAGTGGCATCAGCAAGATGCTATGGTATCATTCTCATATCACAGGTCACTATCAAATTTATGGGAATGTAGATCACTAATTGCACTAATGCTTTGCAGAGCGCCTAATGCAGCAGCTATTTAATAAAGCAGAGGAGTAGAAGCAATGAATCCTCCCAGTGTTTTTATGCAAGTTTTATCAAGTCTGGAGAACCCACCGAGTTGGAAAGACTGCTGCCCTTCATTAATGCAGTCATGAACAAAGCATAAATCAGTGTGTCCTTCAAACTCCTCCAGGCCTACACACAGCACGATTGTAAGGAGAGGGGAAGGAAGGCAGGGAAGTCCTAAAGATTCATCAGATAATAAGGGAAATTCCTTAGTCCTGAGCACAAGGTCTTTCCCCTCCCCAGGCTCCCCAAGAAGCCACACAAGCCATGTTGCCCCTGGTTTGCAGGAGAGATAAGGATGCCCTGGCCAGCGGGAGATGTACAACAAACACAGCTTTATCTCCCCGGCCACACGCCAGCGCGGCATCCATGGGCAGCCACCACTTCTACGTCTTGCAGGAAGGATCTGTGACGTGTGACACCCCCTCGTGCCCCCTCTTTCCCAGCCTTAGAAGTCCCCAGGTCACATAAGCGTGGCCTTGGAAGAAACAGGAAAAACTCTTACCCCAGGTACGAGCCTGGGTCTCAGCAGCAGGCGAACAAATGACAAAGGAGGAAAACGCTTGGTTTTGACTGTGTTTGTTTTTTCTGGTTTGTAGAGTTTGCACCTCAAAGCTGCTATTGGAGAGAGGCTTCATTCTGTGTGTGCTTTCCTGTGGGCCTGGCAGGAAAGCAGAGACCAAAAGAAAGGAAAATAGCAAAAGCCCTAACCCCAGCGCTGGAAACATCTGGATTTTTATATGTGCTTAACATCTCAGGAGAGTTTGTTTTTGTTTGTCCTTCTTGCCAATAAAGCCAATGCTTTTCCCTGAAATAAATGAGAACAGGAAATATATATTAAAGAGAAGTATTCCTGGTTAAACTTAAGCTTGGGTAACTAATGACAGTGTGGTTGTGATGAGAAGCAGTGAGATGATAACCTCCATAAGCAATATTGTGCTATCTCTCAGCCTCTGCAGAGTTAGCTGTAATCATTGTGCAACCAAACCATCAAAGGAATGATAAGATCAGATAAGCAAAATACTGCTGTCATTTTGCATCAATGCTATTTAAGTTATAATTATTACTTTTCCTATCTTTGGTTAAAATGAGGGTGAAACCCATATTTTTTAATTTACACACACTTACTTATATATATGCATATCTTTGTCCAATTAGACCCTTAGAAAGATGCATGTCCATGTATTATACTGTCTCAGGAAAACCCTGGTTGCATTTCTGGTGGCTCAGTCAGACAGTTTAGCACATAAGCAGCCAAGATCCACCTTCACTCTACAGGGGAAGGCACCTGCAGACAAAAGACGAGGGCAAGTCTCCTTCAAGAAATAGTCAAGAAACACAAAATGAGCAACATGAGCAACTCTTTTCAGTAGATGAGCACTGACCTGGAGTTTATGGTCATGTTGGCTGTGCTGTCCTCATTCCCCAAGAGAATTATGACTTCTGAGACCCAGAATGACTTGACAAAGTGAAAGGGACACTTGACTGGGATCGCCTCCTCTGCTGTATCTTGAATGCACATCCCAATCTCCTCCTCCAAATAGGCAGACAGGGTCCCAAAAATTACTCGCCATGACAGGAACATCTACTGGTTTCAAATATGTTTAAGTTCATTAAAAAAAATTGTGTGCTTACCTAATCTTTTCTGAGCTAGATAGGAACTGTTCAATTGCCAAACCAAGGGGTGATCCCCTGCCCAGCGAGGTAACTGAGTGCTTTATCACTCAGCTGATTTTGGCTGAAAGAAGATCTCACCCTCACCCTGTAACTTCCTTTAGGTCAAGTTTGCTTCCATATTTCCAGCACTTCTGCTTCTGGTCCTGAGTGGAACAGACTTTCTTGTGGGTATGTTTGTACTTCCAAGTCATTTGCATGAAATTTTATGCAAACATTTTTATCACAGATCAGTTCACACAACCACAAGCTGTGTTTTTATTTTCTCTGTCAGCTGAAAGCTTCATCTACATTGGGTTTTTTTCTCTCCTTGCTCCAGCATGACTACATCAAAGTAATTGCACAGGTGTAAACCTGTAATGCTCTAGATGTTCTGCATTTGTACAGCAAAATGTTCTGTTTTCCATGTACTTTATGTTAGTTAGTTCCATGTACTTTATGTTATTGAGCCCAAGTATCTCACATTTTGCCAGCCAGCACTTTTGGAGGCTCAGCGAAACCTATATTAAGGTCATTGCAGCAACCCAAAACTTGGGCAAGCGAGCAAATGTTTGAGACAATTTCTTGCTGTGAGACAGAAGTAAATCCCTTACAAAACCTGCAATACTTAAAATAATTTAATTGATCTGAATTGGGCAAAAAATATTAAACGTGGATCATGTTGGTGGATCCTTTCTTTAAAAGACTTGCATCAAAAGATCAGATAATGCCATAAAATCCTCCATCTGTCAGTTAATGCTACACATCCACTTAAAATGCCTCTCTAAGTCCTCCAAACAGCTTGGAGGATGAGAGGCAGCACTGGTGGGAGCAAAGGCTGAAGGAGCAGAAGCAAAATCACACAAGGAGCTGGGCTGGGGAGGGAGCGGCCAGGCTTGTGCAGAGTGTGACTGAAACCCTCTCTTTGCTCTCCAGAGAGCAGGAACCTAATGATCACACAGGTGACAGGCAATAGTGAGCCAGAGCACAGAGCTCAGAGCAGATCAGAGTGATGAAAACTATCAGCAAGCTTCAATTTAAAATTGCTGGGTTGGAGCTGGCACCCCCACAAGAATAACTCTTATTATGTAGTATCCATTTAATCTCATTTTCCTGGCTGATTAAATGATAACTCTTATCTCACAGAACATTGGAAGTTGTTGCTACATCACATAGTGGATTTATCAATAACTAATTCCCTGTTGGGGAAATATTTCATGACTATATACGCAAGGTGCTCATTGCTCAATTTAAAACATTCCTGATCTGAAGTTAATATTCAGATTTTTTCACTCTTTCTTTTGGTGACTCTTACCAGACACAGTTGCAAGGAAATAGAAATTCACACTGTGAAGATGACAGAATCTGGAGCAATATGAGAAAATGACTCCCTGGATGAACCTTCAAATGCCAGGTTTCAGCCTGTTGAATAAATTTTTTTTCCCCACAAAACTTGAAATCCTAGAAAACAGATATTTCTGGCGGCTTTGCTGAGGCAGCTTTCAGCAAGCTGTAAAAGCACAAGCTGTACCATGATGCCATGAGGGGCCAGGAACTGCTCATGGAAAAGCTCCATGTTTTCACACAAAAAAATGGAGTGTAAGGTCTTTGTTAGTACAGCCCTGAGTATTTCACATTATGGCTCCAGGAAGAGCAGCACATTTAACACAGTGCTGTGATCATGGACAATGCAGCTACACTCGCCCAGTGGTGGATGGCCATAGGGAAAGGGATCATGATTAACTCCATCGGTGCTGAACGATGCACCTACCCTGCACCCCAGCTAATGCTTCTTTCTTCACAAGACCAAACAAAAAAATATCTAATTGAAACCTCATGGCGTGTCAGGAGCTTGGTTTTTTATAGTTATTAAGGTAATTTTTGTTTTGCTGAGAAAGGATCAGAGCCAAGGCATGAGCAGGTGCTGCAGGATCTGAGCTGCACTGTCAGCCTCTTTAAAGTGACCTTGAACTCCCAGCCACAAGTCCAGACCAGAATACACTGGAGTGTGCTCCACAAAGGAATATTCACAGAAGACTCAGATCAGTCCTAAGATTGTATTCACCATCATTCCTTTAACTCACATTTCTGCAAGTAAAACCACACCAGAGTAAGAAAATTGCTCCACCTTAGTAAAACTAATTTCTTTTTAGTCCTTTTTTTTTTTTTTCTCTAACATGATTTCAGTAGGGGAAAGTTTCCTGAGTTGTTGGAACAAAACTGGGAAGCTCTTTGATCCAGGACCAAATGGGTTAAAACAGCTTCAGAGTTTAAAGCTCTGTTTTGCTCATCCTTAATGGAAACTCAGGGACTGAATTTAGAATTGTGTTTGTGGAGAATAAGGAAAAAAGCATCAGAGAGGAGGCTGGCAAAGAGGGATGGTATGCACGGGAATTAAATGCGGTTGGTGTCACTGTGCAGGGCGAGTCTGAACTATGTATGTGCGTGTAAGAATTTGTAGTAGTCTGTGTGCTGGCAAAAGAACTGGCAACCTGCCCTAAAGCATTTAATAGGCTCCTCCTGAGTTTTTGAATCCCTCCTCAGTGCTCTGTGACAGAGGAGAACTTGATCCCCATTTTAAAACATCCCCTAAGTGAGGATACGGGCTATATATGAGGTGGTATTCAGACAAAAAAAAATATAAAGATCAGTGTGGACCTTAATAGAACAGGGGACTGTGTGTAGCATTCAGAACCAGCTCTTCCCACATCAGAGTTGGGGATGCCTGGAAATTGGTCACATGCCTACTTCAGAGCCAGGATCCAATTTCAGATTCCTTCTCAGTCCCCAGAACCCATCACGGTCTGCAGCCTGCATGTCATGATCTGAACTTATGATGGTTTTTCTGCATAAAGGAATCAAACTCTAATATGCAAGAGAGCTTGAAGTTCCTTCCTAAGAAATAAGTGAAGCTGGATGGTTTCCTTGCAGTAACTGACCAGTCTAGCTCTTGCCTTGGCTAATTTAGTTATTAATTTCAGAGATTAAAGATTCAAGAGAAGAGCAACTGCAGCAGCCTGATCCATTTGCTCTCTGTCTTGACCTTGGCATTGCTGAGGAGATGATTGATAATTGCCCAAGCTGAAAAGATGAAAGTAAGGCAAGATGTGAGGAAGACTTCAACAGAGGACGCCTGTTGAAGACCAACCTTCCCATACTGGTTGTCTTCATGCCACAGGGCTCCAGAGCAATCTTCATCTTCCTGTGGGTTTGCAAGAATGAACGTTGTGTCTGACTGGGAAAAAGGGCTCTGGCCTGCTCTGCACAGAGAGCACTCAAAACCTGAAGACAACTTGGGTAAGAGGAAGAGGGGATATCTCAAAATAGCATTTCTCATGTCATATGGACTGATGGAAAGTCCCTGATTGCCTGCACCAGGGGTTTGTGATACCGAGACAGCTTTGCATTAAGTCTCTGGCTGCAGAATCTCTGTAAGGGGAACCAACCCAATCACCAAATAAAAAACCAGCTGTGCTGAGACCTCTCCATCTGCCTCTGATGGCCTCATATGGCACTCACAGAAAAGCATGCTCCTATTTACTGCAACTGACTAAAAGAATCTTTATATGAAAGCCTAGAATAGCTTCAAAAGCCTCTATCTTAGGAAAACAGCATGCATTTAATAGCCTTCTAGGAAAGTATCACATATATACTGAACAAAACCATTTAGCCAAGGAGCACTTAATTACAGACAGCAGAGCAGCATCCAAACTCTGAGGAGCTGCAACATGAAGGGGATGTCCTTGGATAGAGACTGTAAAACCCAGAGGGACTGTGTAAATTCATCAGGCTCCCTCCAAAATGTAGCTGCAGTTGGAGGTTCCTGTATTTTCTAGCTCTTCATCACTCCTACTCAGTTTTCCCTGCACACAGGAGAGCTGCTCTGATGACTGTGCAGAGGCAGTGTGGGCCCCAGAGGTGGTATTAACTGACAGAGACAGTCACAAAATACAGCAGTCAAGGTGTTTCCCTCTACTAATTAAGGTCCTGAGAGGCGTCACCTATGTTTTAATCCTTCCTTTACCCACAAGATCTTCCCAGAAGGCCACAGTAGAAAAACAGCTGCCTTCCAGCAAGATTCAAACTTTCTATCCACCTTCACTAGAACAGATCAAAGCAGCTGCCACCTCTTTAAAGTGGAATATTTGGGTGGTTAAACTGAGGGCCAGAGAGGGTTAATTAGTATTATTTTTAGACAAAATTTGCTACCACTCAGCAGAAAACTGTCAGTGAAGCAGCATATATGGCTTCATATAGAAATATTGGTGCTCAGTGGGGCAAAAGGCCAGAAGAGCAGTAAGAGGTGTTGTAGCTCTCCTGCATGTCCAGGAGGCAACGCATGGATGGGATATGGGACAGGTCTGGAGGGAACTGCCCTCCCAGACAAAGGGCAAGGCCTGTCCTCAGTGCCCAGTGGCACAGCAATCCCCCTGTGCTGGGGACAGAGTGCTGCTGGTACAGCACCTGAGGCAGCTCGGCATTGCTTGAGGGACTGCCCCAGAGCAGCATCCCAGGAAAGGGCGCAGGGCTGGGAAGGACTGGCAGCCTCTGCCACAGGCACCTGCGTGAGGCCTGAGTCACCTGAGC
Organism: Anthoscopus minutus; assembly: GCA_013399455.1. Classification (NCBI taxonomy): domain Eukaryota; kingdom Metazoa; phylum Chordata; class Aves; order Passeriformes; family Paridae; genus Anthoscopus; species Anthoscopus minutus. The sequence goes on along the minus strand of VWYI01007370.1, from coordinate 770,608 downwards.
TGGCACCAACTCTCACTTCTCAGAGCTGGGAGGACTCCTGAGTCACCTTGCTTCTCCTCCCCCTGCTCCATCGCTGGGGCTGGCACCAGCCAAACTCTCCCTCTGATGGTTCCCATCAATATTTCACTGGGACACAGGGGGACTGACTGGGCACCCCAGGGGAGCAACTGAGATTTCTCTGCTGTTTGCAGCTCTGGCTGGCGTGAGGCGAGGATGAGAAACCCCAGATTTAGATTTTTGTAGACATTTCTAGTGTTGATTAGTTTCAGTGATACTCAATGTTAACATTTGTGTCCCCCGAGTTCTTTGCCTTTCAGAACAGGACGCCTACTCGTTAATTAGTTCAGGCTTTTACCCGAAGGGTTATTTTGGGGATAGGCAGAACATTACAAAGTGCTCAGTCTGTGCTCTAACCAAGTTCTTTGCTGTGAATATGGAGTTGACATCGTGTCATTTAATTCATTTATTTAGGTGTTGATTTGTGGCTGATGCACCCACGGGTAACGCTGACAGCAGCTCCAGTTTCTTCATTAAAATACAGTGAAATAAACACAGCCCTCACACCTCGTCTTTCCTTAGCTCACACAAGGAACAGTCATCCCATCACTGATGACAGCTGAGGCCACTCAGCAGCAGGATCTCTCTTATCCCTGATGTTTCTGGATGGCACCTGTGACAAGAGAATACCTGGGACCCCACCCAGTTGAAAGATGCTGTCGGTATCTCTGCAGACACAGGAAATCTGCTCAATTTAGGGCAGGAATGAGATTGTTGGTATGGACGCAAAGCCTCCTGGCAGAGATTTGTGCTGAAAGGATGGCTTGGCCCTGGGAAGGCTGAGGTTCTGGGTCCTGGCCCTGCTGTTGTCCTCTGTTTTGGCTCCAGCAAGCTGGATCACCAGCCCAGGGTCTCAGCTTTCCACTCCTTTGCCCAGTCTTTTTAATTCTTGCAGATATTATTTTGCCCTGTGCGTGCACCTCTGGTCATGGTAAGTAGAAGATCCCATGAAGTCACTTTCGTGGGCTCTAGTAAGGAACACAAAAACCATATTGTTCCCAATGGGAGTGAGAAAACTGTTAGCTCCTGAATATCTCAAAGATGTCTTTTCAGAGAGGGGAAATGGAGACAATGACAATGCAAAATATCTGTGGCAGAATAGAGAGCTATCCAGAGTATCATTTTGGGTCAGACACTGGGAAGAGTAAAAGCTGGTGAAAGCAGCTCACTTCCACCAGCTTCTGGGACAGTGGGGTGAAGGTTTTAGTGAGAGGCTGGGTGTTCTCCTGGGCTATGGCACCTCCTGTAAAATGTGCAGAAGGATAACACAGCTGTAGATATCTGTGCAGGACCTTCATATGATGGGTTTGGAGGGCATAAATGAAGTTGGCACAGGTTTATGAGATGCCAGCAGGGGACTGAGCTGGATGACTGCAGGAGTGTGAGGTGCAGTCGTTTTTGCAGAGAGAGCTGCAGCTTGCCTCGCTGCTGGATCAACATTATTTTCACTTTCCCTCCTTATGGGCACTGTGCTGCCACACTGCTGCTCCTGACTTATGAGAGAGTTAAGTCCCAGCAGTACCAGTGGAGTATAGGACAGCTTGTGATATGTACTGGGTTCCTTCCAGCCTGCTACAGAGCAGATCCTCACTCTGGGAGGAGCAGTAACTGGGTTTAACACCATGACTTTGTGAACATCACCGTGATTCATGCTGTTCTCTCTCACTGGTTATTACTACAATTCACACTAGAATCCTGAATCAAGGAATTTCCCCCAAATGCTTATGGGATGGCTGCTTCTACCTACAACAGAATTATCTGGTTTGGATTGCTCTCACTATCAAGATTATAGATAAAATGCATGAGAAGTCTAATCATACCTACCAGTTCCTATCCTCCCTTGGAATTTCAGTTGGTATCTATTCACAGATCTTAAACTGGCCCATCTCCAGCTGGAACTGATTCCTCAGTGAGAAGGAACATTGGGTCCCCTTAAACCTGGAACAATTTAAAAGTTCTTTCCCATCATAACAGCTTTGACCTGGACTGCCTTCCTTAAACTGCCTCCAGAGTATTCTGTTTCTTAGCCAAATTCTTCATTATTATTGCTCTTTCCAAACCACCTTTGATGGGACTCCTCTTTGACTTGGACCTTGTTTAGAAGCAGTTTTGATGTCTCTTTTTGGCCTTTCTGTGCCTGAATGACCTCTGTATGGGAAAGTTGGTGACAGCAGAGCTGCACCTCTTGTGATAAAACACTCCATATTCATTCTGAGTTTATAAGTGCACAGTAACATCATGCTACTTTAATTATATGTTTTCCTGTGCCTTCTCTTTCATCTTTCTGTAACTTTGTCAAGGTAGTAAACACACCTAGGCCTTAAGGCTCCTTCAGCAAGGATTGCTTTCAAATCCATCTACGCATTTTCCTTCTATGGATCTCCTTGTTCTGTACTTCCCCAAATTGCAGGGCTGTAGTAAATGCCTGGGAATAATGCATGTGTATAAAGCATAGACTATAAAAGCTGAATGGTGTGATGGCATTAGCTAGCACCTCTGATGAAAGATGAACACAGAGGCTGCAAGAGCCTCTCTCACATGTAGTTCTTGAATGCTGGCAGACTTTCCATTTTTCTGATGCTGTGGATTGTTAAATCCCCACTGAAATATCAGCTTGTTTCACAATGGGTTCCCATTTTTCACAGACCCATTTTTCTGTGTGTTTGGCTGACAACTCCTGTGAAGGTTTCCTGTCCCAGACTTGATTTCTCTTGTAACTGTTTTTTTTTTAATTTGCCTTGAATTTTTCTTTTTTTTGTTGTTGTTAAATGTAGAATTGATTCGCTAAGAAGAAATGGGATTTTTCTGCAATAAAACTATTATCCTTTAGGAAATCCAGGCTACTCAAAGATGCTGCCCCTTTAAACAAGACAAAAAGAAATCAACCATTGCCTGGATAATGCCGTTCTCATCAACATGCAAGGAGCTTGCTTGTCTGTCACATCGCCCACATCTCCTCAATCACTCCCTTTCATTTATCCTATTTTGCCCCTATTTTAACTCATGCTGTGACTGATACTCAATGACTGACAGAAGAAATCCAGCTGAGCATCATCTCTCCTTTGCTTCCCCACAGGAGATGCAGTGCAAGACCTGCCCTGGCAGAGATCAGTACTCAGGCACCTGATGGAACCTGAGTGGGGAGAGACTTTTTACAGCTAGAGGAAAACACTGCCAACCCAGAAGGATCTGGGTGATGAGATCTGTTGTAGACAACTGTTCTTCTGACTTGTTCCCCCTTTTCCATGTGTGAAGAGACAGTAGGTGTTTTGCTAGCAGTTGCAGTTTGGAAGACGTGATCACAAACCCTGACTAATATTTGTGGCTGGTGGGTCCGTGGCAACAAGTCAAAGCAAGTGCTAATTACTATGGCTATTGCTGCTAATTTATTATTTAATTTCACTCTATTACTGTGGCATTTCAGGGCCCTAACCTGGAGCCATGGCCCCACGGACAGGACACGATCCAAACACAGAACAAAGCAACGGTCCCTGCTGCCACGGACTTGCAGCCTAAAAATCCTGGTGTGTTGACTCCTGACCTGTAGCCAAGAGGTGTTTGAGCCTCCTCACTGCAGGGATCCCAGAGCTCATGCTGGTCTATGTCAGAGTGCAGCAGAGCTCTGAGGTTGAGCAATGGTGTTACTGACCCAGTTGCCCAACCAGGAGGAGGTACCAGCCTGGACACTGCACATGCAGGTGGGGAGATCTGTGGGAAAACAGTGGGGCTCAGAGATAAATGAGAAGAATACATATTTCTGGTCTTCTGAACCTGAGTCTTAAATCTGTGCCTGGAGCAGTTTGCTCCCGTTTAGAAAACACAAGCCCTTTCACATGGCTGATTCATGGCAGTCTCCTCCTCAAGCTGTCTAGCACATGTCTACAAGCTGATGCATTGATACACAGCAGCTCAGGATGGAGTTATCCCTCCCTGGCATGTGTGTTTCTGAACAGCAGCCAAAAGGAGCAGCCAGCTCTGAGGCTGCTCTCTGATTGATCCAGTTCATGAAGACCTGCCCAGCAATTTCCATGCATATCCTGGGAAGATTAACACACCATCCTGTCAAGCAGTGTCCCACAGCACTGCAGGAGAAAGCCTTCAGTTAACCCTGTGCACTGCCAACAGCTGGAAACAGCTTTAATGAATCTGCTGGGTTTTCTGTTATAAATGGTCCAGCTGCATTCTGCTAATTGTGATTCCTGGGTATTTCTTCAGGATATAAAATAATGCTGAGATCCCATGGGTCTTTCTTTTATTTATGTCAGCTTAAGGTACTCTGAGCTTCCCATTCTAGTGAGAACCTTGCAAAGTGATAATAATAATAAAAATGCTTAGTCTTACCATTTCTGTCTCCCCCTTACTTCAACAGCAATATAATTACCTAGAATAATTTCTAATACATGAAATAATATAGGCCAAGATTCTGGAGGGCCTGGATGGGAACTTGGCTGTTGTTTTCCAAAGGAAAAGAGATTCCACTCCTTCTGCACAAGAAGACTCATGCCTATTACCAATAGTTTAGAGTTTGCTGTTGAAACAAGCTTAATCTCTCTTTAATTCTATGTTTTATCTTGGATTAGGCTGTCCTTGCTGGGAATTCAGAGTCTCAGGTGGGGAGGAGGCAGTGACCGATAGGAGGCACGGATCAGGTTTGTTCAGACTTGCAGGAGCTGGGGTAGCCCAGCCTCAGCTGGCTCTGGGACCCCATCTGCAGGGTTTGCTTCCCTGCTTTGGCCATGGCTGTGTCAAAGTCAGTGGGAACTGAGTCCATGGGGATAAGGAGAGAAAGAGGGCAGGGGAAATCAGTGTAAGTGTGCTTCAAGCAGGCTGAACAGCCTCCCAGCTTGGAAAAGCAACCCTTGCTTGGCATCTCCCAGAATTAGTGTGGATAATGTGGCACTGGGCACTTGGCTGGGTTATCTGAGGTCAGTAGAGTCCAACCTCTGGAAGGGAGGAAGAGGGAAAACAAGCACAAGAACGTGCCAGGCAATGCACTGTCACAGCTTGTTCCTCAAGCCCCAGAAAACTCCACACCCATTTTATTCTTCACTGTTTCCTCATCAGCCTTGCGTGAGATGTTCCTGGGCAATGGATTTAGGAAAACCTTGTCATTTACACCTTATGGGGAAGCAGCAGCAATCTCCATGGGAACAGGGCTCCCCCAGCCCAGCTCCACCCAGCAGGTGAGGATGGATGACCTGCCAGCTCATGGCACAGGAGCACAGTGGATGGAGGAGGATGGACAGACGGGTGGCAGGCACACCTGTGGGGAGGTTGCTGCTGCTGGCTCCTGTTTGCTCGCCGTGGAGAAGGTTTCTCTCTGGCTGACTTACAAGACAACATCTGGCACATGCATAAAGAGAACATGATGGCTGATCACTCCAAGGGCATTTATCTTCATGAATGAGGAGGAGAGGGTTACAGTGGTGGAGCCCCAAGGAGCTGGCCTGTCTCTCCTCACCAGCGAAGATTAATGTGCTGTGGGATGTTGGCTAGCACGTATCGTGCACACACAATATACCTTTCCCTCCACCCCCTTCTCCTTCCCCCATCTCCCCTCTCGTGGACTAATGGACTAATACAGCTTTGAATGATGACAGGTTACATGGAATACACTCCCTCTCCCCACAAAATGCAGGGGAAATCTGTAGCAAAAAAAGCGCTTAAAATGGTTAAGAACTGAAGGGAAGAACAGCCTATGGAATTTCACATCTTTATCTCTCTAGCATAAACTGGACTTAGAGTATCTTCTCTTTTCAAATATATGGCACACAAATTACTTTCTTGCATTCTTTTTTTATGTCATCCAATTAATAGGCAGTGCCATGGCTCATATTTGTATTTAAAAGAGCAGACGGCTTTCTTTTAGTAGTTCAAGAACAGATTAAATTTTTCACCCTAAATCAAAGATTTGGGTACATCAAGGCCAATAAGAAACTGCATTAGATATTGGTCTTGAACATATCTTGGTGCAAAAATCATTCAGGTGCAGTTTTACTGCAAAATTGCTGCATGCAAAGGACAGAAATCAGCAAGGGGGAAAAAATATAAGAAAAGACAATGAAATGGCAAATCTAAGCAGAGATCTGCCTAATTTGAACCTGCTGTATATTTTGCTTCAAAACTACGGGTTCAAATTGTGTAGAGGTTGACCTGTGCAAAGCATCTCCACTTGGAAGAATCTATTTTACAGGTTAAATTAATGCTCTTTGTACTCAGTTCAGCTCCAAGCTGCTGGACAGGTGTGGTTTTTTGATTCAGGAAAGGCCAAGAATTTCTCTCTCCAGGCCCTGATCCCAGCCACTTTGGGCAATGGCAGGACTACCTCCTGTACTGGTGGTGAAACATCTGTCTGGTCCACACAGGTCTAGAAAGGAGAAATTAAAACAGCTATGGAGATATGGGAACAAGGGAAAATGCAGAGCCTTTGTGGGGGGATGAATACCATAAACATGACAGCAGGCACAAGATGGGAAATTAGAGGGATTGGAATGACAGGAGTTTGTGGCTGAACTGGGAAGAGAAGTACTTGCATTTTAAAGTGTCTTGAGGCAGAGGGAGCTGACAAGGACAGGCAGAAGTATTTGTAAGCATTGAGGTGAAAGATGGCTGGCCTTCCTCCAGAGGGAAAGACATCCTTACAGGAGCACAGCCTGTCCTGCTGCAATCTGCTATCACAAAGGTACCAGATTTACAAACCCTCCTGAGCATTTACAGGAGACAATTATTCTGGAAAAGGGCTACTCCTCATCAAATCCATTTTCTCAGCTAGTCTATCACTTACTCATGTAGGAAACTGGTAATCTACATAAAAGTGAAAGGAATGTCAGGCAGAATAGCTTAAAATATGGATCCCCCATCACAGAGCCTGTCATGTCTTCCTACTGTATTTCCATCACTGCAGACAACATAATGCCACTGCACCAGTCATGTTTCAACTAACACCTCAAGTCAGGTAGACACATAACAGGTTAATTAGGGGCTTTGGCAAATTGAGTCCACGGGCTGTAATTACCAGCACTCAAGACCTACAATTTCTGTTTTAATTAAAATAAACAGTGTGGAGAGGCTGACATCACACCAGAGTAACCAGCATGTAAGTCACAGTTAATTATACTAAGCTGTGGCCTCCATCATAAAAAATACTCGGTTTGGATCTGGATTTATAGAGACTGACTTTACTATTCCAGCAAAGTTTAATTGCTGTACAGAGGCCATCGACTGGTCTGGACAAGTCAGTGCTGGGGTGACAGGATATGCCGTGTGTGGGAGAGCTCCTTCTCCTCTTGGGGTGGAAGCAGGCAGTGTCAGCCTTTGAATCCTTCCTTCACTGCCTCCTGCCAACCCCTCACACTCTGACAGCCCCAGTCATGCCCCAGCCACACTCGGGCTGCCTCTGTCACATCCAAAAGCACAGAGAGCTGCTGCCTTCCCCAAAGAGCATGGCCAGGGAAATTGAGCCTGGGGAAAAAGCCGGAAAATGAGCTTTTGGGGAGAGTCTAGGAGATGGGAAGTGTAGGGCTCTGATGAGCTTTGGGCACTTCTAAGCTCAGGGAATCCCCCAGTGATGGAAAGGCAAGCTTTGGGTGCCTGACTACACCCAGGGCACGGGTGGCACATTCATCCTCTGTATCCAATAAACGCTCCTGCTCTTGCCTTTCTCTCCTCCCACACTCCCAGGTAATTCCCTCGGCGCTGTTGCAGCGTAACCACGACCCACTCTCCAGCCTCTCATCTGCCACCTCTCCCGCTTCTCCTCCTCCACCCAAGCTTCCCTCCCAACCCTGCCTTTTGTCTCCTTCACCCACTTTCAACCCTTTGCCTCCTTTGATGCCACCCGACGTGCGAGGTGCAGCCAGACCCACCCTGCCCAGCCAAAAACACACCTGTTTTGCAAACCAGTCCAGGTGTATGGGACACACGCTGTTCTGGGGTGGCTTTTATGGCGTTACACAACCCCAGCTGCGAGTCTGCAGCCCGAGAAGCCACGGAGGAGCAGACGTCTCGCAGGCTTGCCAGGGCTCCCCGCAGGGCCCTGCAATACCTGGGCAGATAATTAGACACTCAGCAGGGTAGAGGTGACAGATCTCAGGTTTGTACTTTTCCAGTCTGGTTAGGAAGAGCTGCCAGGTGTCGCCACAAACTTTCAGTCAACCCACAGATGCTGAAGCCCTTGAGAGGCTCCTTGCAGGACCTGAGAGAATCACATGAGCTCCTTGTTGCTACTTGGAGCAGCCAAGGAGAGGCAGAAAAATACTGGAAAATTTGTCTGAGCATTTCCTGGGGGATGTGATGATAACTCCAGCAGAAACTACTGGGCAATGCCACATGTCCCAGCAGGGCCATTGGGGAGTACCATGGGACGCCCTGCAAGTGGCAGATTCAGCTTCTGCAGAGGAGCCTGGGGAGTGGAACACTCTGAATTTCCATATGTCCCTATCAATGCACTTTGCCTCTAGGACCAACCTGCCTCTGGAATCCCTGGAAAACAATATTTCAGTGCAGCTTTGATGATATGATCTTCCTGGGGAGGGAGAAAAGGAGCGTAGGGTAGGGAATGCTGCTGTTTTCTGTTGTGAAAGGTGTGGACTTGGTTAATCATCCCAGGATGTTGGATGGACAGCTCAGACACAGAACAGAAAGCATTTTTCTTTTGCTTTTTCTGAACATGAAAACATTTTAAAAATCATTCTTTATTTCAGTCCATTTTCAAGCATGTCAAAGCTATGTAAATTGCCTTTTTTTTTGGGTTTTGCATTAACCTACCCCTTTTATTTTTCCTGAAAACAAATAATATGCTCAGGCAGTATAGGCGGAAACAGTTGCTCTTTATTTGTTCAGTTACTTCAGGATTTGCTTCTGACTTCCACAAGCAGTGGTTGATCTTTATTTAGTTAAGTATGCTTTCCCTGATACCTCTCCTTATGAAATTTTGACTGTGATGTTTTGATTAGCATATGATTAACCAGCAATTTTTTCAATGCCATAGGCCTCATACTGAAATTCTTCTTTTCAACGTATCTTTCACCGTCCTGCCACGATTTCCTAACAACTGCCGCAACCTGCAGCCCAAATATTTTCATTTCCACAACATTTTGAGTCCAACCTAGGAGAAGCAGCATGTTGACCTTTACATTCAGCAGCTAATATTTAAAATAAAACTCATTAAACACTGCTGTCCAGCTGGCCAGGTGGCTTGCAGCTCACCTACAAAGCCCCACAGAAAGGTGGTGTTTGTTTGTTTGAGGTGTTTAAAGGCAGGATTGCTTTGGGTAACCAGGTGAGACACCCTGTGCAAGCTCAGGCACTGGTGTTTGGTGTGGACCTGTGTGTTGCCCAAGCAAGAAGATTGCCCTGCGCTCCCTGCCATGGGTTACTAATGCTTTTGGCTCCTGCAGGTGAAAGCAAAGTGACAAAGCAAAGTCACGGGCTCCCAGCCCTGAGCAGGGTGAGCTGGGCCACTGCAGGCACTGGCAGAGCTGGCACGATGTGGGCACTGCCTGATCAGGGTGACCTGGAAAGCTGAGGATGCTCCTTCCCCTCGGTGAGGAGGAGGAGGAGGCAGGGTGGTGACTCAGAGGAGCAGCAGAGCCTTTGTGGCTGTCCCGCATACCTGTGCCCACGGGCTCTGCCAGCTCCTTGCTGCCTTCAAAACACCCAGAAGCAGAAGTAGTGACCTCCCTGCAGTCACGGAATTCTGCCCCAGCACCCTGCTCCTCCAGAGCCATGCTCACCAATTTTGGGACACGTCTGAGCCCTCCTGCTCAGCACCCTGCTCCTCCAGAGCCATGCTCACCAATTTTGGGACACGTCTGAGCCCTCCTGCTCAGCACCCATGGCTCCTGAGCCACCCCCAGCTCTGCAGGGACAAGGGCACAGGGTGGCTGCCCCAGCAGTGGCAGTGAGCCAGGGCAGGGCCACTTTCTCTCCTGGAAAGCAGCAGCCAGGACAGAGGCCTCCAACAGCCAGGACACCCAAATTACTATTGTTTGGTTATTCAGGGTTTCATCCCACTGGAGGGATGGGCCATTCCACAGCACTTGGGCTTTCACTTGCTCTGAGGATGTGTGGTTTCAAATTCTTTTACCTAATTGGAATGAGCCATTTGGGTACTTCTCTCCTCTTTTTAGAACTGTTGCCAGGCAGTTTGTCCTGAAAACGCTAGTTATGGTGCTGTGTTTTGTTTTTTTTATTTTCCTCCACTTATCAAAGCAGGATGCCAAGAGACAAATTTATTGTCCTGTGTAACATCCTCTTTCATATCCTCCCTTGCACACTCCAGGAAAAGCAAAGTGCCTGCACACCAGGCCCTTGACAGGTCAGATCAGGGAGCAGGCAGGAGCAGGCCCCAGGCTGTGCTCATGAGAGGCTTTTACAATCCCCATTGGAGGGATGGGATGAGCTTTCCCTCACTTTATCCGGCTTGGGAAAGTGGCCAACATCCTTCTTGAGCCCTCTGTCCCTACATAAACCATATACCTTTCATTTGGTGTCCATGGCTGGTGGTGCGAGGAGTCTGGAGGACTCTGAGCAGCGTGTCTGAGATTGTAACAAGAGGCCCATCACTCCGAGGGAGATTGCTGAGGCTGGAGGGAAGAGGGGAAGGGAAGCACAGAAACAACACAATCCAACCATTTCCTGCTGCTGGAATAGGGGCAGAAAATCCTTTTTATGCTCCTGGAATTTTGGTGACTCTTAACCATAATAAATTTAAATTCAGGTAGTAATAAAAGGACACGTAAGTACTCATCAGTGAGTGGAAACACACTATGTGTGTTCTCTTGTGTCTTCTCACAGACCAAGCTGTGCCGTGGGACCACAGGTGCTGGAACAGACCAAAGAAGCCTACAGAGCCCAGTGTTTTCTGCTTTGTATTTACCCTGTCCTTGGTCTCTAGGGTCTTTATTAAGCCTGATCAGAGCTGCACACCTTGGAGGAAAAGTGAAGTACATTTACATCTACTGAAACTTTTTTTTAAAAAAACATTCTCTTCTGCTTTTATTCCTTCTGATCATTTTGCTCTGGATACATCCTCAGGCCTTGAGCTTGTAGGGCAGAAAGCAGCTCCCAGTAACTGGAGGGCTGAAGCCTCCCTTCCCCCAAATGCTGCCATAAACATTTCCAACAGAGTAATATAACAAGGAGGCACCTGCATTTCTGGAGTCCAGCACTGCAGAGAAATAACACCTCTGCCCTGCAATCTTGCTTTTGAAGTGACCTGGCTGTGGGTATGATAATGGGTGAGCTGTTCCAACCTCATTAAAGCCAGTGGAGCACCTCCCATGGCTTTTGGGGGCACAGGCTTTGGGCTCCCTCTGTGCTGAAGGTGGAGCAGACCACTTGGCAATGTCTAAACAAAAGGAAAATAATTAAAACCAAATACACTAGCTGAAAAATGGGGGGTGGCATCTCTGTGGGCAGAGAAGGCTGCAGGCCATGGGTGCTCATACACAGGCAGGATGTGCCCTGGGGTGTTCCCAGTGCTGGCAGTGTTTTGGGGGACTGTCCTGGCATTTTCTCAGCTGTCTCAGCAGGTGCCCTGTGTAGCATTGCTCCCACAATCACTATATCATCACCTGGATTGCCTTTGGAATTAAAAATAGCTTTGAACTGGAGTGGTTGGGCCATGATGGGTCAGCTGGTGGGAAAGGAAAAGCCCCCGTTCTCCACCCACTGGATATTTTGGAGGCCTTGTGCAGGCAAACAGCCAAGGTGTGTGAGTGAGGAGCTTTATCTTGGCAGCACTTGGGTGAGGCCAGCTGGGAAAAACAACTACTTTTTCATAAAACTTTCTTCTGTCTAAGCACCAACATGTTTCAGCACACTCTGGGGAACTCACTGCAATGAGTGACATAGATACTGCTGAGAGATCTCCTAATAAAATTGTATTTTCCACATTTACTCCAATTAAGAGAACAGGAGTCAAAGTAGGTTGAAGATTTCAGTTCAGTGAGGTTGTTTGGGGTGGGGGTAAAGGAGGGTTTGGGAAAAAACTGACTTTTCTGTGAAATAAGGTGAATGTGAAATGAATGAGATGAATTTCCATACCTTTTTTGTTGTTATTGATTTCTGTAGATGTTTGAAAGTTTTGATTTCAAGTGAAACTGTTCTTTTTACCGTTTGTATTTTTCTAGCGTTGTTCAGCCACAATTCCAGCTCATGCCAGCAGCAGTGGTGGTGACAGGTCAGTGCTGAAGCTTTTATCCTCCTTTCTAGGAAATCCCTTCACTTTTGCTCTGCTGGGGGAGGGCAGGACATGACCTGCTAAAGCCACCCTGAAGTGAAAAATCACTCTAATTCCTAAATGAGCAAAATTCACACAATTGCAGCATCAGGACCCCTGGAAAGCCTCTGGAAAGGGGAATGGAGGAGCTGTGTGTGCCCCAGCCCTGCAGAGATGCTGCTTCCCTCTCCAAGCCCAGCGGGGTGTCAGTGTGCATCCCCTGTGCTGAGAGGGTAATGCTGCCTTTCTCCTGTGCAAGCAGCTTCCCCTGCAATGACCATCGTGCTGCCAGCTCAGGTTTTGTGGCTGGTCCTTCCAGCTCTTCCCCCAACATTCAGAAAAGAGGAGCTAAAGGAAACACCTTTGGCTGTAGGGAATAGGTAGTGGCTTTTGTGCTTCCCTTCCCTCTGCTGCCCTTCCCAGTGCGGTGACATGGGGATTTCTGATATTTCCTGAGCAGCTGCTGGATGCTACACCTTTAGGAGCTCCAGCTCTGACCTTTCCACACCCTTTCCCCTTCAGCAGAATTCACACAAAAGCAGGGGATAAAAAACACCCAACAAAAACCAGCTATAAAAACCAGCCTTGTGCTCACTTGGATAGAGTGGCTCTGCTCTCAGTTGCCTCTGAAAAGCTGGTGAAATCCCAGTTTTGGGGAGGCACTGGAGTCCTGGGGTCACTTCTGGGGTGATATGGGCAATTGCAGTATTCAGACAATATATCCCACCCCTCCTGAGTATACTGGAATGGTTTCTTAAATGCAATGTGGATTATTTTACTAATTTGGGGCCTCTTCTAAAAATAACTTTTTTTTTTTTTAAAGAATCTATGTGCTGTACTTTTTTTTTTTTTTAAATAGCTCTTTTCTAAACAAATGTTAGGATCCAGGTGCATTCTGCCATCTGATTATTGAGCCAGGTTGAATCAGCCCTGGCTTGTTCTGTTCTTGGTAGCTGCTGCTCCTCTGACACCTCTCAGATCACACTGACAAGGAAAACTTTTATTCCTCAGCCTGTAATTCCTGTCTCTGTGTGTGGGACAAGCTCACACACCTTGTAACTATTTCACTTCAGCTCAGAACCCATCTCCTCATTACCCAGATATAATTACATCTGACAAAAGTATTGAATGCACCAAAGCACAAAGAAAAAAGACAGAGGGATTAAACTGATTCAGGTCTCACTCCTGAACATTATGCCCCCGTAAAGAGCTTAAGGAGGAAGAGGATGAATAATTATTGAAGGATAAGTGCCATGATTACAGGGTATGGTGGCTCATATGGCACCTGAAGGCTCAGACATTTATAGAAACTATAAAGAAAAATCAATCTCAGTACTAAGATGGGAGCACAGGGATTTTGGTGTTTGCTTTTCTTTTCTAACAGGAAAGCAGAGACCCTGATATGCGACTTAACATTTCACTTTGCATTACAGGTGGGTTTTCCCAGGCACTTAGGGACAGCCTGGCAGCTGCCATGGGAGCCTATGGCTAAACAATAAATACGCAGGAAATAAGGGAAGCATTGATAACAATTAAGAAGCATTGATAACAGTAACAGCAGCACTTCTGGGAAACAGGGTCAGGTGAGGGGTGCATGGCTGATACCCTTGCTGAGGATGAGCTGCTGTGCTCAGGGGTGCAGGTGGGGCTGGTGATGGGCAGCCACAGCAGCTGTGGGGTCACCCAGGTGCTGCTGGGCACTGGGGATGCTGTTCCCCCTCTGGACCCTGCCCCAGCTCCTGGGCAGCAGCCTGCCTGCAACAGACCTTCCATAAACTTAGCAGCAGGTTTATGTGCTGCTGAAAACTTGTGAGAAGGTCGTGGTGAGAGGACGGCGCGATTTTCTTGTAAAAGCTCTGCTGAGGCATGCCAGGGAAAACGTCAGGAGTGGAGGAGAAGCTGAGGATCACTGGCTGAAAGTTGCTCTCCTTGTCGCCTCTCCTGTTTTAATTACAAAGAGAGGAGGAAAAACCGACTGAGGTATCTTCTTGTAACAAACACAGGAAAAGAGAAAGTAAACACATAGAGGAGTGCCAAAAAAAATTACCTGGGAAATTCCAAAATGAAAGTATTTTGTTTAAAAATTTCAATTAAGGTTGCTAAGTAACTACAGTGTATCTACTTACCAGCTCATTTACAAAAATCCAAGCACTGAAAAGCCAAGACATTAATAGTGGTGGTGATCATAAATCTTATGCTGCTGACATAATAAGCGTACATGCATTATTCTTATCAAGTACAAAGAAAGTAAATACATATTTCATCACAACAAGCTTAATGCTGACCTCTAAATAAATAGCTGTCTTTCATTAGCAATCTCAAAATAAAACATAAAGCAAACCCTATTAAAAAGAGCCATAAAAATTATGTATGTAGACACTAATGACACATATTGATCAGCTTCACGTGCAAAGCCATACGCATGCATAATTCTGCCACAAATCAACGTGGTTGCGTGGGTTTTTTTTTTCCTCAAACCAGACATTCCATAATATTCTCAAGGAAACATAATTATCAAGGATTAACTAAAAGTCAGCTGTCACTTTGACAGATATATATGTTTTAGAGAAACACTCCTGTAAGCCTCAGTACTCACAGTATCTCTTTAAGAGCACTTTGCCATCGTAAGTGAGCTCACCAAACGAATATGATTTGAAAGGTCAGAGCCAGGGCTGCTGAGTTCTGCTGGGACGTTCTGCTGCGCTGTGCTTTATGCTTCATAAAGCTCCGTCTCTCTGCTTGGCGCTAATTAGGAGAGTCCCTTGTAATCAGTGGCGCCATTCCAATTTCCATTAGCTGAGTTTTGGACTCCAAGGGCTGTTCCTTCCACGGTTGCCCCATTTCAGTCGAGCACTTCGCCATATGCCAGCCCTTCTGCAGGTGCTGGAGCTCGGGGAAGTGCTTGTGTCGGGAGGGATCACGCGGGCGATGCGGGAACACGGAGCAATGTGCTGCCATACCTCAAACCCCCAGCTCTAAGGCTCTTTGTCAAGCACTCTTTGTATTTTCTGGGCATTTTGGCTGTTTCCAAGGGACAGACAGTGAACCTCCAGCAAGGCCCATGTCAGCAGGTGTTGGATCCTCTGTGGAGCCGTGGCAAAACTGAGCTGCAGCAGCACAGGTGGAATGGTGAGGGCAAAGGACTGAAGGAGAACAGCACAGCAGCCTCGATGGGCCAGGGTGGTTCCCAGGGCAATTTGTGGTTTGAGCAGATGACATAAATTTGTCACAGGTTTTAATCAGGGCTCCAGGTCCCAGCCTGCAGCAAGCCAACATTCCTGGCTGTGCAAAGGCGTCCCAGCCGAGCCTTCCCACATCCCGTCCATGGACTGAGACTTTCTGCTGGATGAACAAATGATTTTTGACTCCTTGTAGGTAGCATTTGCTCTGCAGTTATTGCCACAATATACCATATCCCTTTTTGAAAAAAAAAAATCACACTAAGTGCACTGAGGATCATATTGTCGCTGAAAGAAACTTCTGAAAACTCGTGGATAATAGTTAAATCCATTCAGCTTTGAACACTTTAAAAACTGATCAGACCTCTTTCTTAAAGCCCTGAAGTGCTTTTAACTCCCACTGAAGCCAATCAGGGCTCTTTGAAAGCAGTGAATGGCAGAACTAGCCCCTGAAACATGTGAGCCCAGCTACCAAGAGTGGAAGCAGAAAATAGGTTACCCCTCCCAGCACAAAAATGCAGATGTGAATTAACGCCACATATGTAATGATATTTAAAAGCTACATTTAGTCAATCTTATTCAGATTGAGGAAGAAATATGAAAGAAATCCATCAACTTTAATTTAACTCAGACAAATAACTATTACTCAATGTAAGCCAAATTGCAAACTGCAAGGACTCATGTATCAGTATATTTTAATGATCACTCCACCCCCAAAAATGTTTAGACAAAAAATGGATAAAGTAGTCCTTTCATTCAATGGCTCATTTACAAAAAGAAAAATAAAAAAAAAGAAAAAGAGCAAAACTGTGCTGAAATTTGAATTAAAGTGTTCATTTTGAAGTAATGAAGAACTATAAAAAATCTCTCAGGTTCTTAACTCCCTTCCTCCTGGGAGAAAGAGCAGGGAAGAGAAAGAAGTTTGTGTAGCTGTTCGTGTTGGGGAGAAAGCAAAGCTTTTTCAAAGCCTTTCAGCTCTGCTGATGAGGAAAAAAAGTTTTTCTTTGAAACTAGTTACATTGCTCCACTTCCCTGTTTTATCCTCCAATATTTCATGGATGGAGCATGGTGGAGCACGGGAAGAATATGTCTGTGTGGGCAGAGAACCACCAGGAAGGGACTTCCCTTTAAAATTCCTCTTCTTCTACCTCATGAGTAAGCTGAGAAGGGAAAGAAAATTAGGAGAAAGTGGGGAAACCCCCCAGGCTTCTTGCCCAGTAGCATTTTGGCTGCCTCCTCTTCCCAAAAATCCATTTCATTTTCCCCACTGCAAAAAGGGAAAGCCTGGGCTCAGACCTGGGACAATGATGATGATGATGATGAGAGCAACATTGGTTTCAGATTATTGTTGAGCAAGGAATTAGCAATTAAAATGCTAATTACCACCGTGGCCAGTCCTTTTCCTTCACTAGCACTGAGAGCACATGGCTGTTGGACAATGATGTGGAGTGATGGGAGAAAAAGTATTTTAAGGCAGAGGTAGGAGAAAAAGTGTGTGTTTATGATTTATGTATTTAAAATGGAGGGAATACCCTGTGTAGGCAAAGGATAACATACACTGGGTGCTATGCATATGTCAAAGATATTTTTTAATAAAAAAAATTCAGCAAAATAAAGGTATTTCAAACTTAATCATTTTATAGACTATAATCAGTTTGTGTTAATCTGTCTAAACATGTCAGTGATGACAGCGCTTCCCTGTAGCTAGATAATAAATCAGGGTCTAAGAAGCAAAGAAATTCAGAGTCTTTTTATTTGGTATGCTTTATATACTGGAAGAAGTAATTTATATCCATTTAGATTCCCTTGGATATATTTAGTCTTGAGTCTGAATTTATCTTTAAAATCTGTATGTATGGGACACTGAGAAAGAAAATGCTTTACACCTGCTGATACCTGTGTGCCCGTACCACTTGCGCTGTTTATTTAAGGAAAACAAGTGGGGATTTTGAAATATTTTTTTTTTCTTCTTTGATCCCTTCATGAGGGTGCAGAACTAATTTTTAGCTCATTATGGAGGTAATCTTGCCTTGCTTGTTTGACTTGGGCTGTTTCCATAACATCTGCTTTCGTGCAGAGGCGCTGGGCGCTCCGTGGATGGAAGCAGCTCTGTATGTGGTTACATTCACATGTTGTTCACTTAATGAAACCCTGGCAATTGGCCCGTGCTTGAAATCCATCTGAACCACAGAGAGCTGCTTGGTGCTGCTGCTCTCCAGGAACCTCGAGAGCTGGGACATGGCATTGCCCGTGCTTCCTTGAGGGAGCTCAGCTAAAAATATTAGGGAAAAAAGAGCATAAAACAACCAAGAATGCACAAGGAAATTCTGGATCAGGTGCTAAGGGATGTTCTTAAATAGAGATGGAGGAAATGTTCTTGCCAATGCTTTTAAATTGTTTTATACTGAGTGTTCTCACCTGTTGGCTCTCAGTGCTCTGCACAGAAATCCAGCTTTTGCCAGGCTCACAGGCAGAAGTGAATGGATTTGTTTCCAGTCTTTTGAGTCTAAACCTGAATCCCCAACTCACCTGTGTGGTTCCCTCCTTCCCTCAGTGACCAGCACTGGCACCCACTGGGGCAGCACAGGAGTTCCCTTTCCACAGAACATGTCACCTGGAACACCCTCTGGTGCTTTTCTCTTTCTCTTAATATACATTTTCAAATGTATAGGATTTCAGCTGGCAGATAAAAAATAAACTTGAAAACAGACGGGTCTTTTCCCATGAAAACCACAGAAAAATTCATTAAATATTGTTGCCCAAAAGCAAAGATGTCATTTTGTTCACTGTATTTTTCAAAATTATTTCCATAATTTCAATTAATCTGTTTAGTCAGTGAAGTGGGGAAGGAGGCAAGAAGGTTCTGATGTGGAACAAGAGCTATCAAAGGTGAAGCTAACTATTAAGCTCTTGTAATAATTTTCTGGTGAATGTGACCATACAGGACTGTTCTTCTCTCCTTGGGCAATTCCTTTCCCAAATCCACACACATTCCTTGCTGGGATGCAAACCCCGTTGTGTGCTGTTTGCTAGTGTAAAGATATTTGTACTCCCCAAATCACAGCAGAAATAAACTGATCTATTCTGAAGCCAACTCAGTCCCAAAGGCTTCTTTATGTATTTATTCACAAGCTGCTGTTTTATCGCAGGGCATGTGTCAGCCAGCAATTCATTCCTTTCTGTTCCAGGGATTTCATGCTATGGGAAATGATGGGGCTTTTTGAATAAGGCAGCAGAGAAAGCCAAATGCTTGGGGCTCTCAGGAGAGGCAGAGGGACATGGCAGGGAGAGGAGCATGCCAAGGGGGATGGAGAGGCAGAAAGCGTCAGGGCTGAGGCTGTTTGCATCACTGCTCGCCGTGCCACCTCAGCAGCAGGTAATGCAATCCACGGGGATTGCTTCACGGAGCTGCATCACTACCAGGAACCGCTGAGGTCAGTGGGTGTTCAGGTGGAGATGCCCTGAGTCAGAGAAGGCATCAGCTGATGGAGCAGATCAAGGGGATAGTTGTGATTTTATTTCTTTTTTTTTTTTTTCCCAAGATAATAGATGTTAATCTCCTGAGCTCCAGCTTGGAGAGATGAAAGAGCTCCTGCACCTCACTGCTCCCAGCCTGTGAATCAAACCCAGACACACACACACACACACACACACACAAAGCACTGCCACTTGGTGTTCATCTAAGACATTAGAATTTTATTTATTTATGGCTCTTTGAGCCCAGCTCTGCTAGCAGCTACATATTTCCAGAAGGATTAGAATGCACAGAGTTGCAGGAGCAGGATTTGGTCTCCAGCAGGGTCCAGATTGTGACTTTCCTTGGGAACCCCCATCTGGGCTGTGTGAGGGCTCTGGCCTTTGGTGTCAGCTCTCACATAACTGATCTTGAGATCTTCCAAAATCTAAACCAGGAGAGACTGTGGCTGCACAAGACTGTTGTGGGTAGGTGTGTTTGAGAGAGATAATTATTGGGTAAGGCAAGAAAACATTTACCTACTGCTGTAAAGTGTTCTCTGAAGACAAGAAGAATCCCTATCCTTTAGCCTTTTAATTGATTTTAATTATTCAAAGCTCTTTCTCTCCTTGCTCAAATAGCAGTGTGATACAATATTGTTGCAAGTGTCTTGGTGCCTTTTGAGATACTTAAATATGAATAGCTGGGAAGCTGGTGCCTGCTCTCCCTCGCAAGCACACAGCCAAATCTTGCTGTGCAAGGCAGAGCCCACTCTGCACAAGAGCCAGATTATTCTAACAGCACTCTTCATTTCATGGGGATTCGTTTAAGTGGATTCCACACAATACTCTAAAAATGTTATGAGAGATGATTCTAATAAGGCAGAAGCCACTATGGCATTTTAGGGGAATTTAATCTTATTCTCCTACCACATAAAAAGGAGAGAAGTGCTGACATTTCAGCCCACTACTGGCCTGCTTCACAAACATTTCAAACTGTGCTTTTCCATTATACAGCTGTGTGTTGCACTTATACACGTGTAGATTGCATCAAACCCCTTTTTCTCCCCTGTGATCCCCGGTTCACCTTCCTGCTCTTTGGAAAAGACAGACACAGAGAACAGTCTAGTTACATTCCTCACAAGCAGAAATGAGTTTGGTTTGAGGATCTGGGGTG
The DNA here is from genome assembly GCA_013399455.1 of Anthoscopus minutus. Lineage (NCBI taxonomy): Eukaryota > Metazoa > Chordata > Aves > Passeriformes > Paridae > Anthoscopus > Anthoscopus minutus. The sequence goes on along the minus strand of VWYI01007370.1, from coordinate 750,519 downwards.
TGCTGAGTCCTGGCAGTGTCACAGCATGAAGGGGCAGCACATTGCATTGCTCTCATGCAATCCCAACAGTGAGGAACGTTCAAAGTGTGTGCTGGCACTTGGGGAGCAATGCTCCAGCATGCAGTGGGTTATTGCTGTGATTCACTGCTGGGTAGGCATGGCTGTCCAGCCCACCAGAGTGGGAGAAACACACTGAGTCCTTGCTGCTGCTCCTCTCAGCTGTTCTGGCTTTGTCTGTCCTGTCAGAGCCCTCAGTAGAACCTGCCCCAGTGCTGCAGTGTACTTGTGTCTCACGAGCTGCTTTGTAATACCACGAGCACAGAGGTGAATGCAGGAGAATCATCAAGACTTTGGCAGCTTAGAGATGCTGCTGAAATGCTTAAGTGTGTTCACACACAAGTTCACTGGAAGAGTTTGCAAAAGAGGGAGGCCCTATTCACCCCAAGCAGCAGTGGAAGTAGGCTGGTTGGAAGTGCAGGAAGCCCAGGTGTGTGGGGTGTGGCTGTGCTGAGCCTTCTCCCTCTCCTAAGGCTGAACAATCCTTCCACACAGGCTGGTTTTCTACTGAGGACTTCCCACCCCTTTCTTCCACACCGTGCCTGGACCTCCTTCTCCTGCATCACACCACTGCTCTGAGCCACACAGCCCCAGGGCAAGGCTTGGGGTGCCTAAAGCATCCCAGGGCTCCAGTGGGTTTGCTCTTCCCACTGCCTCTCCCACTCTCTGTTGCACAAACCAGCCCTCCTCCTTCCTGAGGCATATTCCTGCCATGATGCTTCCCGGGAGTTGGCTTCCTGGGGTAGCCTTCATCTCTGTGATTGAGCTGATTTACCCAACCCTGTTCCTACTCCTCCCTCTGATAATATTAACCTACCTATTGCATATGCCAGCTATAAACTTACAAAGGTAATTACCCTTCCAGCCGTCCTCTGGAGTGGCTGTTTTTCCAACGCTGCCTCTGGTTTAGTGGTGGGCTTGGCAGTGCTGGGCTAATGCTGGGACTCAATGACATTAGAGGGCTTTTCCATCCTAAATGATCCTGTGATTCTATAGCAGATCTCTAACTGGTGGTGACTCAGGCAGGAGGTGCATATACAGAGGAGTTTGTGGGCTGTTGAGTATAGGGACTATTTTCATAGAGGTTTGCATAATATCCACTAGAAAATGCCTTGTTTCCAGCTGTATCTTTAGGCACTAGCAATGCTGCCAAAGAGATCAGCCGTGCCAGCGTCAGCTTTTGTTCTTTGTGTGGTGATGATGCTGTTGGGTAAGATGGGAACACTCTGTGTTTGGCTTGGGGATGCCCCAAATACCTGTCCCAAGTGACAAAGAGCTCAGGGAAGGGGGTACAGCCCTTCCATTTGCCATTCCTGCTTAATCTGATCCAACAACCAGTTGTAAAATAGTCCCAGTGTAAAAGAAAAAGGAAAAATCCCAGCTAGGAACCCCAGAGTTGAATCTTGGCTCAGACAACTTTCTTTTCATCCTTATGCAAATCAGGCAACTCCTGCTTATTTCATCATGAAGTGGGAGGCAGAGTAAGGCTGACGTACTCTGCAGTACCTCCCAGAAGTATTTGGAAGGTTAATTAGTTAATGTTTCCAAAGTGTGATTATACAAGTGCCAAACAAAACTAACAAGAGGAAAAAATGACACGACAAAGAAAATAAACAAACATAAAGCCATAAGAATAGTTAAGGGAGGTAACTCTTAGATATTAAATATGAAATTGTAGAATAAAAATAGAGATTGATGTAACTTATATGAGCTACAGAATACTGAGTGCAAAACTTTTTTGCTGGCTGCACTGTATGACCAGACAGACTGATTCTTAAAAGAGAGATTTTAGTTAAGTTTTAGGCTTCTGTGACGGTGATTTATTTTAATGATACACAATACTTCACTTCGCATTTGTGATTTCAAGACCTCTCTAAGTTTATGTAAATTCGAGCTGCTAGGGCACAAGATAAAATCATGGCTCTTACTTACTTTTATAGTGTCACATAAATGTAAAAAATTGAAGAGTTGCTCCAGGCCAGCATGCTACATTTTGACACTGTGAGAATCTCTGTATCCTGCATACCCTGCTCTGATCAGGGAATATCTGTACGAGCACATACAGAGGAAGAAACAGAAAGCAAAGGACAAAGCAGCTCACATTGCTGAGGATCCAGAAGCGGTGCTCCCTCATTCCCAAGCTATTTCACTATGTGGAGCAGCAGGGAAACAGGAGAAAAAAATCTTAGCAGGCCTTTAAACATATGAAATATTCTCAGTGGGATCCAAACAAGATCAGAATATTTCTCAGGAGTCTGTTAGTTGGCAAACTCAGAATCGATCCTCTCTCCATGCAATCCTCAGGCTGAGATGGGGCTAGCTTGGAGTGAAATTGCATGGTGGAAACATGCCTTGCTCTGCGATTTTGCCTGGTTCTGTAATCAAATTTCACAATAATGAAAACTGTAAGTCAAGAAATTGAGGAAATGTCATGAAAAAGAAACCCACAAAATAAATATGCGCTGAATAAATCCATCCACATTAACTTGGGAGAAACAGGAATAGTGGCTAACACAGCACGTCTGCCTGCTCAGCTGATCACTGAATCACGGTGTGACTTTGAGCACATCACTTAAATCTTGCTTAGCTTTGGTTTTCTCCTCCAGGAAAGAAAGAGAACAAAGGACGTGTGTGCCAGGCTTGCTCCGAGCTGCCCACGGCTCCCGCAGCCCCCGGGCTGAGGGTGAGGGAAGTGCATCCCCCAGGAGGCTCTTTCAGCACATCCACGGCAGCACCACATTCCAGCTGACTGATCCCCAGGCCTGGTGACAAAGAATGGCAGCGAGGACAACCCCAGTGTGCACCCTGGGGTGCCTCTGGGCGCTGGGGACCTGTTGGCTCCTCGCTCCTGCCAGCCTGTGCTGCTCCTGCTAAGGAGCCCCAGGCCAGCTCAGCAGGTGCAGAGGAGCTGGGAAGGCTCTGCATGGCAGGAACTCCGTGTTTCTGCTCTTACAGTCATTGCAAGGCACTGCTGGTGGCTTTAAACACATGCTGGCCCTGTGGCACCGTGTGTGCCAGGGTCTGCACGGGGCCAGTGCCAGTGCAGAGCTGAAACCACTGAGGCTCCCGGGGCTTTCACCCCAAATCCTTGTGGCTGCAAACTCCAAGGAATGTGTCGAGCTGTGTCAGTCACACCAAGCTTCACCCATGCAAACTGGCTGAGGATACTGGTGTCCTTTTCTTCGTGCTTGTGAGAGTTTCTCCCCTAAAATGGGAATGTGGCAGCCCCTGTGTGAGCCTCTCTGCCTTTCCTCAGGGTCAGGGGGCAGCTATCAGTGGTTATCTGTGAGAAGTGTGTCCTGCACAAACTGAAAATTAGTGTCACATGAAATGAACACTCTGGACCCAGATGAGGCCAATCTTTCTAGTACCACAGGGAATCTTTCAGACAGTCCTGCTCAGCTTTATTCCACATGCACTGAACCCACTGCCCCAGCTCTATGATGTCCATTGTCCCCCAAAGAGAAATTTCCTCCAGTTGTTTTTTATTGCCTGAAAGTGACATTTACACCAACACACATTTCCCCTCTTCATGCTGTAATTAAATTAACATGCTTTTCATCCCCCAATCCAGTGCATCAAGCTGACAGCATTTAGTTCCTTCTACATCCCATAAAAGCTGTTCTTAATGACTTTTTTTTTAACCTAAGCAGTCCTGTAGATGCCATTCCAAAGGCCTCTATGTGACAAAAGCCAAATAAATTGCAGGGCAAGCCAGTTTAAATATGTTCTACTGAGTTAATTTTGATTAAGCACACATCTGAATTTGGCCCATCTCTTTTCTCTAACATACCTGGTAGCAACACTCAGAGCACCCTGCAAAGGAGGAGAGAGGAAGGGGAAAGAAAATGTGATTATGAAACATCAGAGTAGATCTGATCATGTCAAATTCCTCTGGAGAAAAAGACAGAGAAAAAAATTACCAGCACGCAGTGCTTGAAGTCAGTAAATGGAATTTACCCAATTCAGCAGAGGCATCAGGGAAATCACTCTTGATTTGTCTTTGATAGGTTGACAAAATCTCTGTTAAAGTTGTTTTAATGCGTTTGTAACTAGGCTTCCAAATACACTGAACCCAGGCCAGATCTCAGCTTAATAGGACCAGCCCTCCACGTCAATCAAATTTGTAGCTGGTGAGAAAAACGAACCTTTTTTTGTGCCCCTTGTTCTCAAGTTGGGCAAACAGCCCAAAAGTGTCTGAGGTTTTACTTTGCCAAGCTTCTGAAGAAAAATTTACTTACAGGAATGAAAATGCCTCATGGCTGTGTGTAGCACAATGAAACAAGTCAGGCCAAAAGCTGCCCCCAGATGTTTCCTTGTGGCATCTGTTGGAGTCAGCAGTGCCATCATGGAGGTGAGCTGAGGGCAGAATTTAGCTTGTTGATAATGGAATTAGGCATTATGAAATGAAGGTATGTTCTGCTCTCAGTGTCGGCAATGTTAATGAATTAATTCGCTGTTTAATTAATATACAAAGCCACAGAGTGCTGTTGGCAAATTAACTGTCAGCAAGACACGGTGCTCCAAGGGTGATTGGGTATTTCTTGTTTCTTCACCCTGCTTGTGTCAGGGGCAGAGATCATGGGCAGAATCATGGAGTTATAATGGGAATTACTGGGACCTGAGCTCTTTAGAAAAAGCTGCTCATGTCCTCTCCATCTCTGGATGCAGGAGACAAAGGTCAGGACTCCATCCAATGTGAGGCACTGCAGAAGCATTTCTCCTGCTTTTTAATCCTGCAGTGACAGTCACCACCCCCTCACCTGCACTTGCTTTATAGTTGAGAAACAAGATTATTTATATTAAAAAAGGCTAAATATATTAGAATTCTATGCCATAGCTGTAAAGAAGAACTGAAAACTCTAGCTGCAATGATATTATTTGAATCTGTGTCTGATTTCCCCCCAAATCTGGTCAGAATTTTTAAAAGGTTGATTCACAGCAAAGCAGAATCTTGACTGCTTGCTGTTTTAACATAGCTGATATTTCTCATCTTAGTAAAAGTGAAATACATGCTTGGACTTTCTTGAATTGCTTGAACTTCTGAACAGACTGACAGTGAATAGAAAACACCAGAAAATCAGGGAGTTGTGCAATTTGAATTCACCTCAGGAGTGAGCAGAGGACTCAGCTTCCCTCTGATCACACTTCTAGTTGTGAGCTCAGAGTACATCACAGCTTCGAGTAAGGCCCCAGCTTTTCAATATGTTTCTACAGAAATCACATGGAAGCAGTGAAAATTTTGGTCAAAAACAAGTTCTGGTGCACTTGAAAGGCTTTGTGAATAAATTCTGCAAGGAGCTGCACTTTCATTAATCAAAGCTGAAACTTGGCAGGGGCAGAGGGTTGGTTACTCACTGCACACAGAGCTCAGCACCCAGTGCAAGCCTCACTGAATCCTCTGGGAGCTCCTCTGTGCATTCCCCTAGGCTCTGGGCAAGTGTTTGAATGACAGCTTGCCCCAGGATCTCCTTTCCATGCATGATACAGGTGAGGGTACTGAGGAAAGGAGAGAGTTGTTTGCAAGGAATGCTGCATCTCAGAGCAAGGGGAAGGCATGGTAACAGGAAAAAATATGCACCAAATGTTTTGCAAATCTGATTCTCTATCAGAAAAGTAATTTCATAACTGTGTAAACACACAGTTATTCTGTGCAAAAAAAAATTTAAAAGATCTGTCTTACTACTTACACAAGAGGCTCCTTTGTTGTGACGAAAAACATCTGCCACTGTTTAGAGCAGACTCCAGTGTGCACTTGCACTGCGCTCTCTCTCCCAAATGCATAAGAACATGGAGTGGAGGAACTTGGTTTGTTGACTGGGGGAGGGATTTCTACTGGGAAAATAGGATGGTGGGAGCTGAGGAAGAGCTCTGAGGAATTGTCCACTCTGGCTAAGGCCTGATACCTCTGTTAGAGCCACCAGTGATCAATGACGGAGCCTCCTCACCATTCCAAATTTATCTCCATGGACCTTCTCCATTCCACATGTAAGAGAAAGCCTATTCTCTTTCACTGTAAATCTTCAGGCAAAAGAGAGAATACTATCCTTTAAGAAGGTTTCTGTATTTCAGAGAGCAGTAAAGCTGAACTTGTTAGAAGCTTAGCAGAAAAAGCAGAGTCACAAACAAGTGGACCTTAAACTAAGTGGTATCTTTGTATTGACTTCAGTGGGCTCTGGGCAGCACCTAAGGTATAAATATATGAATTTTTATACCTCTTTGGCATCAAAACATGAGATGAGTGACTGACTACAAGAGAAATGAATGAACTGAAAAAAAAACTCCTCCACAAACAAAAAATAATTGACAGCTAATGAAGCATTTCTAGTGAATGAAAATACAAATTTCATGAGAGCTATCCAAGCTCTTTGGAAATGCCTTTCTGCCCTCATTACTTGTCTCCCCCCTCTGACAGCAGTTATCACTTATAAGGATGTGCTTCAGGTCACAGCTGCTATCAGCAGGACACTCTTTAGCCATACCTGCTTGACAGGCCTCCAAAACTGTAAGGATTTGCTATAGGGTTGGTGATCTGAGTTTTTAAAGTTTAATCATTATTGTTTCTCTGTATCAGTGTCTTAGTTATGCAGAACTGTAGCTTTTGCATTTCAAATCACTGTAAAAGTCTATTCCTAGCATGCAAAAATAAAAATAATCTTGGTAATCAGAAGCTTATCAAAAGGCAGATACTGAGTGTGCACTTGATTCATGTGCCAAGACAACAGACATTGTGTTTAGAGCTGCACTGCTCTAAATGTAACATCTACTGGTGTAAGTGGCTGAACTGTGCTCCTGCATCACTTCCCTGCTGCTTCCCTCCTGCCCTGGCCTTGCAGCAGGGACCTGTGGACTCCCCTAACCCTGGAAAAGGGAGAGCAGAACCATGTGATTCCACACCCAGGACTGAGAGCCCACCTTAGGCAGGATTTAACCCTTTGTTTGTAGTGGCTGGAGACACAGGGGCTGTTTTAGGTCAAAGCTTCTCACCAGGGAAAAGAAGAAAAGACAGAGACAGTATGAAGTATTTGGGTGGTTGATAAGGGTAGAAGATGACTCTCTATAGGTGTGGTCTGTTTTGAAAAAGCTCAGTGTAGGCATCTCTAGGACCCCCATGAAGAAGAGAGAGGAGATGTGGTGGAAGAAATGGGCAGCAACAAACCAAATTTAAAATCTTAAACAAAGGTTTCCCTACGAAAAGGCACAAGCTTTTAGTTTTTCATATTTTCTTTAAAAATAGATAGCTAGGAATCAGGCAAAAAAAAAAATCTGTTGTGGATCACTCAGCCACATTGATTCTTACCTTCAATGCACACCGGTGTCAAAGCCAGTTTGTCAATCCACCACTATTGACACACTCACTTTGAGAGACAAATAAAAAAAGCCCAGTGAAACCTCCCAATCTTCTGCTTGTCTGGGCTATTAGCAGCTCCAGAGCTAATGATGGGTGAACCTCCTCAGGTCTGAGATGTCAATGGGAGTTATATGTTTGGATCAAAGACATGATATGACCCAGATAAACTTTAGACAGAAAGGTAGATCAAAATGTGGGTCAGGCAGTCGCTAGTGTTTCTTTAAAGATGATAGAGGAATGGGTTTTAACACTTCCGAGGAGTTTTGTTGATGTTCTTATGTGCGCTCTTTGTTTAAAAAAATAAATACATTTTTCATGCCTTCAAAATTCCAAGCTGCAGAAAATTTCCTCTTGTGATGAGAAGCATTCAAAACAAAAACATGTGGCCTGATTTGTCTTTTATAGAAATCAAAGGCTGTATTCTAAAGAGACTTCCTTTACCACACAAATGTAGCAGATGTTTTTTAAGATTATAGCTGCACAAGCAATCTACAGTTTGAATCTCAGAAGCATTTAAAATTTCTTTTAGAGGAAGAGTTTTTGTGTTATACTGTGATAAACTGCAAGTGAGTGTGAAAGGGATTGTCTAAGACAGGTAATTAAGGTGACAGTGTACAGTAAATTTGGCCAGCGTTGTTTTAATTCAGGAAAATAAAGTTAAAAATGATCAGACCATCCCAGCCTAGTGTTTTGCTAGTGGCTTAATGAAAACACATTTTCAATGCCAAAGGTGAAGAGATTAGATCTATAGTAAAAGCAGCCCAACAAAACAATACAGCCAAAAGTGTGTATTGGTATATGCATTGTTAACAGGCTGTGATGTTTCCACTGTTGCTGTCCCAGGGAAGCCCTCGTGTGTGCGCTGGGCTGGGCTGGGGACGTGGCTGATCCTCTGGAGCTGCACCAAGAGGATTTGTCACTGTGCTCCAAGTTGCTTGGTCAAGCTTCAAGCAGAAATGTCAGGGCTTAGTCCTGCCCTCTTGCCCATAAAGTTCTTTTCCCTGGCTGTGGAAGCTCCTGCAAGTCCTGAGGAGCTGAGTGACCACCTCAGGGGGCTTTGAACCCTGGTCACCAGCGGGACACTCTTCTGACAGCCTTAAAGAGCTGGCTCCAGAAGCAGTCTGAAATGGGAAGTGAGGACATAAACCATGTCTGCAGCCTTTTTATTTAGATCTAAAGAGAACAGGTCATTGTATATCCTACTGAGATTACTGGGGAAAAAAAGCAAAATAAATAAATAAATGATAAATAAATAAACAGGCAGGAAAAGACAAGGCCTGAAAAGACAGATCATGCAAGGGGGAAGCCCTAAGAGGCTGTGTGTGTTTCAACACCCAGAACACTCTGCAGCAATCAGCTGCATGGGCTCTGCTGGGTGGTAACACTGAGAATGAACCCTGCTGTGCTCACTGTTGCCGTGTGCCTGGGCCACAGGGACAGTCCTGCTGTTTGTTTTAACATCACCATCAACTCCAGCCTCGACAGAAAAAACCAAACCTGCTTGGTCATTAGCAGGGGAGGTGGAGAACACCAGACTTTGAGAGACTTTAAGCCAGAATTAGATATCACAGCTTCTGCTCTCTCAGTAAATGTGAGAGTAGTGCTGGCAGGAAAAAAAACCACTCTGTCATTCCAGGATGGCTCTCCCATCCCAGCAATCTTTTATTGATTTTTGTGAGCCATTAACCCACTCTTTTCAGGAATTCAGTAATGGATGTTGATGTGGGTTAGTCCTGCTGAGACCTGGTGATGAAGATACTGGGCAATGCCTTGCTGAGGGCTCTGTGCAGTGTGAGCCAGCCCCTCCAGGTGTGAGCCATCCCACCTCATGTGGTGGGCTGAGAACTGTGATCAGCTCTGTGTGCCTTGGGAAGCTCTTCCTTATCCTCTGCAAAGCCACCCTCATTTCCATCTGATGTATCTTAACCTTTTCTAAGAAACTTAGAGATGTAATGTTACTTTCCTGTTTAGGAAGATTTAATCACAACGTATTTACTGGACAAGAGGAATGCAGTAAGGAGAAGAGGGAGGAGTGCATGAATGAAGGCAAGTGTAGCCTTTAAACCTGTTTTATTTGGTGACAAGCTGCTCATGGTGTCTGGCGGAAATGTAACTTTTGTGTTTTGCTTCCCTCAGTGTTGGGCAATCCATCCTGAACACCCTGCAAACATGTTCTTGGCTGGGTTTGCACTCTCACTGGTTTTTCTGATCCTCGTGGTTATATATTAATGGTATCTTCTCTGCACAGATGAGTCTCAGTTTGTTTGTTTGTTTGTTTGTTTCTGGGCAGGGTATCAGCAGATTAATCTGCAAACCAGGGCAGGTTTCCCTGTGCAGGGCATCAGGCCCAGGGGGAAGGGAGAAGTGGAGGGCAGGGGCAGGGAAGCAAAGGGCATTGCTGCTTCCCCATTAGTGCCAGCACTTCTGACATTTGCTCTGGGAGCAGCTGTGTGACTGCCCTGTGTCCTCTCCTCAGCAGCAGAGTTTTAACCCAGCTCTAAAAATACAGGGAACACATTTTGTCAAAATGAGGAAACTTCTCATGTTGGAAGCATATGTGAAAACACAAGATGGTTTTCTGCACCAAAAAAAGCATTAGTAGCACAACTTTCTGTGTGTGCTGATGCTCTGGGAGGGTGTGCCTCAGAAAAGAAAGCTTGGGGTTAATTAACCTTTTTTTTTTTTTTAAATTTTTCCCCCAGCAAGGATGGAAGTTTTGTCACTTCTGAAATTATCACATTTATGGAACTGCCAAGTGGTGGCAGATACCACCCAGGAGAAATTGTTCATTACCCTAATGATCACTCCAGAGAACAAAGTGGCACAATTTTGGGAGTGTCGAGAGCAGTGCTAATTTTTACAAGCTACAGCATTCTAATGGCAATGCATCACTACCAGTACATGATAGGGGACCATTAGATGCTTTTTCTCTGAAGATTGGAGAGGAACACCATTATGATCATGAAATTTTCAGCTACTGGGTAGCATTGTCCCAGCTTCTGGCTTCAGTTAAAAATTAAAATAATTTCACTTTCCAGACTTGTCAGGTTGTCTTCTATGACTATCATGTAGACACTCCATATTTTCCACTGGTTGCAGGACAGAGCATAATTAATTTATCTATTTTTAAAAAAAATTATCTATCTTTTAATTTAATTAAAAGATTATGGGGTTTCTTGTCTGCCTTTGAGCCAATAACAGCTGCTCTTGGTTCCAGGATTTGGTTTTTTTGCTCTTCTTATTCACTTATGTGAGGTTATAAGCTGAATTATAAGGAAATACCTAAGAATGAGCCATGGCCTCATGCAAAGGCTATCACACACCTTCCTAGAGGATCATTGTTCACTCCCTGTTAAATGTGGGAGGAAGGTTTGCCACGACGCTGGCAGAGCTGAACTGTCTGGAGCTGACATCTCACTAAAAGACATCTCCATTAACTCAGGCCAGCAAGAGTCCCTGCCCTATTTAATTCAGGCTTCCTCACTCTTTAAATGAGATATTTACTGGAAGACTGTACAGCACTGCTTGCAGGATGCTGAGTGCAGAGAAACAGGGGAAGAGAGAAAATGGAAATGTGAAAGGAGGCAGAAAGACTGTTGGTGGTGCTGATCAGGGGGTGGTTAAGAGTAAAAAGCAAAATCCTTTGTATCATCTGTATTTTCCCCACAAATCTCTGTAGACATGATATCAGAATGTGTCCAAAATAAATAGAAATTATCTAGTCAAGTAAATCCTGAGAGAAAGTAGGATTTAGAAAGTTAATATTGTGCATGTTAAAGATCTGACCTATTGCTTTTCCCCTGGTGAGCAAAAAAAGCCTCAGGATGCTGGCGATAAGGCTGAGAAACAGTTATAATTTCAGTGCAAGTGGAAATAATTTTGACCCCAGTGGATTCTTTAAAATAAATCTGCTACCAGAAAAGACCATTTTTCTGGAGATGGGTGATAGATTTCCTTGGGTTTTTTGACATTTGTGCCCCATTCTTTCACTCCAAGAACCTTAAGAATGAGCAAGCAGAGCCATGTATTTCCCTCCTAAATTTAAATATCTTGTTGAAGTGCTTAAGATCTGCTGGTTTTTCCAGCCTCCTTTTTTAGTCAGTAGAGAGACCAGCCCTGGAAAATGCAACCCACCTGGGACAGTTTATTTTTCTTCATTGACCAGAGAAAGGATCCAGACTGCTGATGTCACTAAACCAGGTATAATATCTTCGGAAAAAAAGAGCAGCAGCAGCCCAAAACTTGGAACTTTTGCTAGGAAAATATTAAAAAAGTGTGTGAAAATTCATTACCAATTCTGCTTGTATTCTCAACTACTTCTATTAGTTTCCCAGGAATACTGTAGCAAATTATTTTAATGAGGGGGAAGTCATGGGAACATCTGGGGTTTTTATTGAAAGCAGGAGATTTCTATATGGCTTGAAAGAAAGACTGAATAATTTTCTAGGAGATAAAGCTTTGTCAAATGTACTCATACATCAGAGTATGGGGGGAAGTAACTGCCTGAAACCTCTGGTTTGTGCTGTTCAAGGACATGGAATGAACAAACTATTATCTCTTCTGGATTGAAAGCCTATTAACTGAAATCAGATTCTGAATTCTCACCTCCAGATCTAATAATTCAGAAATCTATAACTCTAATCAATGAGCCAAAAAAAAAATCACTATATCATCCACAAGTTCTTGTCAAAATAACATACATTAAAAATAATTGTTATGAAGTGTTGAAGAAATTTCTTTTTTCACAAAGCATCTGCAGCAAGTGATTTGAACAGCATCATAATCTGAGGATAATTTATGAAACAGATAAAGCAGTAAAATTCATTGATCACTTAATGTACTTTGCATTGTCAGAGATTGGCAAGAAGCTCCAAAAACTCCTGCTCACAGCTCTGAACAGAGGGCAGTAATGTTTTTTGACCACTCCTGACTGGAGAGGGTTAACAGGAACTTTGCAGCTGATGGCAGCCTGACCTTTCCTGAGGGACTGATTGCCTTGGAAAGAGGAGGATGACAAAACCTTGCACCATGGCTCTCCTGGGGCCGTGTTTGGGTCAGGCCTTGAGGGAGAGAAGGGCAACAGCTCTGTCCTGGCTGTGCAGCCAGCCCTGCTGGGCACCCCAGGCATCCTGGAACCACACACCCCCAAAGAGGAATCAGTTACCAGGCACTGCTCAAGAAACCCCTGTGCACCTCCTGTGCCAGCAGCCCAGCCTTGTGTTCCACGTGTGGAAGGGCTCCTGATGGGCAGCAAGTCAGTGGCAGGTTTCTGTTTGAGTATTCATGCTGAGGACCTGGTATAGCACAAGCCTACACACTGTTCTTCAATTAATTTTCCATTTACATCCCCCTGTACCTGACACATTCTGTTTGCATTGGGAATTAATATTTGCAAGACTAATGGAACCATCTTGGGCATCAAGGAGGAGAAAAAAGGATGAAAAAGAGGGGAGAGAGACCCCAGGGGAGGTGGAAAAAGAGATAGAGAGTATGTAGTCCTTGAAGTACTTCTTGCATTCTCAGTAAAAGCAAGTGTTGTGTTCAGCAGCCATTTCAATTAATTTATGTTGGGCTGGTGACTACACATGGCTTATCTATAGAATTAGATGATCCCTTCAGAGTTACTTAAAAAGAATAGAACACTCAGGCAAATTAAAAAAATATATCATATTTTACTAAAATCTCATTAAACCGTCACACCCTCTTCTTTCTGCAATTCCTCTGGCACTATTTCTTTGGCAGAGTATTTGAGCCTGATACTGCTACAAGAGACATTAGTTTTCAGCTGAGGACCCTGTCTTTATTATGCTCAGCTTTTGCACCATTCAGATCCAACTGATACTTATCCAGATTGTGACTGGGAACCCAATTTTGCATATGCATCAACTTTTACTGTGCATGATAGTGGCTAATTTTGGTCCCTGCCATGTGCAGCATTTGCCTCAAATCAATGTGATTCTCCAGAGAAAATTGTTTGCCTGGATACTAAGTTCAAGGTGCTTTGGTTCTACCTCGCCAGGTAAATAAAAAGCACTCAGGAACAAGCACTGAGGCCAGCAGGTGGACAGCAGACATACAAATAAATTCATTTATCCTCTCCAGAAGTGGGGGTTTCATGTGCACTGCTCCTTGGCCATGCTGTGTTCACAATCCATTCAGCAAAAAAAGAAGCTGGAATGGGCCAAATTCATTCCAGAGAACAGCTTAGCAGTTGACTGTATAAACAGTTTTGTTCTAGCCCTGGGAATGTTTCCAGACACGTTTGAATTTGCTAATTTAAATGTAGCCTTGAAGTCCCAATGCTTGCACTACCACTCCAACATTTCCCTTGCGAGCAAAGGGAGAGGTCACGTGGACGAGATCATAACCACATCACTTTAATAAAACAGACAGTAGAAAGCAGGCAGTTATAGAAAGCAAAACTTACTTAACAGGATGGGAACTGGAACCCTTTTATAGAACTGGTTTACATTTTCTGCATAGCAATGCAGTGTGTTCTTGCTGGAGAGGGTTACAGTCTCTCCTAGTTAGGAGTGGTAGTGAAAAGCACACGTTCATACCTGAAGTGTTACCTGAAATCATGTTGTTGAGACTTTATTTTAATAAACAACATTCCTAGATGCATGATGAGTCATAAAAAAACCATTATTAATATCAGGAAGTAATTCAGAATAAAATAAGTCCTCTGGACCAATATATATTTGTAGGGTGGAGGCAAATGTTTAATCAACTCCAGAGGAAGAAGCAAGAGAGAAGAGTAAAAAAGAGGAAGAATCTTAATGTGAGAGAAATCAAGCAAGCCTGGAATTTGACTTAGGACCTGATTTTCATGATTCCCTCAATTTCAGCTTCTAATTTACTAATTTTTCATACCTTTCTGACACAGCAAATATTTACATTTTCTGCGTCAGTCTGAAGAGTCTGAATGAAAATGCCAATGTTGGACATTGTGGGGTAGCTTTTCACAGGCATCTTCCATTTTTGCAGACAAGTGTGGATGCAAATATTTGTAGTCTGTAGAAGTAGTTTGGCAACCTAATTTATAAGCATTAATGGATAATTGTTAGTAATTAAATGTTTGATTACCCAACTGGGCCCACAGATCAGGTTGCTAAATTTCCATCTGCTAATAGCTGTGTGCATGGGGGATCCCAGGACTGGAAATGGGAGTGAAGGCTGGGGTTTACAAGATGCAAAACTGAAAGTGCAAACATGAAGCTCAGTCTGTTGATGAGCTAGAAAAGATGCAGTTTTATCTCTCTATTCTGATTGTACTTCTCTGCATTCAGGGCTGCAGTGCAAATGTCTGCAGGTTTAAATATAATCCAGTGCATTAGAGATCAATGAGTTAGATTGGTGTGTAATTGGAATTCCCTCTCTGCTTTTATAGGCTGCAGGTAGGCACAGGTCGCTTCTGCTCATTTGTCCTACATGACCTTCCCACATCTAAATTTGCAGGTCATGAAAATAAGATCCTGTCTGGATCTCTCTCCATTCCTCTGCCAGGTGAACCTCTGCACCCATGGAGACTGGTAGAGATAGTCTGGAAATCAAGGAGGTTGCAAACCATTTCCAGATGGGCAGCGCTGCAGTGATGGTCACAAAGGAGTGCCCAGCTTTCTGTCCAGTGTCTGAATCTGAAACTCTGCTTAACTGATGATGGAACATCATTCCTTTCTTTCACGGAGGCCAGAAGTAGAATGACATGTACAAAGACTGGCAGGGATTGAAGATTTCATGGAGCTGGCAGGGATTGAAGATTTCTTGTTCCTGGTTCTCCTGTTGCCCTGAGCTCATACACAGATTGCCTCTGCTCATCCTGGGAGACCAGTACAGCAGATAGAGAGCCCAGAGTTAAGTCAGCTTTGAATGGATTTGAAGCAGCCTTCTCTTTTGTCTATAGAAATGGACATTATACAATGATTTCCTGACCAAGAATTTGGCCTTTCTCAAGGGTTAAAGCAGCTGTCCTGCACAGCCACAGATTCAGAGTGTACCATTTTAAAATAAACTTGTCTCACTTCGTGTGTGTTTGCTCTGTGCCTCAGCCGAGTTCCCCCCATTGACAGCTGTCTAGCCAGAATATAGAACCAGAGACATGAAGAGCACACTCTGCTAGTGGGCAACACCAGTAAATATTTGCATGGTTGCAGTGAGATCCCATACAAAATAGATGACTCCCTGCAGAGGCAGCAGATCTCTAATATCACCATCCTGGAAAGGGTTCTTTTTAGATGATGATACTTGAAGTCTGGAGGGAAAGCAAGATTCCCACCCCTGGCAGCATGGGAGCAGCACAACCACTCTACATCAATAAGTAATCTGATCATGAGAAGCAAAGGTTAATGACTAATCTGTTTACCTGAGCTTCATTAATCAAAGATTTACTAGAAGTCAGAATCCTATCACAGCTCAGGCACAGACAGCTTTGCTTCCAGGTTGAAAAAGACAACTATGCAAATGGCACAGATCATGTAATTAAACAGAGAGCAATTTTCCCAGTGTGTGGATGACAAAGGAGAGCATCAAAGAGAAAAGGCTCTAATCAGAAGGGATTATATCTGGGCTGTGTGGAGCAGAGGGAAAGCCTCAGTCTGCAGGGACGTGAAGAAGGGTTTGGCTATGCCTAGCAGCAGTGTCATCACCCCTCTGAACTGGCTATGGAGTATTCTGATGTCCTGAAATATTATCCTGCTCTCCATGACAACTGACACCTCAGTAACAGCACCTGTAAAGATTTAAAAGTTGCCAGAAGACTTCCTAGAACATTGGGCTAAACATCCAGCACGGGGATCTGGGAAGCACAGTTTAGATCACAGGGGCACAACCACAGGAGAATTGCTCTGCCTGACCTTTCTAAGGAGCTGGTGTGAGGTCTGCTGTAAAATCCATCTAATCTGAGATCTTTAGGTCTGTTGGGATAGTTAATGTCCGCATCATTGCCCTCAGGTTGAAGGCACTAAAGGAAAAATGAACAGCAACTTAGGCTCTTGGTGTTAACAGTTCTTTGTGCAACTCAATTCCAATAGTTTTGTTTCTCCCCAGAACTCCCAGATGGACACTCCAGGTTTCCTAGGGAAAGCACTGGAGGCAGAAAACTTTCTGATGGGCCCAGTTCTCCAACTCAATGCATTGTGATGACAGAGTCACCTGTTTCAGCTTCAGGGGCTGAAAATGTGGACCTAAACACACAATAAACCAGAATGTAAAAATACTTTTTTCCTATGCAAAGTTAATTCTTTGAATTCGAGTGACAGTAAAGCCTTTTTACATAGGACTGTCTTTGTGCCAGCTGATGTGAAATCTATTATATGTAAACCTAGACATGGGTAAAAAAAACCAAGAAAAATATATTCTAAATTACAGAGTCCAAGGCCCTGTGGAAGCCTGAGGTCCCTTATCTTGGTCTTTTCTTAGATCTCATGATTCCACTGTTGTTTGCAGCAGGTAGAGAAGTGCAGGAGGCAGGGAGAAAGTGAATCCCAGGATTTGTGAGCCTCAGGCACTGTGGCAGTCACGGCAGAGTTCCAGCGCCACGCCAGGACCCCGTGGGTGACACGGGACTGCCAGGATGCAGAGACACAGGGGGGCTGTGGGGACTGAGAGTGGAGCCAGAGGAATCATAGACCAAACCTGCCCCAGGACATAGCTGCAAAGCCATCTACTCACTGCAATATATTTTCTAATGCTGTGTGTAGTGCACTAATTAATTCAGGGCCAGGTTACAGCTTCCTTTTCATTACTCTACTTCCTCCATCCAAATATGAGGCTCAGAAAGTCCTTTGCTCTGTGTCTGCTGCCCATCTGCCTCACCCAGATGTCTGGAGGCTCAGGCAGAGATGTGCTGGGAGATGTCCCAGCCTCAGCCAGGACCTGCACCAGCAGATCAGCGTGGAAAGAAGTGCATATATGCTACATTTAACAATTTTTAAAGTGCCTAAAACATTTCCTAAGGTTCTGAACTTCCTCTTCTCCACCACCCAGCAGCACCTCATTCTCTGAAGTGATTTTCAGCCACCAGCTCCCGAGGGAAAGCGCTGGCTTGCAGGGGAGGATGTGGCCGGGTGCTCTGGCTGCTTTATCTGTGCCCCAGCCACGGGGCCATTATCAGCGTGTGCCAAACCTGGCACCCTTGTCTGGCGTCCTCTAAGTTCAGCCTGAGCCCTGTGACCTGACAAGGAAGATTCTGTTTTTAATAAAACATAGTTTTGGCTATAGGCAATGCTGTTCTTTCCTTGGAGAGAGTTACCAGTTTCGTGGGAAGTTGCTTTTTGCATGCACAGAAGAGAAGCTACAGAACTGCACAGGCTGGGAACTCCCTGCAAAGTGGGAAAAGATCTCTGTGTAACCACAGATACACCTTTACTACAGAATTGATTTTTAAAGACATAACTTCTCACTTTAACACTGAAACATTTTGCATAATTTTAATTCTCTTCCTCTCTCTCCTTATGTATTTAATTTATAGCCCACAGAACGCAGGCATCTACTCTCACAAGTAGACAAATAAAAGTAGGGAAATATAATTAGATGAGCAATTGGAATTCATTTTGGAATGATTGAATTGAAATGAGTAGGACCAACACTTAGGTTATTTTACTGGTGAATGTGTTCTTTAGGCTGCTAATGGAGTATAACCAAATAAAGAAGCCACATATTTCTCAGTAAAAAAAAAAGATGGTAGGATCTCCTGTGCAAGGCTCAGTGCTCTTTTTTATAAAGATAGAATGGGAACAGCAGAGGCCATGGACTTAGAGAAATCTTTGGATATGGCTGGCTGAGATTCTGTTGTATTGATCATTTAACACCACTATGCCTTAATTGCATGGTTAATGACATGCTACAGAATTACATTCTTCACATATTTTTTTTAAAATGTGATTTAAATGCACATATATAAATATATATGTATATCTATCTCCCTCAGAGACAACTACACGATCTCTGGCAATAGGAATTAATGAAAGATGCTGCAATCCTTGAAATCAATGTAGTTACATTGATTTATACTGGTGTAGGAACTGACCTTTGAGTTCAAAACAAATCTAATGATGTTAGAAGGAAAAAAACCACCCTAATAAATATACATAAGACAAAATTATCAGAAGTGTCTAAGCAAATTATCATAAAATCAGCCTTCGGATTCCTTCCCTATACTACAACATTTTAAAAAGAAACATCTATTCTCCACGAGGGAAAAACACCAGAGGGGACAAAAAAAAACCCCCCAGCAGCTGGGGCAACTTTGTGAGGAAGAAATAAGAAAATCCTGCAGCCTCTCTGTATTCCCGTGCCATCGGCAGGAGCTATTTGCAGGGAACGCCAGCCCCGGGGGGAGGCTGCAGCACAGCCCGCAGGGGAAGGTGCTCAGTGCGGGTATTCAGGAGCAGCAGGTGCCCCGGAGCTGATCACCGGCCGCATTCAGGGCATTCCTGCCGGCTCTCCAGGCTCATCGCGAATTCGGAGCAGGAGAGCAGCGTCTCGTTCCATGTTGTTCCTTGCCTGGATGCAATCAGTGGTATTATACCTGAAAAGTGGCTGGTGAGCATCTGCTAAAGAAATGGGGAAATGATACTCCCGTGGTGTTTTCTTAAAGCCTCTGCTGAGGGTTTTTTTTTTTTTAAGTGTTTTTTTTTTTTTTTTTCCNTTTTTTTTTTTTTTTCATTGTTGCTTACAATGAACTTTCTTTCTGTAAAACTGCCCAGGAATAGGATTTGGTACCGGTTTTTTGTAGCTGTTGAGGGCCTGGCTGTGGGTGTTCACTCTCCCATCATTACCCATGTTTTCACATCATTCTAGTGTGTGTAATTCCTGTCGAGAAATAAGAATTATATATAGTCAAATCAACTATAGATAAAGTTTTCACTTTATCTATATATATATTGAAAGGATTTCCAATAGCTACTCCATCCCATGATATTAAGGGAATCAGCCAAAGAATCAGCCGAGAATGCACTGATAAATGCAATTACTGCTAGATTGATGTTTTTAAATGTTCTGTTGTTGACAAAAAGCCCTCAGAAACCTGAAATGTTAATCTGTTTTTCTTTTGCAAATTGAGTACTGCCTGCTGTGTACATCCTTTTATTACTGTAGGGCTGCTCATAAGCTCCAGGCTGTTGGCATTTATTTATTAAAAATGAAAAAAGTATCAAGAAACAGCACTGAAATATTTTTTCAGTTGGTTTCCAAAACTAAAATAATTGGCTGGTACAGTGGAAAAAAATATACAGAATTTTGGCCAAAAGAATATTGACAGACAAGAACAGAAGGAGCAGTGTCAGTACCCCCAGGGACACAGAGCCAATGAAACAAACTGACTTTCCCAGGTAGTTGTCCAGACAGTCAAGAGGCTTTTTACAGATTGATGCTTAGGTTTAATAAAGAGGCCAAACTGCTGGAGTCTGTAAGAAATCAAAAGCAAAATTCCACGGAGTGGTGCAAGAGCAGTATAATATAATTGCAGGGGTTTCAGAACAAAATCTTGATGAAAATGGGCAGCTCTCTGAGCCAAAAGACACCTTCTGGTGTCATTTATCAACAGCTGCTTTGGAAACCTGAGGTATGCTACAGTGATCACTCATGGGCAGCTCTGCTGTCATTAATAACCAGATTTTTTCTGCTTGTTCATTTTACTCCTTTGAAAACAAGAAGCTGCTCCAGAATTTCTTTTCTAATATTAAAGAGCATGAGTCTATATAGGTGCTTTAACATGAACATCTGTGATTCTTTTTGTAAATATATCTGAGCAGCATCCAGAGTGGAAGTTTCCCCCAGACAGCTTCACCATGGGCTTGGAGTGAGGAAATATCTCTGAGGGGAAAAGCGAACTGAAATTAAAGTTGAAGCCACCACTACACCATTACACCCCAAGGACTTCAGTCCTTTAAAAACAAAAGGAGGAGTAGTTTAGCAGCAGGCATTTATTTTCTCATCCTGAGATTTAGGAGTGTTTCTCTTGAATTAGGCTTCTTTTCCTCTTCTTCCTTCTCCAAATTCTGGTCTTTTTTTTTTCTCTCTTTTTAGGGAAAGCAGTTCTTTTCTTGAGGGACTGTGTTTAACTAGTGTGCCTCTTGAGTTTCCTTTATTATGGTAGCCCTTTATATAGAAAAATCTTTTTATTTGTTTGCCAAAAGAAGCAAACAATATTTGTCTGCTTCATCTGGGTAACTGAGCTACAGTTTTCCAATTCCACCTGCATTTCACAGAAAGAAACTACCCAAATATGATACAGGATTTGAATGCTGTCTAATGGAATATACAGCATAAAACAAGAGGAAAGATTGCACTTGGTTAGTATTTACATGGTTTTTAGCATTTCTTAGAAAGGACATGCAATTACTGTGGGTTTTCTTCGAGTCCACAGACCAGGTTTTTTTGCAGTAGTGCAGTCGATGCTGGAGCCATAACACAGCCAAGGTTTCACTATAACTTACAAGAAGTGCCCTGGGAGATCCAGGAATTTTTACAATTCCTTCAAACAAATCACAGACAAGACAAATATGAAGAAGAGCTCCCAAGCACATCCTTATGTCCATAAACTTCCACTTGGGCAGGAGCAGATGCGGGCATGGATTCAAGGGAGTGTACTCATGCCTTGTGAACTTTAGAGACGTGTTCCATTTTATTTATTTACTCCAGTAACTCCTCTGTGTCCCCAAGGTTTTGAAATCTAAGGCCAAGGTCAGCAGCTACAATGGGAGTTGTTGTGGTCTTTGTAGGCAGGAGGTGGAAGGAGTGAATTTAATTCCCTGCTGACACCAGTAGGATTTGGGAACAGCCAAGCCAACCACACTGCCAACCTCGTGCTGTAGGTTGGGAACCAACCAGGGGGACACTCTTCAAAAAAGGAAGTGCAGAATCTTCCCAAGCTCCTAAAAACAGATGTTGTTGCTTTTCTTTTTTTTTTTTTTCTCTCTCACTGTAAATACAAAGTTTGCTGCCAGCCATGAACCCCTCCCAGGTATGCCAGACTGACAGCTTGTGTATGTGGACTCTGAGGTTTTGGTTCTACTGCAAAGAGAATAACACTGAAATGAGAACAGAAAATGGTAAAGTACCAGAGGAACTGTGATTTCTGGCTTGAATAAGTCTCCTAACTGTTTGAATATTTGTCCTAGTCTGATTTTTGCTGTTCCAAATTATTCTTTTCCCTTATTCTCCCCAGGGTTTCAAAACTTGGCAAGTCCTATTTACTGATCAGCCTTTGTCTCTCTCTAAAAAGGAAGGCCAGGGACTTTCTGTCATCTTTTAGGTCAGCTGGCTTCCTAAGCCCAGCCTGAAAGAATGGGATAAAATTTGTAAAATTTGCACATTCAGCCCCATGAGTGCACTTCCACAGAGCTGGCTGTCTTCAGGAGCAAAGACAAAACCTGTGTCCAACTGCATGCACAATCAGACCTCTGGTTCTCAAATGTTACTCAGTAGCTGACAACCCCTGGCAAGCAAAATATACCTTTTTTATACCATGCTGAACATTTAAAAAGTGGTAATAAATAGATGGTAGCTTAGAGGTGTGATTTATTTGTTTTATGAATCACAGAAGAGTCCATAACTCATGAAAGATTAAGGCTGAAGCAAGTTGTATGGCTCTTGCATTACAAGTGGAGATTAATGTCTTATTTCATGAAGCCTCATCATTAACTGGCCTGCATTACAGTAGTTTAATGTTGGTGACAGAACAAATTGACTTTTAACATTTTTTAAATATTCTGCCATTTGACTGGGCTTTGCCAGGGGGATTTCTCCCAGACCTGAGAGACTTTGAAGGGAATAAATCCTATCTCAGCATGGGCTTTCTTACACACACCTGCACCCCACATGATTATTATGAAGACCCACAAGATCAGCAGGATGATACAGACGGGTTTTGCTCTGCATAGAGACTACTTCCAGGCTTTTGGGACTTTTAGTCATGCTGAGTCACCCTGAGAGGACCCTCCTTCATTAAGGATATCTCAATTTACAGTTCATCTACCATGACAAAGGTGGCTTCTGTTAAAAATGCACCACAAAAGGCTGGAATGGTTCTCCCCATCCACTGTGACTGCTCCTGCTTCTATCAGACCAGAGTAGTGATGTTTTATGATTTTCATGGCTTCTACCTTTCCAGGGACATTTTTAATTAAATATCAACTAACATGGGAATCATATTTATTTTTGAACCACAGATTATATCTGCAAGTGACTTTATCTTTCATTGTAGCGTGTCATATCAGAACACTACAGTATTGAATACAAGTAATTTACTTAAATCTATTAAAACACTCCCATTTTAGAAATCCATTACAACTTTCCTTGTTGTTATTACCATATCCAAGAATGCCAATGCGACAGGAGAATTAACTTGATGAACAGTCCTGCGAAATGTGCCGCTACAAGCTGTTTCTAAAACATCTTTCAAGGCATCTCCATCAGCTCATGATTCTCTTTGGTTTTCTTTCTTTTCTAGAACTATTTGCTAGCCCTTAGTTGTGGTAAGCGATTATTTGTGCTTTCAAACAAACTCCATGAAAAACGTTTTTCAAGTGGAGATCAAAGAGCAAAGGCAAACATAAAAGCAGTCTTATAAAAACTGTGCATTAAAAAATCCAAGCCTCATCCATATGCCAATTACATCCAAGCCTCGTGGTCCCTTCTCTATGAGGCTTCTTAAAGGTGATAGAAATGTCAGATGAAACAAAAAGGGGCACATTATGGAGAGGGAAATTATGGAGATGAGAAGTGGCTCTCAGGAGCCATCCAGTGAGGAGTTCTGGTTGGGAAGGGCACCTGAGAGAGCAACGCTTGCAGCACTAACTGTGGTCCCCAATTACTACAGGCTGAGGGCTGTAATAATTTCTAACATTTGCAGGTGTCATTAAAAAGAATTTTCACAAGCCCAGGGGTTAAAATGATGCCCTAAACCTACAAAAGCATGCAAACTCTTCAGTCCCAGGATTTACTCTTAAGAGCTAAGGGCTGGTTTTACACTCTGAGATCACACAGTTGTAAAATTCAAATCAAAAATGAACTTATATGCTGTTCTGCTATGACTTCCCTTAACACCTCTGCACCAGGATGTTCCCTGCTTTGACCTCTGCCAGGGGTGGGATGGTGAGGCACAAAGATTTCCTCGTAGGGAACGATGTTACTGAGCACTGGAGACCCCAAACACTCCAGAATCTGGAGCACTCATGACATCAGAGCTCAGTGGACTTAAGCAAACAGCATAAAGGCTCCAAGAAGTGCAATTATTTGAGATAATTACACTTGCACTTGCTAACTAAAGTCAGCCCAGACTGTGCTGCCATCTCCATGCAAACATAGCAGCTCCTTCCTTCCGTTGTGTCCCAGATTAATGTGAACACCTGGAATCAAAAACCTGAGGCTGGCGAGGAGGGTGCATAAAACTTTATGGATCCTTGGCAGATGGCAGGGATCCAGTCACACAGCAGGGATTCACTTTCCAAAGCCCTGCCTCAGCAAGGAGCAGTGGTGGGCTCTCCAGAGACCTCTCTCTTCTCTGACTGCTTCCAAGTCCCAATCAGGAATGTTTTAAGGAGATGATTACAGGAAATCACACATTCTTTCAAAGAAGAGAGCCTTCTTCGCTCAGATTTGAGCATATTAATATTTTTAAGGATGGTTCATAACTAAATATGCCTTTCTTATTGTTTCTGCTGGGTTCATTTCAACACTTTAAAACACCTACATGCCTACAGGGTTCAATGGCAGCAGCCTGTGGGCAATTAAGGTTAAATTTTAGTCTTGGTCATATGTGACTGCTCCTGTAAATGTGGTGAAACACAGTTGGAGCACATATTCCCCAGAGAGCAAGTAGGCAATGCTTTAAGGGAGCCATGGAAAGATAAATGGACACAGAGAGGCTCTGGAATTTTGCTTGAAATAATTTTTGCTTTGCTTTTAATGATCAAAACCATTCCTCCCACTGAACCACATAAAAAAATAGCATTTGTGTCTGTGCCAAAGGTGGAGCATAGTGTTGACCCACTGAAATGAAAGACAAGTGAAAAATTAATGAGAAACTGGAAACCAGCAGCTCCCACCCTGTGAGCAGCAGTCTTTTATATCCTTCTTCCATAGTGAGCATCTCAATGGGGCAAAAAATCACAGCAGCTCCTTTGACTTCAAAGGAGATGCACTGGTTGGGAAGGAGGGAAAATAATCTGGAGAGCACGGTACCAATTCTACACAACTCAGGAAGGGAAGAGAGACCCTAGCAGAGCCAACCAACACTCAGGAGAATGGGGAATGTTTTTGTTATAAATTGCTTTATGTAAAGAGGAAAAGCACCTAAAGGTGACCCAGCTTTGACTGAGGCTCTCCAAAGCAGATGTAGCCTGAAACTTCAGCTCTAATTTCTAGAGTTAGGGAGACACAGACAGGTACAAAATAAGCCTGAGGGTCACAGACTTTTTTTGATGAACTCTTCACTCTCCAGTATCTGCTCTAGAAGAAATTAGCAACCTGAGATTGTCCTGAACTCATTTCAAGAGGTATCACAATTTTGGATTATGTCCTGGGAGGGTCTTTTTGCCTCTCCAAAGAACCCATTAATTAATTACACCTTTTTTTATCTAAATATGTTATGTTTAAAATAACAGTTTCTCAAACTCTTCTGGGAAACTTGAATGAAATAAAAAGAAACATTGTCTTTCATCTGTTTAGCCATCATGCAACCCAGTTTGCCCAAAAAAAGAGAATTTATGAGGAGAAGATCACTAAAATCCCCTACAAATCATTGAAAGCATTCATGTGTGTTCTTCTGTTGTTATTTATGAGCCAAAAGAAGCTGTCATGCATGTAATATGCTAGCAGAAACCCAAGGAGTTTTCCTGATCTATCGTCTTTCCCTGTATATTCATATAATAACACTTGTCTTCCATAGCATGTTTAATAAATTCACACTATCATTTTGAAATGATGCCTCTGTGATCTGGGAAGTTCATTATCACCTGCTCACTGGAAGTGGTCCCTCTCCAAACCCACCATTTCTTAGGAATTAGATATAGAGTGTTTTAATTGCTATCATTAAGTGCTGTACCTGTGCTGAATATTCTCCGTGAAGTCTGTGGGGCTGTAATTTCCTCCCCTGTAATTAACTGAGTTCACGTGGCAGCCCTGGCAAGGAATCTTTTGGAAGGCAGGGAGGTTAAAAGGAGCTGCACTGGGTCTGGGTGAGAGCTGATTCCCGAATCCTGGGTGTGTGAGTGTTACAGTGACAAACCTCAGCAGCATCACACCCCTTGTAGCCCTGGCAGAGGGAACTTTTGCCGAAGTCAGATGCTCCTGAGCTCAGAGGAGCTCCTCATCCCCCTCTAACCTTGCTTTAACTGCATCAGGTTGCAGCAGGGATGCTTGTCTGCCAGCCCTCAGCCTGCTTTAAAAGGCTGCTAGTTAACAGAACCTCTCAAATTCACCCTGTTTTGCAGAAAAAGTAACAAAGCAGGAGATGAGGTTTGAGAGGCTCACCAGTGAGTGTGTCAGTGTCAAAAAAGGAGCAGCAGAATGTGCTGTGTGGATCCAGCAGCAGCACTGTGGCTGTGCCACTGCCTGCACTGCTCTCCTGGCTGAGCCATGCAGACTCCTGCTGCTGTGAACACCTGTAGCCTCACTCTCCTCTACTGATTTTAAAATGCCTGCAGGACCAGAAGCACCCCTGGAACCTCTACCCCCCTCTGCTGAAATTGAGCAATGAGTCCAAAAGTTATTGGGGAGGGGAGGAGGATGTAGACACAGACACAGACAGTACGATTGCATAAGCCTCGTTCCCATGAGAAACCAGGCTGAAAAACAAACTGTCCTAGCATGGGTTCTCATAGCTCTGCTGGTAACTAGGTCATGCCAGGTCCCAAACTCACGTAACTTTGCCTTATCTCCAACGGGCTCTCCTCTAGGAGGCAATTCTGGGTTTGGCAGGTTTGACTTTTCATTTTTCATCTCACTGAGATGGCCTTAAAAAAAAAACCTAAAAAACAAAACATGCCAGGTTCATGTAATGTAATGTCAAAACCCACCATGGTCTTGTACCACAGCAAGATTTGTGCTGTGGGACAGAATCATGAGGAACAAACCAGCAGGGACAGCTCTGATACTGACCCTACTTACACACCAGCTCCCACTGCTGTAGGGAATTGAGGGGCCTAAAATAATATCCTAGACCTCTAATGGGTCTGTTCTTTCCTGGAAGCAGGAAAAGCTTCCCCATTAACATAATGGAAGTTATGTGTCTGCCCTGAAAACAGAATGGCCCTTAGGCCTGGTCCTTTTATTTCCAAAGAAATAAAATCTTTGTTTGCTTGCTGCAGGGAGACACATTTAAAAATATTCTGTCAAGAAAATATATTAATAAAGGTAGTCCTTCAGTTTAATTCTGAGGCCTCACACTCTTCTCTAGGCATTTACTCCAAGCTTATGGTCACTTCTAAGTAAAAAGCTGTACTTTAGATGAGACTCCCAGCAGACAAAACCAGTCTGTTTTCTTCAAACTCTACAAACCCCTGGCAATGGTCACCCTTCAGCAGAGAGCAGGGCTCCAGAAAGAGCTGCTGTCAGGGGAGCCCTGAGACCTCAGAGCTGTGGCCCCTTGGTTCATGGAGGGAAACTTCATTTTCCACCTCTTTTGTGCCACATCAGCTCAGTGTGTGAGAGGGGCTGCTCAGCTGCCTCCCACTGACCATCACAGCTGGGAGGGAACTGGAGGCATCACTGTAAGGAATTCTGCACACCAGGATGTAGAAGAGGAAAGATTTCTGCAGTGGATCAAGATGCTTTTGAAACCTTTCCCCACACCCAGGAGGGGATTGCAGTGCTAAAGGCTGTGCCCCGGGCACAGAGCAAAATTGAGAATGGGAAGAAGGCGTTGTGTTGTATTGTTACACACAGACACATTGTTTTGTAACACATAGAGGAATATCCTTTCCCTTTCTCTTTCTGTTCTTTGAAACAAACAAAAACCAAACCAGAAACTTCTCCAACTTCTGTAGTTTACAAATTTGCTTTCTTTTTTTTCCTGCGGGAACTCTTAAGTAAATATATCCCCTGTAAAACTCCATATATACAAAAGGAAAGCCCAAGTTTCTTTGAACTGAACAGCGCACACAAAGCACTGGACAGTCAGATCTGTTCCCACCAGCTACTGGACATGTTCCAGGCCAGGTTTGGATGGGACTCTGAGCAACCTGGTCTAGTGGAAGATGTCCCTGCCCATGGCAGGGGCTGGAATTGGATGATTTTTAAGGTCCCTTCCAACACAAACTATTCCATGTTTCTGTGATTCTTTGGCCAGCTGTATGCTAAGGCTCTCACTGAGCTGTGCTAAAGCTCTCACTGAGCTGTCCCAGCTCTTTGTCTCTGTGGATTTATCACTATAAATTCCAAGAAGCTGACCATCAAAGGCATCAGGGTTTGGTCAATGGGCTGTTTATTATTATGAATATGCCTGGTGATTATGCAAGGTTGACCTATAAATGTCTGCTCCTCACACATTCTGCTGTGTTCACTTCCTACATACGCTCTCCAAAACGTTCCCGTCGCAGGCTGAGCTTCATCCAGCATAGGTGCCTGAAAATGAAATCTGAAGAATTCTGTTTATAAATTGGCCTTGTGTCTGAAATTAAAGGGCAAATGGACTTACAGCTCTGGCCCTTGCAAACCAGTCTGTGAGCACAAACATTACAGGAGCCAAACACCCCTGCAAAAAGGGACAAACAATTCCACAATAAAAAAAAAGCATATTACTTTTAGAAACTGTTAAATAGAAAAAAAATGCATGCACTGTTGTGCTCACTTTTGATTTCCATAGCAGGTTGCTTCAGTCACGCATGGGAGTCTGGCAGGTGATATTACCTGCCTTGGATGCAGCATTACGAATGGATTCAAAGCACTTTGCTGGGGGAAAAAAAAAATGGAAGGAACTCAGCAGAGCAGAAATATAAACAATGCCCTGAAAAAAAAAATCCATCTGCAACCAGAAAAAAATTACAAAGGAATTGCAAGAAAATATATCTATACCAAGGAACATTGACGAAAAAATTAGACTTTTTAACATTTACTTGACCATGGAAATAACCAGCGTTCCTTCAGCTGATTCATTCTCCACAAAACTGTTCTATTTTCTGTCACCTAAAAATATCTGGCTCCTTTTTGAAGAGCTGATGAAGAACCTGGCTCCTTTTTCTTCTCCCAACATGCTCCAGCTTGAAAACATCAGAGCTGTGATGCTGAGCTTCCCTTCTCAGCCAGAGTGTGAACAGCGAGGATAGGATTTCTCCCATGTAGTTTTAACCTCTGAAAAAGTGGGAATCAAGTGTAAACCACCTCTCTAGGCACTTTGTACCATCAGTATAGAGAGAAAAACCTTTTGGAGGTGCCCCTGATTATTGACATGTAATTTAGACTAAACACCTGTAAGAAGGTGAGATGGATCCCACCCACAGAGCTTTCTTCTTCCTCGAGGCCATTTAGATATAAATGCTGCTCCACCATGATCTAATTTCAAGACTTTGAAACAAGGCTTTCAGTCAAAAATGCAAATTCAGTGAAAACCAGACCTTTTTGTGGGAAAGGGCTGGTTTCTGATTCCTGTCTTTAAAAGATACTCAAAAGAAAACAATGGGTGTGGTTTCTATATTTTCAAAAAGCAAAATTTCCATTTTCTGTTTGAAACGAGTCCTGCGTTTGAAATTCACATTAATGTATAGTCATTTAAAAAAAAAAGGTCAACATAAAAAAAGGAATCATTCCAATGGCCCAGCCTTTCCCCTTATATTTAAATCACAGATCTGCAAAGAAATTTCAATTTTTTTCCCCTTTCATCCTGATTTAGATGAGGAAAAAAAATCCAATCAAAACTTCAAACATCTATTTGGGAAGCAAAAGCTGTTTCCAATACAGCTTTAATGCTTCATCTACAGCTGAATCACCCTGTGTAAAAGGGCTGAGGTGACTTCAGTTGGGTTGAGGGAATCCTGCTGCTACAGTTTTCCACTCCTCTTTAGCTGTTTGGTGCCCAGCACTGGTTTGTGCATCCAGCCGAGCTGTGGGATAAATGAATTGGCCAAACACCATGAGAGGTGCTGGGTACAAACCTGAGTGTGCTCTGTCAAGCTCTGAGCCAAAAGGACTTGGCCCAACTCCCATGTGAACCAAAGGACTTGACCCAGGTCCCACCTGGGAGCCAAGCCAGCAGGTCAGCCAGGCACAGAGCTCCAGCTGGAAGGCCAACAAACCCTGAAACAGAAACACAGCACCCAGAGGGAGATTTGCTTTCCCTGTGGGTGAGCTCATGCCGGGCTGTGCGCTGGAGATGGGCAAAGCAGGCTCTGGTTTCACCTGGGCAGGGCAGAGCTGTCCTGTTCCTCACAGCCACAGCTTCCACACAAGGTCCTGTAGTGCCCTGGGAGCTGTTGCCACCCCCTGGCACAGCCACAGGGACACCAAAGCTGAGAAGGAGCTGACATCCAGCATGGAACTGAGCTGTCTGGCTGATGCTTTTAACATTAGAAAGAGGAAACACTTCAGGAAAAAAGATGCAGACCTGGCAAGTTCTTCTTTGTGGGGGAGAAAAGGAAAAGGAGAAATGGTGAAGAGTTTTGTCTTTTCTTCAGATGGAGAGGGCAGAGGAGGGAGCACTGGTTGGTGCCTGAGGACTGTGCTGCTGATTTTGCAGGCTGTAATTGAGAGGGGCAAATGCCCCATTCCTGGCACTGAGTGCAGGGCAGTGTTCCTGGGGTTCCCATTTCCTTGTCCCTAGGCTGTGGGATGTGTTTTACAGTGCAGTGCAGAGCAGCAGGGGGAATTACACCGGCTCCACGTGATAACCAGGAGCACAGAGAAGTGATGCTGACAGCTGTGGGGTTCAGTGTCCTTTCAGAGAGTCCCCAGCTTCTTCATCTACCCAGAAATCTCACCCTTCATTTTATTTATTTTATTTATTTATTTTTATTTCAGTAACTGAGATTGTAGGGCGTTTTTGCTACAGAGAGAGACTTCAAAATAGATATTGTGTAGATTCCAAAAACAATAGGCAAATACATGGAAGCCCATTTATATAATTATTTTAACTGGGGAAAAATACATCTTTTTTTAAACCAGTCTTGGTATCTTTTAATATTTGAGTTGCTGGGGCTGATAGTGTTTTGCACTGGACACACTGGAGCACAGATCATCTCTAGAGCACCAGACCTTGTTCTCATTTCTCCAGTGGGCCAAACATTGGTGTAGCCAAGAGCACAAGCAGATACCCTCTGAGAGAGGAATGGGATATTGAAAACAGCAAGAAAATGCTTATTTGTTTGTCCAGTATTTTTGGGACACTGATTTTCCTTCTGGTTTTTAAGCAATGTCATTGCAGGTCTCCTAATGAAAGCCAGACCAAAAGCCCTGGGGGAAGGCTGTCTCACAGCTGACTGTGCAGTAGAGCAAGAGGCTGCCCCAGCCAGGCCAAGCCCTTGGATGTTCAAAACTTTTTCTTCTAAAAGCAAATAGTTCACTGTGAACTGTTGTGAGCTTCCAGGCTTGTGGGATCTGCAT
Organism: Anthoscopus minutus; assembly: GCA_013399455.1. Lineage (NCBI taxonomy): Eukaryota > Metazoa > Chordata > Aves > Passeriformes > Paridae > Anthoscopus > Anthoscopus minutus. The sequence continues at coordinate 719,576 of VWYI01007370.1, read as the reverse complement.
GTGGGTCTTGTTGCTTCTAAGACAGATAAGCACATTATGTGGTGGTCTGGGGGTTACAGTCTCTGGTTTGTCTCTCAGAAGGGTACAGCTCCTGTGCTGGATCCATTTTGCCTCCATCCCTCTTTTCTTTCCTGCCTTCTGTGCATCTGCTGGACGTGTGAGAACACTCGTGTGTACATGCATACAAACCCAAGGCATGCAGATGTATAATCCACTGGACCAAATGGCTGAATGTTATTTTCAGATAGAAAGAGCCCCTCCCTCTTATCTGAAATCAGAAAGGATGCAGAACTCTGAAATAAGGCTGCAGAGCCCTGGCAGAATACCAGGAGTCCTTCAGCCTCTCCAAGATGCTCTGAGCTCAGATCAGCGTCTGCCTGGGTTACTGCAGGCTGGCTTCCAGCTATGGAGTCTCTATGAGATCTACATTTACCTCCTGGTTCCCTTTTGCTTCTTGTTTCCATCAGTGGTGAGAGCTTTACCTTCCCACTCCATGAAGTCCACACCCAGAAACTCCCTTTCCATCTGTGACAGGCAGGAAGGGGACATATTTGACAATGATTTGGTTCTTCATGGCTTTAAGGGAACTTTCCCCTCAGATGTCTAAACCACATATTTTCTCTCCTCTGGAAGACCCAGGGGAAGGCAGGTGGCTAAGAATTTTGTGTACATATATATTGTAAGCAATCTAGGTTAAAAATATTTGACCCAGCCTAGGCTAATACACTTCAGTGTGGCTGAAGTCAGAACAAACCCCCATTTTTTTGACTGATGGGCTCTACGTGCAGGGGAATGGCACAAGACAGACTGTCCCTTTCCTCCTCTCGGCTCATGTCACACATCCAGAAGATTTGCACACAAGTAAAAAGGTCTCCTTGAAATCATATGAATCACTCTGAGGGGCTTTGCCCTACCTTGCTTTTTCCAAGTCATCTCTAATTCCTCTTCAAGGTATCACGTGAAAGAAAACCACAACAGACTGTGCCATCGCTTGCTCAAGTGACTTATTTTTATCCAGCAGTGAATATCTTCACTTCCTTCTTTTCCACAGATCGATGGCTCTCCCAAAAGCTCTTTCTGCAACAGAACCCACTCCAAATTTAACCATATCTGTATTGTCCTGTGGCTTCTTCAAGAATCACATAAATTATTTGATCTCATTTTTCTCAAATGGGATCATTTTTTATCAAGAGATCCTGGAAAAAGTTCACAGGGGAAAAAAAAAGTACTTTTACCTCAGAAGGTCTCTCTTGGCATCACAACTGCTTTCACTCTCTGCTTCCAAAATTAATCTGTCCTGTACTGAGCAAGAGCAGTCAGTTTACACTCAGCTATTTTTCCATTCTATTTTCATACAAATTTAATTGCTTGGAATTTTAGCCAACAAGGATTGCATGAAAATTGGTGAAGGTATCAGTAACTGACCTCTTTTCTTTTGAGAAATACTAAGGTATCCGTGTTTCCTGCTCTTTTTTAATGTCATCAAGAAGCCAAAAGAGTTGATTATACTGTAAAGGTATAACATGTTGTCAAACCAAAAATCAGACACAGGAAGAAATGCCAGTGAAAACTCTGTGTGCTACCCCATCAGGTAAAGAGAGCTGTGACTACAGTCAGCGATGGGCCAGGGAATAAAGTAGAAGTCCATGAATAAGGCTTTTACAGCCTTAACTGAGAAAGAAACAAAACCAGTCACAAAATAAAGAAACATGCTGGAGAGAGGAAGATTTCTAGCCATGCAGAGCAGTGAGGTTCTTCCAACAGGGAGAAGGAGCAGCAGAACTCTTCACTTCTTTTCAACCAGGTCTTGATCCTCATTTGAGCCCACAGAGCACAGCTGGCAGCAGCTGCCTGCGAGCTGCATGTCTGTACTCCCAATGCAGTCACTGTAAGAAGGAAACATTGATTTTTTTCACTGTGCCTGCTCTGAGCTAACTGGGGAGCTCAGGAATTAAGCACTCATTTTGCTGTGCAGTTTATTACATTTAAGCAATTTACTACCAAGACTTGATAAATCCCCTGTCCTCCCCCAAATAAGACACTTTAATCTGCATCCTGGCTTGAGGAGGAGGCAAATCTTTCAGAGTCTTCTGACTCTGGTAGAAATCTGGGCAGCTTGGAGCTCCCCAAATGTGTTCTTCCTCTAAGGCAAGGACAAAGCATTGGCCCCACGCTACAAGTGGCTGCTCAAGACTTCATGTCAGGCACCCTCCTTTAGTGCAACATCATGCTCTTCCTCTTTTATCTGAGCCCAGAGCAGGTCCAAACTGGAACTTCAAACATACAACCAACAGATGCTGTGAACATCAAGGGCCACAGAAGGCGATTCAAATCCCATGATCCCAAAAGAGGAACTTGCTTTGTGAAATGCTTTCTTGCATATACCCACAGATACTGGAAATCTCACGAGGACAGCCAAGCTGATAACATTTCCCCTGTGCAGAAGAAACACTTGTCCAGCCAGAACAAATAAGGACATTTTAGTAGCTGCAAACATAAACCAGAGCCCTGCTTGAGCCACACAACTGAAACGTTGCATCTCTGCTGCAGCACAAACCCCAGCTGGATCCTGCAGGCACCCTTCTCACTCACATTCAATTCTAGCAGCCATGAAATTGCTTCTCTGACCCAAATTTTGTCTCCCTGTACCTGGTAGTTCCACTATGCCCACCCAGTGTTCAGCTCTTGGAGACATCTGCAATGCATCAAATAACATTTTATGAAAGTTTTTACTGCTCACAAGGGGCTATCTCTTTTAAGGGAGTGGTGGGGTGGATTTTTTTTTCCCCAAGGTGCCGAAATACACAAATATTGTCACATTATCTGGGGCTATTTCAAAATAAATAAATGAAGCCTATGGGCTGGGCAGGGATGGAGATTTACAGCTGCAGGGTGTAAAATTGGAATCCCCATCCACAGCCCCGCCGCAGGGCTGCTCCCCTTGCACAACATGCAAAGGAAGGAAGTTGAAAGGAAGCAATTTATGAGTTAGCCCTGAGTAATCCAGTGATATGGTTAGCAATGCAGAGGTAGAAAAGCCTGTATGACAGAGTGAATGTACGTGGGCTTGTAAATCAGTGCTGAATGGGAAACTGAAGTGAGAAGAAGAAATGCTGGCCAGTTTTACTGGGCAGTGTGGGGCAAGGTCATGTGTATCAGTAGGTGCATAAAATAAAGAGAACTAAGGGAAGAAAAGCAGTTTTTTGTATTTTATGCCTCCACCTCAAAAGTCACATAAATGGACAAGCAGTGTTTTCCTTCATAATTTCATCTGAAGGAGGCAACTGCTCAGAAGAAAATGATTTTCTCCTAAGAGCCAGTCAGAGAAGGATGAGACGTATTTACTTATTCAATAAGCAGAGTCCTGATTCAGAGATAATAGAAGGGTTTTATCCTGTAATTTTGCTTATCACTCTCCTTTACTTTTTCACAGTTCTTAATAATGAACAGCTTCAGATAGAACAAAACACACTCAGACTCACTCAGCTCCTATGCTGGGCTTGAATAACACAGCAACTTTTTCTAGAGACCAAAAATATTTAGTGAGTTTTTCCTCATGTCATTTGGCACTTCTGTCAAATTAACTTCTTAGACCTGTCGATAATCAAAGAAATCATAAAGCCTAAGGGTAAAGGCAGCCTACATTCCCAATTATTATTATTATTTTTTTTAACTGAAAAAGAACACCACTTTGGATACATGTTTGAGTTTTGATAATCCATGAAGGCTCAGAAAAGGTTTGGGAAATTTATCAAAACATAAACTTGAGGCTTTTCAGATTTGGTAATCCATATTTAATTTATTCCTTTAGACAGCTCCAGTTACCACTTCCCACACATTTGTTTAAAGGAAGAGGTCTAATAGCGATGCTTCTGTCACCAAAGATAAAGTCCAGTACTTAGAGAGGTACAAGAAATGTAAATTGAACAGAGAATTTGAAACCATCTGCTGAATTTTTATTTAATTAAGGCCTCATCTGCATTTGAAACACAAATTAAAGTGTGAATTTAAATGAAAAAGAGATTGATGAATAACTTCACGGGCATCTGAGTTCTGGAACAAGAGTGCATTGTCCTTATTTACCTTAATACACTTGGAAATTATGTTATTCAAATTAGAAACACAGACTTCTCTCTTCAAGAGCAAGAGCATCGATATTTGGAGTTAATCAGAAACACTCGGGAGCAATAGATGGGAGACAGTTTATCAGAAAAGTTAGCAAGGAATTGTGAAATGGGCTTTGTGCTCCACATGTAATATATTTCGTAGAACTTTAGGGAAGTTTCGAGTGCACAGCTCTCCCAAAGCTCACACAGATTGTCCTGAGGAAAAGCTTCCTTGGGTGTAAATCTGGTGCAATGAATAGAAATAAGGGTTTGTTGTCGAAGGACACCAAAAATAGCAAGCACAAGTGTAATCATAAGCAGTTTGGGTTGCTTGGGTCCTTTTGATTTTGCCAGATAGATTCAATCTGAGCACAGAGAAGTTGCAAAAATTCAACACCCCAGGGAGAGTGTGTGGTTGAAATCCCAGTCTAGCTGAGCAGAGCAGATCCCAAAGTCTATCCTGAAACTCAAGATTTCCTGGGATCTCTCCGCCACAGAACAAAGGATTCATCTCATTCACAGCTGCACCAAAAAAGGAATATTTTGTGTTTTTCAGAACACCACATGCACCATGCATTGTGAAATCTCTCCTTTAACCTGGCAGGAGCTGCAGCAAGCCCAAAACTGCCATCGAGCTGCCCCATGAAACTGATGAGACACTGGATTTCTCTCACAAGCCCCAGTGGTGAAATGCACCCATTTCAAGTCACACTTTTGCCTTACTCAGTTTTTGCTGTCATCAACATTTCCCTGACCCCACTGCCCTCCAGAACAGAACCAACTTCATTATGGTTAAGAAGATCCAAAATGTTTCTCCCTGAATCTTCTCCCACAAACTACGCTTAATTGATTCATATAAAAGAGGCTCTGGAGACAAACAGGCACAAAGTTTCAAAACATAAAGCACTCTTTTTTCATTGGTTGTCAAAATAGATAAACCCCAGGGGATTAAATCTGACCTGTGCTCAACCACGCAGGCTTTGGAACTGATACAGCCTTGCTCAGCTCTAGGGAGCGTAGCTAATGATTCCAAGGGAAACATGAAAATGAAGGCTGAGTCTGACCTAAACCAGGTTACTAGTCCTGCCCTAAAAAATAAAAACCAAATTCTTCCTTTTTTGGAAAGTCAAAATGTGGGCGTACATCAGGTGTTTTATTACAGAAGGTCACATGTGAACACGTTCCCCTTCCTTTGACAACTGGGTGGACCACCACATATGCTGGAACAGTACTAATATAAAAAAATTAAAATTAAAATCCCGACCACACTAATAGTCCCATCAGGGAGCAGCGATGAACTCACGGTGTAGATGCTAAAAAGAGCAGCTGTAGCAATCTTACATTCATTACTTGTGTTTACAGCCCTCTGCAGAAAGTAGGAAGCACTGTGCTTCAACACCCAAATACATGTAGTTTCTCCCCCCAAATAAACTAATATATATATTTAAATTAATTTCTCCCCAAATTATTTCTTTTCAGAGTCAGAATTTATCTCAAAATGCATGGAGCACAGACACAGCAGATCGCACAGAAGCCTAAAATCCTCCTGTAAGTAAATTAAACCAAATAACTGTAATAAAAAAAAAAAAGTTAATTCTAGTCCTTTGTTTGTTTCCATTGTAAAATTGTCATGGGACTGAGGAAATATAGTAGCGTTTAATTTTAATAGTTCCATCATTGTAGATTGGCTGGGTATTAATTGTGTTAATGGTGATCATACTGAATTCATTTGGTATTTATTGAGAGACCACCTGTGCACCCATATGGTTTCCATCATTATTTAGGAGTAGTTAATGGACCCATTAGGAGTTAGCAGAAAGATGTGGGCTGGCAGTACTTCCCGAGAGTGGTAGAAACATTCTGTTGATATCCATTGCATTTTGAGGATTTTCCAAAGAGCTATTTGCTTCCCACCAATTTTCTTTCTCTTTAAATTACATATATTCTCATCTTAGCTTTCCAGAACTCCCGGAAAAATTAACTCATGTTTCTTTGCCTATGACAAATCTGAGGGGACAACCTTTAGCCTTTTGATTTTGCAAAATATCTCCTTGCACGTTTCCTGCGTGGCTCCCGGGGGGAAGCAGGGCCGGGGAAAGCTTCCAGCATCTCTGCTGGGTGGGTGCACCCGTGTGCTGGGGGGAGAGGTTGAGACAGGAGGGGGAAAAGGGGAAATGTTTTCTGGGACTCTTGCCCTGCAGTGTGACAAATTTGCCCACGCAATCTGTAGTGTCAGTTGTGCAAGACCAGAAACCTGTGGTGGGGAGGGGATGGTGGGGGAGTCACATGCAGGGAGTCAGCCTTGGCTGTCAGCAGAGGAGAAGGAAGAATGCTTTGGCTGGGTGTGGTGGTAACCAAGGCTGCTGGCTGACCGCAGTGACCTCCTGCTTTGATCCACAGATCTGAAAAGATGCAGCTCAGGCCCCGCTGCTGCCCGGGCTGAGCAAACACGCCAGGGGCTGGGGCAAAGAATTTCCATTTTTGGTGCCATGACAATGGGCAGATGGAGGAGCATCTGTGTAGCTTCAGTGCAAAAGGACAGTTACTTTGTTCAAACTGGAATCTCTGAAGCAGTCTAAAAGTGTTAATTTCCCCAGAAACAGGGAATATAGCACCCCCACAGTTGAAAAATCCAGCAAATACATCCCAAACAATACGAGGCTTGTGCAAACTTTGCTATGTGCCAGTGTCCAGCTGTCAGGCACCTTCAGTAATGTCTGAACTTGGCCAACTGCAAGCAAATTCAATAAAACAGCAAAGGTCCCAAAGGTTTTAGGTTTTGTAAAAATGAGGGGAGAGGAGAGAGGAAGAGGAGAGAGCCCAGCCAGTGCCCTGACAGAGTACAAGTGGCTCAGTTTTCTGGTCCTAGACAACAGCTACTCAATAACGTTTTTTCTCTCTTACAAGTATCTGAAAGATTTCCTCCTATGTTTAAAGATTTTTCAAAACTCTTCCCCTCTCACAGACATGCTTTTTGAGAGAAGAAACATTGATGCAGCTCTCCCTAGATTTCAAGAAAGCCATAAAGCCACATATCACAAAGAAACCTAAATTCATTACTTCTCTTGTTCATGGAAGCACTTCTTTCAGTAAACAAGGAAGAGACTGAGCTGTCTTCTATTTTTGCTAGGTAAACAATTAAATTAACAGTTATTCATGATGAGTATATTCTCAATGTGAATGAAGCCTGAAACAATAATTTCTGCATGTAAGGGATATAATCAAGGTATTTGTGGCATGACTCTGGTGATTATTCATACTTACATTCACAACTTGATGCTGATAAATGGGGCTATGTTCTCATAATCACACCTTTGGTATTTAAGAAGTCAATTTTCTGTAGCTTAGGAAGCCAGGCCAGATTTCAGTGCACCTCCTGACGAGGACATCTTCCTTCTCTAAATAGTGTTATTTGGGCTGTTTCTTTAACCAGCTAGAAATAAAATAGACACCTCTACATGAGCATTTTCACAATCCCCTTTTGATGGAAATCCCCCAATTCTCTGAATTTACTATGCTTAGATTTGAAATGCACAACAGCCTTGAAATGTACAAAGGACTTTGGGGGAAATTTCAGCCAAAAGTGCTTCAACCTTAATGAGCTCTCAGTCCAGTGCACTGGATTAGATCTACTGCAAGATATCCCCCAAATATGTGGAATAGGGAGGTCAGGCTCACATCACCAGCAGTTTAACCCACAGACTTGCCCCCATCCTCCAGCATGGCTTGTGTTTGTGCCCATGTCAGCTCTCTGTGCACATCAGAGCCTGAGTACAGACTGGGTTATTGCTCTCCACAAGTTTCTTAGGAACTCAAGGTATTACAAGCTTATTTTACATGTTTTAATAAAACGCAGTCCAATTTTTTTCTATCTGCTACTTAAAAACAGAGCAGCGCTTTTTCGCTTTTTGTTTCATGTGTCAGTGATGTAAAATGTTAGCAGCCTGAAACTTCATAACACTGAGAAGAAGGGAGAATTTGATGGCTTCACAGCAAAATCCAACAGCTGTCCAGGCTTCTGAGCCCTCAGCTTGGCTGTGCCACATGTCAAAATCCACTCATAGATGGTTCCCCATTGGGCTGGTGTGAAACAAGTTATGGCTTCAGCTCCCATCCTGAAAGATTCTGCCTTAAAGAGAGGAGAGCCTAATTGTCACCCTGCTTATAAAACCTTGGGGCAAAACTAAATCAGGGCTCCATAAGAGCTGAAGCACCTTTGTGCCTGGGAGAGGTCAAGGTAAGATCTTAAAACACGGGGGCAATCCTGAGCTAACACATTCAGTGAAATGAGGTCTGCAGAAATGTGCAAATGGTGGTGGTTTTGGTAAAAAACTGAGTATGCTGAGCCCAAAGACTGGGGCTTGGCTGGTTGTTGCAGAATTTAGTGGCATCTTTCTGAAAAGGGACAATATGAAACTGAAATGTCTTCTGCCATAAATTGCCTTTGATTCTTCAAATTTTTTCTGATACATCCTTACATTCCTTTCCCTGCCAAGTTTTCTTCTTAGCCTGTCTCACCAGTCTCTTAATAATGCTTCCTTCTTTATACTTTCAAACTTTTTTTAGTCACTCTATATAAAAGGACCTAAATCACAAATATTTTTAATTCCAATATCTTCATGCTTGCATTTTTTCAATATCACAATAACTTTTCTTTATATTTTTCAATTTTCCCCTCTTTGCATCTTCTCTCATTTAATTCTAGCACTCCTGCCATTGTTTAGTCTACTGTCTTTACTTTTCCCATCTACTTTGCAAAAATACAATATTAAAAATTTTGGGAGCTTTTTACATTGGAAAATTTAGCTTCTCTGTGGCTCCATGTATGTGAAACTCCTCGGTGCAACTCCAGTGCCACAAAATGATGCCAGGTTTCCACAGGGTACTCCTGTTCAGCTGTAAAGAGCTGTGCTTGGTGCTGCTAGCCCTGGTCTAGTTGTTCCAGAGCAGGAGAGGTTTTAGGGAATTACTGCTCAATGCGGGGTTTTTTCAGGTCTTCATTTTCTTACCTTCCTCTTTAGAGGGATGAATCTGTGCACAAGGGCTTTAAAACCTCCTGTCACAGTGGAATCATTTTACTGCCTGTTGCTTAAAATCCCCCCCCTCATCCTATGGCTGGGGCAGCCCTTAAAACCCAAAACACCTCCATGCCTTATCTACTGCTTTATTCTGTAACAAAGCACTGGAAAGGACTGGAAACAAAGCAAGTTGAAACTCTGCTTTTACAAGGGCTTAAAATCCTCTTGCAACATCCCTTGTAGGCTGAGCTGACAGTGGATCCTTCAAAAATCTACACTGAGGTAGCTCCCAAGCTGTTCCATAAAGTACAGACCCATCACATCTTCCCTACAAATGTGGGAGTCTATTCCACAGCTAGCACCCTCCAGTGTGATTTTGGGGTGTAAATAAAGTCATGAAGCACAGGATGCTGTACAAAGCTTGGGGAACAGCAGGTAAGATGTATGGACCCAGCAAATGAATTCCCATCAGCCTTTGATCCTTAACCTCTGCATTAAGACTCTACAGAAACTCCCCCCTAAACCTAAATATCTTGTTATTTATTATATATTTAAATGGACTTCTACCCTTCCCTCCCCTAGGTACAATTTCTGTGGCAAAAAATACAGCGAGATTTGTTCTGTCCCCCATGTTTTGGCTCCCAGGGAGCAGAAGAACCATGAGAAGGTCTGATGTGATGTTATTTCAGCCCCACAGATAGCTCCCTGAGTGATTCAAAGTGCTTGAAAAAAGGAAAAAAAAAATTAAACACAAATACCTGGAATGAAAATATAAGTCCCCAGAGCCACACACTGCAGTTTGTCAGAGCAGGAAGGACTGACAAGCCAAGCCCTCTTGGTGGTGTCCAATGTCTCTGAAAGGTTCTCTGGGTGATTTGTCCATGTTTAACACCATGCTGAAGGGGAAGTGGAAGGAGTTCTATTGTTCCTTTCACCAGATGTACTCTGCCTATGGCTCCTCTTCTTCTCTGAGACCTCAGTGGAGACTGAATCAGACCTCAGGCTTTGGACCAGTGAAGCTCCATGGTTTCAGAGCTGGATGCAGCATTTTCCCTCCCAGGGCTCTGTGCCTGCAGGCCGAAGGATACAGGAATTTCTCTGTGTGGACAGTGCTGTCCCTTCTAAACACCAGGCTCGCCACTGGCACCACCTACACCTAAACTGAACCCTGCTGCTCCCAACACAACTGCCTGGCACTGCTGGTTCCATCCCAGCCCAGAGAACGTCTCCTCTGCCCCCACCTGGGGTGTGACTGGGCAGGAAAAGCTATTTTGTGCAGAAGTTGTGTTCCAGCCTCAGGGAAGATACAACCACTGTGTCGCCTTCCCCTTGCACTGGAGTGGGGCTTCCAGCAGACACTGTGGGAGCCCAACACAGCTGATCATGGTGCAGTCCAGCATGATTTCTGCTGCTCTGTGTGCGAGGCCACAGCTAGTATTTCTTGTGGCTGTGTAAACCACCACACATTAACTATAAACTCTTAGTCATCTGCCAGGGATGTTATGCCTCCTTCATCCATTACCTTATTTTTAGGCTTTATTCTCTTAAAAGAATGAATCTTTACTTATTTTTGCAAATTTTTAGATATGAACATGTGAATCATATATTCAGTGAGGATTCAAAAATCCACTGACACAAGAGCTCTTTGTTCTGAAGCAAGGGGTACCTAAATGTTACAGAACTGAGAGCTTACACTCTGTAGCACAGCAGATTTCAGCCAGTGAGTGTCCAGTTAAGGATAATTATGAAAAGCCTGACCTTGGTTTTACCCATGCAGCATCACGTCAATGCTTCAGTACAAACCAGGAATTATTTACAGTGGTGCCCTGGGAGAGATGGGATCTACTGGGACTTTTTGGCTGCCAGTGATGCAAAAGGACTATTTGGGCAGGAAACAGCACGCCTAGACCACTGGGCTGTAGGTCATAATACCCAAGATACTACTGTCATTTTGGTTGTGCCCATTTGCCCTTAAAAACCCTTTAACCTCCTTGTCTCTCCATCCAGCACTTGGCCATTCAGCTGGCCTGGGCACAGCCTGGCTGCAGTGATTTTATCATCCATACTGACCCAGGTGATCTCTAAAATGAAAATGTTGATCAGACACAGAAGTGAATCTGGAAGACAGCATGTATTTTTGGGGAGGAAAAACTTTAAAGCTTTAAAGCCTTTTGGAGAAAGGCTGTAAAGCCACATCTCAAATTTGCTGAGTACCAAATAATTTAGGCCCAGATTTTAAGCTCAAGCATATCTGGAACAACTACTGCTCCAAACATGTGGTACATATCCTAGAAGAAAGACTTTTAAAACTAAATAATTATAAAAATTATAGAACCAACTCTCTGGCTTTTCCACAGAAGCAAGGCAGGACTGCCACCAAACTTGGTGCCAACAACTCTGGAAGCCCCAAATAGAGTTACACAATAATGACAAATATCAAACAAACTGAAGAAAACAAGGGTAGGGGGAAATGCTGCTTTCCTTTTCCCTGTTCCCTCCTCCTCTTTTCCTGGCCCACCCCTGTGTAAATGACTCCAATAAACCATGAAAAGAACAGCTTGCCAGCAGCTGGCACGTTGGACCTGGGCAGATGCCAACCATGGGGCTCACACTGGTTTGGAAACATGGTTTTTTTTTTTTTTCAAATATATAAAGTACATATGTGTCAGTCTGAATGGCTGAGTGAGCCACTGAAACCAAGATAAGCAAAGGCAGCATTTAGCATGCACTCTGCATGTTCTCCAGATCCTGTGTCCTGTCCTATGCCAGGCTAATTCCTCTAATGAGGTTCTTATGCAACTTTATTCCAGTTGGAGAGCCTGAGTCCTTCTTCCAGTCAGCAGGAAATTTTCAGCTGACTATGGAGACTAGTTTTTGTCATAGATTTGTCAGGCAAAAGAAGCTGCATCATTTGGCTTTCAGTGCCCCAACCTCTAAGATTTCTCTGTGCAGTAAGAAATCAATTAGGTTTTTCCATGCAATTAGATACAGAAATATGCCATTTTCTTATTTGTGTCTGCGACTTATTCTGTGGAGCATCTCCTTAGTGAGATGACCCTTGATGCTTCATAAAAAGGGGAAAAAAAGTACAGCCTCTGACCTAAAGAAATGCCCAGTGAGATGCTTGTGGCTAATGTTTAAAAGCAGCATTAAGGGCTGAGAAGGTCTCTCTGAACCCGCTGTGTAATGGTGAGAATCCTTCAGGGAAAAAGGGCCCATCTGGGTCAGAATGACTGACAGGCAGGTTGGTATCATCATCCAGAGGAGCACAAGCTGGGTAAATCTCTCTGGCTGCACCCTGTCAGCAGGTGTTTCATGGGCAACCAGAGCCCAGATCTTGAGCACTCCATATCCTGGAGTCACACTGGATACAAATGTCACTTTTTTGCTTTTCTGACCTCCCAAAAGGTCTTTGAGCATCTGCCCTGTGCAGGCATTCAGCCACGTCTGAAAAGAAGACTCTTCAGGAAAACAAAGCGTTTTCCTTAACCTGAGCTGGAAAATGGAGCACAGATTCCAAGTCACAGACTAAACATCAGGACATATTATCTCTCCTTTTGTTCTAGGACTCACATCAGCAACAGGGAATGGAAAAAACGTGTGAATCAGGTCATTTCCAAGTTATGTGATTCACTCTGATAGGATGTTGCATTTCTTTGTCTCTCTTCAAGGAATCACGTGGACCCAAACCACAACATGCTGCTGACTTGCCGTGGCGTGGGGGTGGGTGGAGGGAAAGAATAAAAGTGCCTCTTATTTTAGAAAAGAATTATCGTGCTTATCTTCTTCCAGGTGTCTCCAAGGCCTGTGGAGGTTTGACAGGATTCCCATGAATGGGAACTTTTGCCCACAATTCTGTCCCATTATCTCCCTCACACATAATGGAGCTGGAGGCTTGTGGTCGAGCGACCTCAGCACCGTTGCGAAAGCGGTTTGCTTGCATTATTCTCCCCACACGTGATTCCATAAGAAGCACCACTCCATGCCTGGTTATTTTTTCTTAACTCTCTCAGAGGAAAAGCACTGGATAAACTCTGATATGTGCCCCTCTATCTGTGGAAAACCAATTCTGGGCAATTTTTGGCATTTGCCCATGTCAGTGCCCTCCAGGGTGGAGAGCTTTGGCCCCAGGAGGGCAGCAGTCTTGGAGAGCAGAGCATGGCTGTGCCATGGTTGGAGCTGTGTGAAGGAGCTTTGCTGCTTTTGGTTGGATAACCCTAAAGACACCTGGACTCCAGATAAGGTGCTGTGCACAGGCAGAGCTCAGCACTGACCTCGTGGTGCCTGTTTGACAGCCCAGAACACTCTGGCTCCCCTGAAACTGGATGATGGGCATCTGAGTCCTGTGTTCTGGGTGCAGGAAGGGAGCAACAGGGTTTTGGATGAAACAGATTTTTTCTTTTTCTAGAAAAGCTGAAATCCTGGGAGGGCATAAAATGGAGAACTCTGGTTCTCTTTAAACTTCTCTATCAAGTATAAGCTTTCTTTTTACAACACTGCTTCTCCCCTCCTGCTTTCTTTCAATTCTGAGGCAAGGAGAAGTTGTCCTCTCCATCCCTGAGCACTCTTTGCTAGTAGGAAAAAGCAGACCAGCTAAAGTTTGTCACTACCGCAGGCTCTGGACAGAGGGGGAATAGCTTGTAAAACTGTCTTCCTGCATGTTTGCAAAGCACTTAAGGGTCTGATTCTACTACTACAGCGCTGCCAATAAATATTGTTAATAATGAAAGCAGGAAGAAACTGTTTACTGGGTGCTGCATGAGAAAGGCAAAGTTTGGCAATGGCCAAATGTGTGGGGATTGGGAGAAGGAACTGTGTGTGCAGGGTGGTGTTCAGAAAAGATTGCTTCTGAATTCCAAATGAGGATGCATGGGAGCAATCCTTAACGTGCTTGTTCCTGATCTGATGTAAAACCTCTCTCATACAAAGAGAGAGTCCCATTGCAGGTCCTCAGGAGTCCCCAGGCTGTAGGGATGCAGTGCCACAGGGCAAGGCAGGCTCCCATCTGACACTGCAAGCAGCACAATGGACCTCCCCACTGCCATGCAGCGGAGCTTTGCTCACTTAATTGGATCTCCCCAGTGTTCTGGAATAAAGATGTTCCCTGAGTAACAACAGGTTCATACAGGAGACTCCCAACAACAAGCAAGCAGAGCCAGTAGAAAGATGGGAACACACAATAACTTCTCCCTGTGCAGGAGGAAAGTGTTCCTGCCATGTAATAATGGAGGTGGTCATATTTCATGAGGAGTTCTCATTTAAACACGTTAAAGCTTGTTGGTTGAAACCTGGATGAAGTCCAGGTGTTTCAGAGAGCTACACCATCACCCCTCCAAGAAGCACTGCTCGTGGTGTGGGTGCTGGGCACATGGAGGGGTCCTGGAGGCCACGAAAGCTCTGCAAGTCACAGGTGCTACCGTGATCTCCACTCCTGAGTCCAGGCCCTTGCTGGCTGCCAAACCGTGCGTGGTGATGACACAGTGCGGACACCTCGTCAGCTGCTGAGGCCTTCTGACTCATTCCCACTTAGAACCTAGACAACAGTTTGGTTTGAATTAGCCGTGGGCTGAAGCCAAAATCCTGGGTCTGAACTTCCTCAGATTTTGGGAAGACTCCAGTCTGGATCCGAGCTTAGCACATGGCTGTAACTTTCTCAAATATTGGAGCCAAACCCTGGATCGGAACGTTCCCAGACTATGGGGAAGCTCACAGCCTGTCTTTGATGCTGGGATCATCACAAGGATGAAATACTGCCCTTATGTTAGTATACTCCTCGCTTTCTTCCATAGCTGAAGCATTTTTAGCACTGCAATTGGACCATTTCAGTTCTTACAATGAGATTGAAGAAGAAAAAGAAAAGATGTGTTTGTGTTTATTTCAACTGAAAATCATCTTGATTTCAATTTGCCTGTTGGATAGACAAGAGGCATTTTGGCTTCAGAGAGTGACAGATGTGCCTCATTAAAAAAAATTGGGATGGCCCAGCCAGCAATACCACCAGTACCACCAGTGCCTTTCAGTGCAGGAGTTCCGAGTGTGGCACAGTGAGCGCCGCAAGAGCTCCTCGGGCACCTGCTACCCCTGAGCTCACCCTCACAGGAATCCTTCGAGAAAAAGGAAAGGGCTGAGGAGTAACAAAATTCCACTTTCAAGCTGCTCAGAAGACACGGTGCGAACAAACAGCCCCCGGAAGGCGAGATCCTGCAATCTGCTGCCGAGAAGCGCCGGGAGGGAGGCAGGAGCCGTCCCACAGCCGGGGTCCCTGAGCACGGCGGGGGAACGCCGAGCCGCCCGCCGCGCTGAGGGACGGGAAGCTCGGCCGGCCCCCTGTCCTGGGGTGACTTTATGGTGCTGGTATTCCCAATCGTGTGTTCTGTTTATGTTACATATTAAGTTCTGCACCTTTCAGACTGGTTCTGAGAGCGAAGGGAGAAAGAAAAAGACGCAGTCTGTTTGCAGAAAAAGCTCTCACTGCCCCACAGCTCTCTCCGGACTGTGTTGTCTGCAGCATGGACAGACAGCGGGACAGAGCTCGCCGTTGCTTTTAGTTAGTTTTAGCTAGCTGGGGCAGGAAAGTTCCCTGGACTGTGATTTTCCTTTTTTTGTTGGATCTTTTCAATCCTGCTCTAGACTGGAAACCCAGCACACCCCAGGAGCTCACGCCTGTGGCCCACCGGGGCCTGGGCCTCGGCACTCTCCAGTGCCTGAGAGACTGAGAAGGGACTGAGCGAGCCGAGCTGCACCTCACAGCAAGGACTTTCCTGGATTTGCCATCTCTTTGAACAGCAAGAGGTTTCATTGTTTAATATTATTCCATTTGTACGCTTGTGGATATTTTGCTCATTAAATAAACAGTTTTTTCCACTTCAAGGAAATCTTTTCCTAAACCAGTTGGTGGAGGGACCACTTGTATCTGTATTTTTCCTGGAGGGACCCGATTTGGAGGTTTCCTCCCAAATTTGTCCTAAACCAGGACAGCTCCACAGATGGCTCTGGCAGCACAGAGCGTGTCCTTAGCTCCGGGTTTGCACACTTCACTTGGCACCTCTCCCTTGTCCTACAGATGTTGTACGAGGTTTCGGATGGAGCCTCCGACAATACAGCTGTTAGAACACATGTGCATTTTCCACTCAGCAAACCGCAAGAATGAGGCAGCAGGGTTACAACGTTTGGATCCTAGGGCTAGAATGAGAGAAGCAGGAAAGGTGTTTCTTTGGGAAATCTCTGTAGTTTCTCCTGTAGTTTCTCTCTTTCTGATTTTATTCACTGACTGTTTTGCACTCAGGCCATGGGGAAGGTAAGGTCTGATTGATATTGCAAGTGACAACTGAGGCCTTGAAATCCTTTCTTTGGTTCATCTTCATGAGATGATAAGCCCAGAGCGTTTTGCTAGTTCTAGAGATGTATTTTACCTTTTATTTGCAAAAATGCACTTTATTCCAGTTCCTGTTAATTCACTGTTACTTGTGAATAAATTAAGAGTCTGCCCCAATAAAGGAGTTTAGAGAAGAATTATCACATATGCTCAGAAGAGAAATATTTTATAATGTTCTTTTCCCTTTTGCTGTAATAAAATATGAGAAGAGATGGTTATGTCCCACCAAGTGTCTCACAAAACCTTTGCAAGCTTTTTCTTCTAATAATAAACTACAGAAGATGGGAAGACACTTCTTCTATCAATAAACTACAGAAGATGGAAGATTTAATAAAATAAAGTGAACCCCAAAATTGGCTTCTTAAGGACCATGAGATCTCAGACATCATTATTCTCTCATTGCCAAGGGCATCTACTGCAGGTACCTTCAATTATTTGACTCCTGATTTACGTCAGTTGGTGTAAGGTGAATTGCACGTTTTCCTCTGATCCAACATCTGGTTTTTTTGAAACACAGATGTGCACAAATCAATCTGATTAATGTGCTTGATTCTGCAATTACTACAGGATAAATCAGCAGCGCATTAAAATCAGCCTGGTGTCAAATTGATGCTCTTACACCTTCAGCATCCAGCCTGTCTTGACGTGGGTCTTTGCCCTATGAGGCAAGACTTGTTTAGATACAAATGGGCCAGAATAAAATCCTCAGTGCCAGGACATGGAGCATTCAGGTGATCTGATGTGGAGTTACCAATAATGGTGGCTTCCATGAAAAAATCCAGTGCCTTTAAAATGGCTTCAAATTGTCTTGTGTGCTAACAGGGCAGAAATATTACTTTCTCATTTAGTTACATGAGCTTCTTAGATATTACTTGAAGTTGCCAAGGCAAAATAGAAATATATATAAATATAAATAAAACAGACTGACTCAAGGGGGACACCCCTTTCTTGAAGCTGTGAGGGATGCAATGGATTATCTGGTGGAGAATCAGTCTCCATGCTCTGTAACCCAGCTGGAAGTCCCAGCACGTTGCTCCTTTCTCTGAAGCTCTCGCTGCTATAGGAGACAGAGCCAACACAGGAATTGAAGTAAAGGAAGTTTTCTTTACAAATTGGATTATGATTGATTTTGTTGTCCATGTGAGGGGAAAGGTGAGTGGGAAGATCCACATGGATCCTCTGCTGGTGTAAGGTGCTGTTTGCACTGGCCTGTGCTGTGAAAAGCCTTTCACACAGGGCTTGTTGTGGTCAGATTCTGCATTACTTTTGAGTGAAGCACATTTTGTAGCCCTGCCTTCCATCTCCTCGTGTGGCTGGGAGCTGGGCTCCCCTCCCCACTCAGGACAGCTGATATCCTGGTGGCAGCAGCCACTCGCTGTAGGTCTGGTGCTGGTGCTGATTGTTGCTTGATCTAGGTATTTGTGTGAGGGGGAGCAATTAATACCAGGAAAAAATGAGAAAGAATTTTCCCCCTTATTAATTCTGTCACAGCTGCCCTTCATCTCCTGCAATGTGGGTCCTGCCATCAAAATTCCAATCCAGATCCAAACTTGCATTTTCCCCAAATCTCAAAGTGCTTTAAGCTGGAATCCATCACTATTTTTTTCCCCCCAGCTGAAACCTAATAAATTTGCTCTATAAAAAATGAGTTTGGCCAACATCTGGAGGCAGATAAAAATCTTCCAAGCTACTGTTCCACAGTCTTAGGGATCATTAGTACTGCAGAATGTCTATACAGAATATTTATCTTAAGTATGTAATAAAATAAAAGCTACTGCACCAAATTCAGAACAACCTCTGATGAAAAGAAATGCCTCACATCAACATCAAGCTGGATCTTTTCTAGCCGGAGAGAATCTTTTCTCTAGCCAAAGCACAGAAACTCATAGTTACAAAAACTTAACACTAAACACAGGGGGCAAATTTATTATTTTAATTGTGATATTTCATCACTGGTTAGTTTAATGTCTTTTCCCCCCTTTTTCTTTTAATCACCCTCCCCCTCTCCTTGGGATGGTTTATCGCTTGTAAATTATTTGTCACATCGTTGTAATTCTATCCAGATCCTTAACTTTCTAATCTTGCATCTTTTATGGGGTCTCTTTTAAAGAAGCACTATAATTACTTGCCAAGGGTCCCTGTAAATTTTATCAGGCTGTAAAATATTATACTTTAATTATTTGAAAAAAAAAATTAGAAATGTTCCCTCTGAAAGGCTGCACGATCAATATTGCAAGGAGCAAGGCACCTTCTGCAGCCCTGTGTTGGTTCCTGCTGTACACCTCAGAAACACTCAAAACTCTTCCACTTTGATCAGTGACATGGAAAAGTATTAGTGGAGAAACTGGCCTGTGATTAAGGTGAAGAAAGTGCTTTTTGTATGTCTCAGCTGTTGTAAAACACCCTAAGAAGATTACAAGGATGTTCTCCCAGTCTTTCTGCAGGGGGCACAGGACTGCCCTCCCAGCTTGGTGACAGAGCTGTGCAGTTCAGAGCAGAGTAGAAATGCAGAATCAACTGCAGATGCAGAAATGAGTTTAATCTTCCTCACAGGAAATTAAACTTTTTTAGAGGAAAGATTCTCTGTTTCTATGCAGACTCTTTCATCTTGTTGATTTGCCTAATTTCATTAGTAGTAAATATAGAAATACTAATGACACTTCTGCAATTATTTTCTAGTATCAGTAGGCATTTGTGACTCATTTCTGTAATCCTTTATTTCACAAACTAGCAACTTTCATGATGCAGTGTTCTAGAAGTATGGGGAAATGAGGCACTTGACAGTGACCTAAAGTGGTTTCTGGAACAAAGTTTCCCATGCAGTATTAAAATAAAAAAAGGTTTGCAGTTAGTTTCAGGCTAGATGTGCATAAGGCATGGAATTATATCTTGTACTTCTCACCAGCACTTCAATTAAGTGTGCACATAGCTCATTTCTGGTAAGTTTGCATTTCTCTAGATTGCTGAGCTGAAATATGAGGGAGCTAAAATGATTTGGTCAAGGAGCACGGTGAGCTGGAAGAAAAGTAAAATATAGATCTCACCTCAGCTCCTTGCTCCTGGAGAGCACTAGGGGAGGAGCTGAAGAGGAATGCTATATCTGTACAATTCTTCTTATCCTACAAGAAGCTCTTATCCTGTCTGTCCAGTGGCTTTCCAGGTTTTAGCCTGGGAATATCACTATTCTTACCCTCTAAACAGCACCAGATAAGACTCACCAGCACTTAGACAACTGGAACTGTGAAATCCATCTGTGCTGAACAGACAGCCCTGCTCTTTCCCAGGTTTTCTGTAAATAACGACTAAAAGTACTTTTCCTAGAGCCCTTTCTGTAAAAGCACAGCACTGCTAGTAAATTGTCTGTGTTCTGCACAGCAGCAGATTTTGCAGCAGGCTTTGCTCAGTGGTGTTGGCAAACATCCCATTTTAATGTGGAGAGTCCCCCGTGCACCATCCCACCTGTGCAGGTGACACACTCTGTGCACAGATCTGTCACAGATGAGGCCCTGAGGGGACCAGTGCCCTGTGTCACACCACAGCATCCACGGGATCAAACAGCAAATATCGGTCGTTCACCAGTCAGGCCAAGTCCAGCAATGATTTTTAATAATAGTTCATGAATGGCACAGACCTTGATATTTATTTACAGTGGTTTTTGACCGTCAGAAACCATTCAATAAATATCTCTTGTAAACCACACATGAGTAAATACAAAGCTGGCTCAAGCTACTGTATGTTGTTGCTATTTTTAATGTCTGGATGCTGGCAGAAGGCAGTGGTAAGATTGTTTAAACATGGATATAGCTATGGATGGTTCAATTATTAATTTCAAGCCAAAGTTTCAACTGAAGTAACCTTTCTACCTGTAGGCAGGTTGTCCATGGGGAGGTCTGTGTTTGTTTCGTACCCATTCCATGTTGATATATGTGAATAAAGACACGATAAAGCCTGAAAAGCATAAAATGTATCAGCTAGCAATTAACAAGATATGCTGCAAATGTTTGAAAATCAGTTTAAAACGGATTTCCATGGCCTGATATCTGGTCCTACAAAGGGTTCTGGGGACTTCTCTGCTGTTGTGTCAGCTCAGGGGTCAGGTTCACGCTCCAAGACAGCTCCCCAAACCCTTCAGCTGTAACCTTGCTGCTGTGGAAGTTTACAGCCCTACTCACTTCTGCAGGGAGCCAGCTGTTTCCTCAGTTGGAGACTCAAATACCAGGTTTTTAGTCCTTCAGAGCTGCCCCTACAGGCAGGGAGAGTGTCACAAGCTGAACTGAAATGGGTTTAAATCTGGAGATTAAAAAAATTATGGGGAAAGAAAGGGTAAAAAAAGACACCATAGACAGCTATTCTGCATCCTGAAGGACAGGGACCAAATGATGGGAATAGCTGACTTTTTGGAGCCTGCAAAAGCACCACTGCCGGCAACCAGCAGCAGCATCCCTGTTTTCCAGTTAACACCACCCACTTCACAACCACGGCAGCATCGCTCTTTTGTTCCCCACTCCAAACAACTGCTTCCCTTTGATTCCTCCCAGTCGGGGCCAGCAGTTCCACCCCAGCCTGCATTTCTGGGGTGTGGATTGCCCGGCTTTCCGCGGGGAGGGCGGGATGGAGCCTGGCTGGGATGCGGGCTGGGAGCGCCGCTCGCGGCGGGCGGTCCCGGCGGGAGCAGCGCCGGGGATGCTGCAGGGCAGGCAGCGGCTGGAAAGCAAACAGGCTCCCGGCTCCGGGGGTACCAGGCGTCCTGCGGGCTGCCCGGCAGCTACAAATCAGCCCCACAGAACGCCAGGGCAGGGAGACACTTCTGGCGTGTCAACTTTGCAGCCAGGGGTTTGGGGACTTGCTCCTTCCCCCTGGCACGTAGGTGGTGCCTCTGGCAACCAACATTTTCTTTGGAGGAAATGGGGAAAAGGAATTAAGTGAAGGAGCAGAAGTAAAATTCTGATTTTGGTGCAGGTTTTTTGCTGATTTATGGCTTGCACATTTCAACAACTACTTTGTAAGTGGTTCGCAAACTGTAGCAGTTTCTGGGAGTTTAATGATCAGTATCTATAATACTGAGAAATGACAGTAAAATAAAGCATGTCCTCAAATTGTATTGCTATAGGCACACAAAATGGAGTCTTACAAGATATAGATTAGTAAAAAAGCTATAACTGCTTTCCTTTTCCCCCCTTTTTTTCATGCATGACTATAAAAACATCTTAACTTCTGTTCTGAAAAGAGCTGTATCCCACAGTGTCCCCTTTATTAGAGCTCCTCTACAAATAAAGATCTTATTTTTTTTAATATAGTAATATAAAACCCCCACAATTAACACCCAAAAAAAGGCAATTTATACTGGACTGAACAGCAAGAAATTTTCTTAGCAATGATGACCTGAGTTTTGAAGCTGCCAGGGCCAGGGTCACAGTCGCCCCATTGTCACCTCAGCCTGATGTACAGCATTCAGAAACACCAAGTGCACAGCCTGAGCATGTGGAATTATTACATGTAATCACAAAATGCTAATTGGTTACTGAGGCAAGCTGTATCAGATGAAATGGAAAACAAACCAGAAGCTGTTTCTCCAAGGCTTTTAAAGATAAAAGCATGGCTAAGCTTGGGTAGTTAGAACCAATAACACTCAGATATTCTCTTTGATCCCATATTCCTGCATGTCCATTATGAAACCATCAATATTGTGTGGAGGTTGGAGGGAAGGTGTAGGCTCTCTGAGGACTGGCCAAGTGCTACCTTTGCATCTCTCTCAGCTTCTCTTTCCAATATTTATCTTCTTCCGTGATTCTGATACCACAAACTGGGCCAGCTCACAACAAACTCGAGGTGGGGAGGGGAAAAGAATGAGAGATGTTTGGTAGAGAGGACACTGCCACGGGTCTAGGCCAGCCTTGCTGGCTGGGGGTTTCCTGGAACCTCTAAGTACTGCATTTGCCTCAGGCAACTTCCCTCCACATAATGGTAAAGAGAAACACTAAATCAACAGATACACACATTGACTGAGAATTCAGTGAATGCAAAAATCTTTCCATCTCTGGGCCATAAACTCTATAGAAATCATTAGAAGGACAGGGCACTGATACAACAGCAATGAAGTCTCCCACCATCTGTCCTTGACACCCTGGAATAGGTGGGAACTTCATTTATCTGGGGAAATGAATGTTGTACATGTGTGTAGATTGTTCCCTTAGGTATCTATGTGTTTCAAAAGTTTAAGGAAATGTTGGTAATGCCTGGCAAATGATTCACATTAAAAAGTTGTCACAAGATTATCTGCCAGGCTAGGGGGATGGAGGAGATAACAGCCCACAGGAGATGTGCAATTAGTCCATGATTAAAAGTTTAAAATGCAGCAAAACATCTGAAAATTTGTTGGAAACATGAGACTGTGGACAAAATGTCTATGGATGGATGTTCAGAATTCTTACCAGATCCTAAAATCAGTGAGGTGAGGCAATAAGCTGACAGAGGTGCATCTAATTTACACGATGTCATTGAGTCCTTCTGCCTCTCTGAAACACTAGAGTTTGTGCCTTGGACAGGCTGCAGCATCTCTCAGCTCCCATGGTGCCAACACTGCCTTTTTTAGGACAAGGAAACCCCTATCTGAAGACAATGATGTGCAGAGGAAAGTAGCACAGATGAGGAAAGCCTCGTAAAGAGATTCTCGGTGGCCAGTTCCCTGCTCTCAGGGCAAGCCTGGCCTCCGGAACGAGGTACCAAATCTCAGGTGCCTTGTACACCTGGCAGCAGGTAGTGGTTGTTTTGGGGTCCCACAAAGTGTGAGGGGTTCTCTCGGGCAGGTCTGAGCTCTCAGAGCCATTGGAAGGCCTGAGTCCCCCAGGGCAGCCCCTGGCTGGTGCAAACAGAGCTCTGGAGCTGAGGAGGAGCAGAGCTGAGTGTGCTGTTGCCATAGCAGGGGAAGGGGATCTATGGAAACCCCTGAAAGGGCATCACTCCAGGCAGTCTTCAAACAGCAGGACCACAGACAGTACCAGGGCACTTACAAGGCATGCTGTGAAGCCAGGATAATTTCAATCCATTTAGCAAAGTGCTTCCAGTC
Organism: Anthoscopus minutus; assembly: GCA_013399455.1. Classification (NCBI taxonomy): domain Eukaryota; kingdom Metazoa; phylum Chordata; class Aves; order Passeriformes; family Paridae; genus Anthoscopus; species Anthoscopus minutus. The sequence goes on along the minus strand of VWYI01007370.1, from coordinate 696,011 downwards.
CTCGTTTCAGAGCAGGTTAAAGGAAAATAGAGCAATATTGAACAAACAAAGTTGATCTGTACCTACAGCACTTTATTCAAGAAATAACTAAAACTGTCTGGCTGTTGCCTGCTCTTGGATTTTTATTTTCCTTTCCAGTACAAATGCCTTTTCCTTTCCTTTTTTTTTTAATTTTTATTTTAATTCTTGTTTGTTTGTTTGAAAGACTGATGCTGTGTGATGGTGATCTGCTTTTGCACAGACTCATTAACCCAAAAGGCACAGGTGAAAATCATGGGGTAGTCAATACCTTATGGCAATGGCAGACACTTTGGTAACATGATATATATCCATGAGTAATCACACCCTTTTCTCCTCACTTAGAGTGGAAAAGTGCCCTTGAAAATTGCTTACTCTCCCACTAAAACATACAGGATTTGTACTCTAAGGGACAACACAGAAGTCCAATGAATCACTGAAATCAGGAAAAAACCAAGTAAGGTTCTTTGAACTTGTCCTTTCCCAAACAGAAATTGAAGACTGAGTTCTTAAATATTTTCTTGGTGTTGCATTATGCTGTGTCCTTGGAAGTATCAACAAGTCTAGCTAAATTTGAGATTTGCAAACAGGATGAATTTTACTTTTGAGCCTAATATGTTTATTAATCTGTTTTTGTCTTCAGCCACTTACATTATCATAGTAGTCAAAAGCATTATGACACATCCGACCAGAAATGTTCTGCTGAATACATCATGAAGAGACCCCAATTGCTTGCAAAGATGGCAAATCCTTTGTTTTCTCAAGAAAGTGCTCACTGCTCATTTTCCAGACATTTTGGGACAAGATCATCTTTCATGTACTCTTTCCTGGGGAAATCCTCACTGGATATAAATAACTCAAAAGCACTCAAATGACTTCCAGTAGCCTTAGTGAAGGTATCGCTGTGGTGTACAAACCTAACTGGTTATGCAGGTTCTGTTGGGGTAATTTCAAGCTGCCTGCTCTCTCCATCTCTATCTCCAAGGATATTTGAGATTGTCAAAGAAATATTGTGTTTCAAGGCCAAGAGGAGGCATTTTGATCACTGATTATGGATTCATACATTTTAATCTTCTAAAACCCCGGGTTCAGGTGGGCTCAGCTGTTGAGAGCAGTGGACAAACTGTCCACAGTGGTTTAGAGTATGTGGACAAACATTTGCCCAACATCAGCTCAGTCTCCAGTATATTTGCAAAGCAAGTCTTGAACTTGAACTTCTTTATTGAGAGGGAAGGTGCTTTAAAAGTGTCCTGCCCTCGTGCTTGTCCCAGTGTATAACAAGCTCTGTACACTTCACAGCCTTTTGTTTTTAGGGTGGCTGTCTTTGCTTTGTCCCAGAAGCAAATGTGAGTGAGGGCAGCAGAAGATTTTCTCAGTCCACAGTGGAGGTGCAAGAGCTGTGTCCTCCTCCTGAGGGAAGCCAGAGGAATTCAGGCAGGATTAAAGAAGGGTGACTTTACAGAAGGTGAGCATTAGGTGAACCTTGTAGAGGTCCAATAGGGTGAGCAAGCTCAGAGCAAAAGGTCTGAAGATGAAGGATGCTTTTGCTTCAACTCCAACAGGGGTAAAGATTAAATCCTCTGGGAGCTGCAGTACAGGCTGGGCAGAGGCTTTGTTCTCTAAACTGTGTTCTCAAACTCTGATGAATAATTGTCTGCCCTAGAGGCTGGAGGGAGGAAAGAGCCCAGAGTCCATTCCTTGGCTCTTGGTCACCTGCAGCTGAGATGGTCACTGGTGGAAGCTGTACAATCCCACACAACTGGAGAAATGACTGTGCTGTCTGTAACACTGTTATTCTGGACAATCAGTGCTCCAGGCAAACTTTAATGGAAGATAATTTAACAATTATCAGAAAATAGAATGCAAACTGCAAATTGCAGTAAGGCCAGCTATACAGAGTTTCTTTCTCTATCAACTTGAATATTCTGCAGCTCTTTAGATCAATAAAGGGAAAATGTAAAACACATGTTTTTTGCAAATGTTGCTGAATCAAAAAAAACTTTACATCTATTTCAGGCTTGTGTGTGAAACACATTAGAAGGCATCAGACACAATCTCCAAATTTTGTGAATGTTATTCAGTATTTCAAATGATCTACAGGGACACAAAGGGCAGCTTTCAAGAACATCCAGGCCCTTGAGTAGCATTGAGCTAAGAAATGATCTTTCTTTTTTTTTGTAGGGATGAAATTCTCAAGCTGGCCAAAAAGGAAGATTCAATCCCAGATTGGAGAGAAAGCTTTCTCTCTCTACCCTCCCCATTTCTCCAGAGCAAAGATTTGAAAATTGCACTTGGAAGGCATTCAATCAAGCAGACGGTCAGCTGTGCTCACATACATTTGGATCAGGTTTTTAGAGCCATGCCAGAACATACCTTATGCAAAATTAGTAAAAACAATAACACCAGAGCAGAGGAATAACACAGCAAACCATACAGACATGTCAGGCACAACCAGCCGTTAGGTGAAAGGCCAACATCATTTAGCAACTCACAAGTTCATAAATGGTAGATTTACAGAAATTTAATCCGCTTCTACTCATCGGGGGATTTCACTAGAGACCAGAAGGAGCTAATTGGGAATAGGAGCAATGTATTTAAAAACAATGAAACACACTTCAGAAAACGCCTTTGAATCCTTCAAAAAGTAAAAGCACTAATTAAAAAAACGTGTTTTTCTAAGAAGCAGCCACAGGTTTACAGGGTGGGAATTGGCTAACTTCTGAGAGTCTGTGCTGTGTGTCTGGCCACTGGTTGGCAAATGCAGACCTTTACACTATAAAAACTGTTTCAGTAACACTTTGAAATACTTGCCCAATCATGTTGAGTTCACTTGGGATTCATTATAATATCATTAGATGGGATTATATCATTTGGTTTAATGTCAATTGCATTTCCATATTGTGTCCAGTGGTTTTATGATGTGGACAAATATTCCACCAAGGACTAGGCTGAGGCCATCACATTTAAATTCTTTTCCTGAGTCACAGTTGGCAGAAATCTTCATCTCAAGACATCCAGGCTGCAAAACCCTTCTTGGAAGCAAAGGGGAGATCAAACACAGTTTTTCGCTGTTTCGACAGCTGCTCCAGAGGTACTTTTGTTCTAGAGTTTGTTGAATCCACCTTAGTGCTTGAGTCAAATGCAAAATGCATTGTCTGAGTCTCCTTTCATCCTGACTGGAAAGACCACAACAAACTGTGGATTTGAGATTTTCTGATCTGAGTGGGAGCAGGAGCTCAGACACCTCAGCCTCCTCAGCTGGGACTGCACAACACTCACAGACACCTAAACTGCCTGGAAAGCTGGCCATGAGCTGAGCCCCCAGACTCAAATATCTGATCACATCTGCTTTCACATCAAAACATTCAATTCAGTAATAAAGCTCCAGAGAAAAAAAATCTTCATAAGTAGCAGCAAGAAGGGTGTCAAGACTTCCTTTTCCAGCACAGCCCTCATCACTGTTTTAGGACAATGGGTAAATAACCCCCATTCTTGTACAGGAAACAAGCAAAATTCATATGTATTGCATTGCATAATACATTTTCAATGGGAATTTTGTTGCTGTCACCTCTAATAGAAATTAAATTCATGTGGTAATGGCCTAGGTAAGAGGAATGTAGGTTTTCTCTGGAGAAAAAAATGTTGTTTTCTAACAGACTTAGGGTCCTGCTGGAGAATGAGGTAGATTCTGTTATCTAAAGCTGTCTGGAGGTATTTTGAAGAAAGCACATGGCAAAAGCACAGAAAATCTAAGGAAATAAAAAAAAAACAACCCAGGCATATGATAAAAGTATCAAAGCTTCATGTTAACAATGATAACCATAATAATAGAAATAATGTGTAATGTTTCTATACAGACAAAGAATAAGCTCAAAAATACATGTGGTGAACGATCTACTTTGCTTGTCCTACGACAGAGTGCAAGCTGGTGAAGCTTTTGTTCCTGATTATAAAATAATAGATATAATTAGAAAGCCAGGTGTTAAAAAACCCCTAGATCTTGCCCAGAGCTGGTTTGTGTATAAAATCAAGAGCCTCTGATTTCAGTTCACATGTCTGTGTGTCTGTGGGGAACCCTTTACTCCTCATATCTCAGAGCCCTCACCTGGGCACAGTTTGAGCAGGGAGCATGAGGTCCCTGATTCCTCCCACCCCAGAAGCAAATATGAGTGGGGGACAGAGGAAGGAGGAAATTCCCCACAATGTAAACTTTCCCCTGTGCAAAAGCAGGATGGAGCAAGATTGTAGTGGAGTCTTTCTGCAAACCTTGGAGAAAAGTGATGTTTTCAAGGCCCCTTCCTACCTATCCAATTTGACTGGCTCAAAGGCAGAGAGAAAAAAGTGAAATTGTTGATGTCAAGCCCTCAATCTCTTGCAACATCCATGGAAGGCTTGTTTCCAGAAACACAGAATCTTGCTTTTCACAAGGCACAGACCAGAACAGAGGAAGGTGATCAGGACAGTTATAGCTCTGTTGGACGTGCAATAAACTTCACAGAGAGTCCTCTGCCTGTGTTGTGGACAGCCCAAGGAAGCTGTGAAGAGTTTTCTCTCAGCAGGAACCTGGCCTATGATGCTATTTCTAATGGAGATTCTCAGTGAGCCTGTAGGGAGGCTTAAGCCTCTTTCTAGGTATCAACCAATGTTTGGCCTGGGGAGAGCAAATGAGTCACATCTGCACAGCTCCTTGGCAAACAAAGGCCCTATAAAATTCTGTTTTCTTGTACTCAGGAGTTTCTGAGGAAGATATATTTTCATGGGAATATACAATTTTTTGCCCTCAAGAGAATCTGCACCATTTCCCTCAATCAAAAGTGGTGTGATTTTTACCACTAAACATCTCACTTCTTCCCATCTGTCCAAAACCACTCCAGTGAGACATGGGCTTGGAAGAACTTGTAAGCCTTGGAGGGCCAGATTCAGCACGCTGACTCAGTTCCTTTTATGGCTCTAGGCCGTGGGCTTACCTATAAATACATTTCCCTGTGTGGATGTAACCCAGCACGTTCAGTTCCTGGCAGATGTGGAGCAGAAGCCAAGAGACAGAGCAGATTCACAGTGGGCTCTCTCCTGGAAATGTTAACTGGGACTGAAGTGCAGCCTGCAGTGGTGCCTGAGCAGCAGTGAGGACAGGTCTGGTGTTGGCAGGCACAGAGCCATGGGCTGTGCTGTGCCCCAGCTCCTGGAAGTGATGGATTTGCTGGGGGAGGCCTCAGCTGGCTGTGTGGGCAGTGGAGGAGCCTCCTTTGCAGGTTTCCCAGCACTGCTGGGGACCAGGGATTGCATGGACGTGGGCAATTTTGCAGTCTGGTCCACCCAAAGTCAAATTTCCAAATCTCCAGCACACATGCCCGTGTAACCTTGTATAACCTCATGTATAACCACGTGGGGAAGCAGCTCTTGGGTCTATTGAAGACATGTTTTGCCCATAGGTCTGGTGATCATGGGAAGCTAGAAATTGCTCTGAAGAAGAGCTAGTTGACATTTACCATTAGGTATTTTTTTTCTATTATTAAAATGGAAGGAGACCTCAAGGAAAAATGTCAGGTTTTTAATTACCTTCAAGGAAATAAACTCCTGGTAATTGCAAACCTTCAGTTTGCAGGAGCCAACAAGGGAAACATTTCTCTAACAACCAAGAAGTGGAAGTCTCCAGTCTGTCATGCAGATATTTCCTGCAAGGTTTAGCTGGCTATATTCTTTGGTTGCTAAAAACTGGGAGAAAAAATCAATGGATTTTTCTCCTTGCAATAAAAATATTTTTAGTCTGTGCACACTCAACAGTTTTGCAGTGGGGGAATATTTTCCTGTCCCCTTCTGTATCCATCATTCCAGCAGTAAAATACAGACTTTTCCCTCTGCAGTGTTTTGGTTATGCTCTTGTCCCTTCCCATTAGGACTTGAGTTGCATTTTATAATTCTGAGCTCACACAGAATGGATCTGGGGACTAGGGAGACTTTTCATTCCAAAGCAGGCTGCCAGCAAGCTTGCCAGTGAGAGGGTTATCAGTGGAAATGAGTCTTGCAGAGCCATAAATTCCAGCAGGTTGTGAGAGAGGTGTGTCATCTTTTTTGTTTGTTTACGTGTTTTTTTCCCCTGAGGATAAAACCCAGTAATAATTAATGCTGTTGTTTAACATGCTCCTTCTGAAGAACAGACCTTCCACTGCCTTCCCTTTCTCGTGCTGTTTCTAAGAAGTGCTGGATGAAAACAAAGCTGCATTTCCAAAACCACATTCGGTGTGGCCGTGCACGTTTGTGCTTGGTTTAAAAATATCTCTACATTTGTAGACACGTTCAGCTCCTGCCTTTTTCAGAAAAGATCTCCAGTTGAGTGCTGGCCCATATAAAGGTGATCTGGATGTCAATGCACACTGGTGGACACAGGAAAGAGTCAAGCTGAAAAGGAGGAGGGAGATGTGTTCTCATGGACATAGAGAGATCTGCATGCTGGAGCTGCCAGGGCATTTAAAAGCAAAGGAATGGGAGAGCACAGAGTAGCTGGCATATTTGATGTAGGCATGATGTGTTTTAGTTTCTCTTTCAACAGTTTCTCCAGAAGACAGAACTTCCACAGCACCGAGTTAAGGGCCAAGAAATGTCAGTTTAATTTGGTCTCTGATACTCAATCAGTGCATGGCCTCAGGCAAGTGACTTATCTTTCCTCTATCTAAACGTCTACATCAGTGAAACAGAGGCGAAAGTACTTTCCGCAGGAGTGTCAGCGAGTTTAGCATAACTCATTAGCGTCTGCTCGCAGCTTTAAAATCCCGCAGCAGAAAATCCTCTGCAGACAGCAGAGGTTAATGCGCTGTCGGGGTGATGGTCAGGGGGAACCTGAGCCTGGCACCCCCAGTCTGTGCTCAGTGACAGAGCTGGTGCTGCGGGGCACAGGCAGAGGGAGTGGGTCCCCATCACTGCCATTAGAGGATGCTCCCACTGGGTAAGGCTGGGGCTGGAGGAGTGCCAGCAGTGCCTCACTGAGAAACAAACAACCAATGTATCAGCCCTGATCACTGCATTCAGCTAATGAAAATGTATGTAATTGATATTTTATAACTGTATGGAGAAAGGGTTTTTTTAGGGCTTTAATGGTATCGATTGACGGAAGAAAGCCAGATAGATGTCTCTAAGCTGCAAGCTATAGGGCTAAAGTGCCTTTGAGTCAGGAAATGTATACTTGTTTAAAATTCACTTCAAATTTTCACATCATTTGCAGCTTTTAATGGCATTTTTGGACCCTGGTAATTAATCACGTAGCCACTTGAGTCAACTGATTGTCTCATTTCTGATCAATTATTGTTGTCAACCCCTATATTCTGCATACTATACCAAGATCTGAAAGATCATGTACCGTGATCTGAAAGAGAGAGATATCCTTTGAGATATGCTGTGGGATGTTCTCCTTGCCTGTGGCCTCTGACAGAATTTCAGTCCTGTTCTTTTCTGAGGGTTATCACTGTTCATGTCACATGGAACTCTTTGGAGTGGCCCAGTAGAGACAATCCTGCTGCTCTAAAACATATGCAGGTACTGTTGCTCACTATTTCCCTGAGATTGCCTTTTTCTTTGTGTTGCTACAGGCCTTGAAAAGAGAGTCGAAGGGCTTGATCTTTACTTGGACACCTGATCACGCCACAATTAATTGTTATTTAATTTTTCTCATGTCCAGCTGTGATTACATGGGCAGCCTTTTTGGCCACAGCATCACACTGGATGAAGCAATATGTAGAAATACCATTTATTTGTTTCTCTATAAAACAGGAAGATTAAAGAGCAGGGAAGCTGCAACAGCTGACTCCTACTGCAGACAAAAAGGAGAACCTGGGTTCCTCATTCGGGCAACTCTAACATGCACCCCAAATCTAGATGAGACTGTATGAGAAGGGAACAACTACAACAAGCTGTTGCAGAGAAGGCACAGGCTGGAAAAGCTGGAGAGAAGGTTATTTTAGATAAAGCCCAATAGTGTTGGCTTAGCTTTAAAGCCCAACTATGGTTTGGTCACTGTAAATAAAAAATTGTTCTGTGGTGAGATGGAAAGTGGATCCAGCAGTAGACACTGCAGATCCAGTATGGAGTCTAGGCAGTGCATGAGGCTCTGAGATGGTTTATGTTGTCTTCCTCTTCTTTTTGTGAAATTTATTTGGTTGGTTGAGTTTTTGGGGTTTTTGTTTGTTTGTTTGTTTGTTTGTTTTGTTCTTGAGGATTTTATCTGTTGCTCATCTTGAGATATTTCAAAAGTGAAGTTGATGTCCTTCCCTTTTTCTCTTTTTCACTTTCACTCATTGGAGCAAAACACAAAAGACCCACATGCAAAGCATTAAACCAGAAGAAAAGAAAATCAGTGAAAGACAAGTAAAAGGAAGAGAAGTTGACATGTCCTGATCTTCCTCTCCATGCACTCACTCACAGAGAATTATTTAGGACATACGCATGAGAGGATCTCAATATGAACGCAGTGTGAGATTTCATTTTCAACTCTTACAAAATGAAATGGTTACATTGAGAGAGAAAAGGAATGGGCTGGACATGAGAGGAAAGTGCAGAGTCATTATTTCTCTTCTTGTGGTCAGTGTGGCATACCTTGGTTGTAATTGTGCTTGGGACACTTTACTGGGGAAAGAAAATTAAGAAAATATTATTTGTTTGAGCAGTATTGGTAAAACTCCACCGTCACTTCGTGCAAGACTGTCGTGTCAGTACCAGGTCGTGGAGGGTTGCCATTGAACTATAACTGGCAAAGTGTTACTGCTGCACTCTCTTCCACAACTTCAGCTTACAGTTTCTGTAATTTTAATCCTACTTAATTCATTTGTAAGAGCTGGCTTAGACAATCCAACACCGCACAACAACATTTACAGAGACTGAAAGTTGTGGTAATTTCTTCGGGTGGAATTCTAAACAAATGAAGTCAGTAGCAAAATTCCTGCAGCTTCAAGGTTTCAGCTCATGGCAACTTAGTGCAGTGAATTATTGTTACTCTGGGTGTCCTTTGAACCTTCGAGTACATTAAGAAAAAAAAATATTGGGTTTGTCTTTTTGGTCATTAAGAAGAATAAACAATGGCTGCAAGTTTTAAAAGTTACACCGAGAATGACAGGGTTTGGTGTTTCTGCTGTCCCTGCAGATCTCAATCCCAAATCAGTTCTTAAAAATTTTTGGGACTACCCTGCAAACAGTGGAGGATTTAGAAACAGAACCATGCTCTTTCTGATAGTCACAATTTAGCTCATGAGTGTGCTAATGATGCTTGAGACACAAACCAGAGTTCTCCTGAGTTTCATTGATTTTGCAGGACTAGCCATAAAATACCCTTCCCATATTTATGGAGTTTTGGCTTAACCTCACAGAAATCAGAAATCAATAGAAAGCTTCCCTCTTGATGTCAATGAATTTTTGATCCACAAAATTCTGATTCTCTTATTTGAACTAATATGATTCCACTCAGTGATATATGAGTGTTTGCAGCACTAGATGAGAATGCACCGTAGATAAATTGCAAACATGCTTATTTAACCCATAGCATAGATGAGGATTAAACCATTTTCCCCCAAAATAATTTATTCAAGCAAAACCCCCAGGGACTGAACCTACTGGGGTTCTTAGAGTAATCCTCTTAAGGCCTTAGCAACACAACCTCAAATATTATTTATACACAATGTCTCCACCCCTCCAATGCATTCTTCTTGAGTTTGCTGCACTACCAGATAAAGAGAGAAAGAGAAAGAGAAATCTTTGGGAAGCTGAAGATTTCTTATTCAGGCTCTGAAAATTCTTGGTTGTTCTGTTTAGCCACAGCAACTTTCTCAGTGATCAGGTTTGGGATTTTTCCCCTAAGAAATCAAGATGGGACCATAGCTGATGATACTGACACTAGACAAGCAGCTGCTGTGTGATTTGCCCATGTCACATAACTCAGAAGCAAGAGTCATGAAAACATCTAGTAATGGATATTTTTACCCAGAAAACGACGTTTTTTTCTCATCAGAAATTTCCTCTCTCATATCAGTGACAAATCTGATTTTCCAGAGTTCAGGGGGAAACTCCAGCTTGACTTTGGGCCTGAAGTAAATTATCCCATGTCACTCTTAAAACTGATCACCTGTGAGGGGCCATGATCTCATCACCATCTTGGAGAAAGGAGCACCTGATAAGAGGCAAAAGCACTCCTTGTGTATGTTGTATAACTTTTTGTGTTCATTAAGATGCCTCAGATATAGATCAACCCTCTTTGTTCAATATTTATCTTTTCATCTGCCCTGACCTGGGAACTGGGAGCACTTTGAGAAGTTAATTGAAAGCTTGCTTTGTTTCATTTTAGCTCTCAGGTCTAAAACTTCTCTTTCAGTAATGGCACTGAGAACATTTTTGTCCTGTCTGCAATAGCTCAGAAACCTTTTCCAGCAGCAACTGGGAATTTGTTATTGATCACCGTTGTCTTATGCCAGGAATTCTCCACTGAGATGATTTTTATTATTGAATGACACCAGGAACCCCCAACCCAGGAAAGCAATTATTTCTCTCATGTTTCTACTGCCAGGATCTGCTCAATTGTCACATGCTCTACATGTGATTCCCATATTTTCTGTCTGAGATCAGGTGGATTTTTAAAAATTTTATTCCATCCTTTCTCACCCAAATATGGCACCAAGAGAGGGCTGAGGTCTGAGCAAGGATTTCAGAGATCTGCACTCAGACTCTGAAGTGAGTTTCTTTTGCAACTTTTCGGAAATATTTGTGCTTAAACTGACATCTCTGGCAACTGGAAAAAATCTTGATGTTCTTTTGTTATTAATATGGCTCATAGGATTATTTTTTTGGAGCAGGAACTGTTTCCTGTAAGTTTTATAAGTAGCATTTTGTACAGCAGTGTCCATGTCTGCTGGCAGAATAAAAGATTTAACAGGGACTCACTAATTCAAAAGATTAAATTGCAAATTGACATTGGTATTTTGACTGAAGCTTTAAAACCACCGAGTGAGTAACATGGAGGCATTTGACATGAAGAAATTGATAGAATATATGCAGAGAGGCATAATTAAATGTCTATTTGAGATGATTTGTAAAGGTGGGGATTCATGAAGGAACTGATAAATACTGGTTTCTCAGTAGTTCCATGTTAATATTTTTTGGAATACAATGTACTTAAATAGCTCCATTCTATCCCTTATTAGCACAGACCTTTACTTTACAGCAGCTGTTCCCATAAGAGTTTTGTTTCAAAGGACAGAATAGAGAAAGAACAAAACATTCAGGAACTGAGCCTGTCTCCCAAAGCAAGGCATAGATAACTCTTCCAAGCTTGAAGTCTAGATAAAAACAGTTTCCAAAGAAGGGATGATCCCCATATTTTGCATGGAGTGAAAGAAGTTGCAGTGGTTATTTTAGACTAACCTTGGTGATAATGGTGATTAAATTTATTTATAAATGCTTACTCATGTGTGCACCACCAGTTCTGATATACAAGTTCATCATTTGAACTCATAAGTTCAAAATTCAGGGGTTAAATTGCCCCTGGAATCAGGACACACATTCCACAGGTCCAGAAAGACACAAAAATAAGCACATAAAAATGAGGAAACACCAATGCTTTGGTGCTGTGCTTCTTACTTTAGAGATTTTGATCCTTTCACTTTACATTCTTGAATTCTTCTCCACAACCCCAAGGACATCACACTCAGTTTTTTGTAGGGTGTTTCTGGGGTCCCAGCAGTGGAGCCCTGAGAAATGTGCTGCTCATGGTAGAACCTGGCCACACTTGATTTATTCTCCACAGCAATACTGGGAGCTTCAAAGAGTCCTCACCCTTAGTGCTCTGTCTTTTACTTGGTTCTTGTCTAAGGATTTGAAACTGAAATATTCCATGGAAATGTTTTATTCATTTCAGTCCAGAAAATGTTGAGATTTTTTTTTTTATCCTTAATTAATCTAAATCTTTTTATGTCTTAATATAATGAAAAACTAAAAATAACCACCTAAACACTCTCACCCTGCTCCAGGCATTTTTTTATTCTTTTGTTTTTTTTTTTTTAAAGGGGTTAATTTTAGACTTGGCATCTTTGCCCCATGGACTTCCCACATGTGGTTAAAACTACAAGCCAGGTCCTGCCACCAGCCATATTTACCAGAAACAGCAGCAGAAATTTCCAGCAGAACAGTAAAGGGGCTGCAGTTCCTGTTGTTCTGCCAGTATATTTAATCTAAAAATATTATTCATCTTGCCAACCACTTTAATGCAATTGGGGAATGGCAGAGCTGGGAAGAAGAGCTCTTTGTTAAAAAATTTCAGCTCAGAAGTCACTCTGTTTTCTCCTGTATTGTCTGCTGCTCTTTTTTCCCCTTTCTTTCTGCATGGCCTCCTTTGCTGTTTACCCAATCTGCTTGTCAGACTTCTCCCAGTTGTATTAATTATCATTCAATAAAGCACTAATCATTTAAGATGACTGTGCTTTACTTTTAAACACAACTTTTTAAAACTCAGCACAAGGAGAGATGTAAAAAGTTACCCAGAGGAAGAGACAAAATCTTTCCTTATTTAACTACCTGGTTGTACATCATGGGAGTAACCTGGAAACAGTTTCAGGGACCATGGCACAAAGGCTGGGCTTTACTGAGCCAACCACTGCCCTAATCTTTGGCTTCTCCTTGTTTTGTTGACTCTGCCATTCCTCTTCTTTGTCGTTTTCTGTTTGTGAAGCAGAAGCTGGAAGATGATCACAGAGAAAAGTGAAGACACTGAGGTCAAGTGTCCTTGAAGTGTGTTTGTGACTAATACATTAATGAGCTTAACTGGGGAAAATCCAAAACCAACTCTGCACCTGAGCATGGAGAGCACCTGCCCAGGGATGGGGAAGGGTCTGGAGAACAAATCTGCAGAAAAGGAGGCTGAGGGGGAGCCTCATTCTCTATAAACCCACCTGAAAGGGGCTGTAACCAGGTAGGGGTCAGCCCCTTCTCCCAAGCATCAAGTGACAGAACAAGAGGAAATCGCCTCAGCTTGCACCAGGGGAGGTTCAGGTTTGATATCAGGAAAACATTTCTGTGCTGAAAGGATTGTCCAGCCTTGGCACAGGCTGCCCCAGGCAGTGGTGGAGTCAGCAACCCTGCAGTGGGTGTGGCACGTGGGTGACTCGGTGCTGGAGTCGGAGATACCGGGGTGAATCCCCTCCAGCTTAGAGCTCAGTGCTCCACATCACAGATATCAGGGGTCGGGTGAAGGAGGAGGAGGAGGAGGCTTCAGGGACGTGGTTCTGCAGGTTTATTCCAAGGAGGCTCAGAGACCAAAAAGCAAAGGACGAAAAGAAAACACTCTATTATATAGACTGGGGAATCGGGGGGAGGTGGGGGATACAATCCAGGGAGCGATCAGGAGGAACAAGGGGAGGCCCAGGAGGTGGGGGTTACAACCTTTTGGTAAATGGGAGGAATGCAGGGAGGGAACATGGAGTGATAGGCAGGGGCAGCATCCACTGCGTGTCTGGTTTGGGGGATTCCCAAAGTGGGTGGAGAATCAGGGGTGGAGACCTGGGAGGACTGACGTGGAAGGGATCAGGGATCAGGGTGGATTGGCAGGGAAAGGGGAAGGTACAATTTAGGATTGATGCCCCAGGGAGGAAGAACAGGGAAGATGCCGGAGACTGGGGAGGGACACAGTGATTGACAGGGAGGGGTGGATGCAATAGAGCCATGAAACTATTGAACACTGAGGAATACAACTTGAGGTAAACCAACAGGGAATAAACAGGGGTACAGAAAGCTTTTAACAAACTAAAAAAACAGAACAAACACCCACCACGACACTTGGGGACATGGCTTAGGGGTAGCCTTGGTAGTGCTGGGTTAAGGGTTGGACTCGATGATCTTGGAGGGCTTTTCCAACCTAAACAAATTGATGATCCTGTGATCACATGAGAGTAGAGGATGGGCAGCATTCAAATCAGACCATCCCTTGCAGCAGAGAGCAAGGGATGACTCTACAGCCTCTTTTATTCTGCAGAAATCACCTTTCCCGGGAGTTGCCGTGTGCCAGGCTGGATCCAGCCCGTGGGATGACTCAGGCACTGTCTCTGCTGTGACCTTGCTGGGAGGAGAGGGTGGCAGTGAGCTGGGATTAGCTGGGACCAGTGCACCTGCACAGGTACAGGCTCCCAACCTCCCTGCAGCCAGCTGTGAGGGGAAGGACTTTGCAGGATCATGTGGGTGCTCCTGGTTCTCAGGTCAGCTCACAGTGCTTGATTCTGAGCTACCTGACCTAATTTCAGCCTTCCTGTGCCTGACAGGAGCCTACAAGAAAGATGGAGAACAACTTTTTACCAGGACATGTAGTGACAGGACAAGGGAGAGTGGCTTTAAATGGGAGTTGTTTTTTCATTATATATTAGGAAGAAATTCTTTGAGGGTGATGAGGCTGTGGCACAGGTTATTCAGAGAAGCTGTGGATGCTCTGTCCCTGGAAATGTCCAAAGCCAGGCTGGATGGGGCTTGGAACAGCCTGGGATAGTGGAAGGTGTAGAAAAAAATTAAGGTCCCTTCCAACCCAAACTATTCCGTGATTTTCTGATTCTCTGATTCATTCCAGGTGAGGGATAAATGCTGAAGCTTTGTGGTATGTCAGCAGTAGAAATAATCTGGAACTGCTGTCTTTCATTTGCTCTTTTACATAGATAGGTCAGGATATATATAAATAAAGAAAAAGCAGAAGATACTGGATTATAAACCAAATAGTGGTACAGACCAGACAGAGTCAGAGAAAAGCTTCTATCAAGCGAGTTTTGACCTTGCATACACCTTCATTTATAATTATTATTTATGATGATTACTGATTAATTTATTTAGTGAGCTGAATGCATGTGTTATTCTATCAAGGGTCAACAAGATAAACAATCTCTTCCCCCTTTAAATCCAGTGGTCCAAAGGTGGCACACTGGATCTGGCACAACCTGATACCATCATTACATTCTGAACATGGGGTAGTACAGGGGAGGCTCTCAAGGAGATTTCTGAAGAAAGAAACTGTAGAATGCTGAGATATGTTAGTGGGGAAGCTGCTGCAGGTGTATGAGCAGGCTGAGGATTTGCAGTCTGGAGTGGGGAGAGGAGAAAAGGCTGAGGTAGGCAGGGCTGAGGGCAGGCACTGGGAGGAGAAGGGCTGGTCCCTGCCTCGCTGGTGAGTCAGGGCAATGCCCCACCAGCCTTTTATCCAGTGGAAGAAATTTATTGGGTCAGATTGTGCATTTACCCATAAACCAAACCAAAGCTCCCAAGGAAACCACCTCTCTGCTGTGCTTTGTCCTTCTCCCAGAGCTGGGTGAGGTTGTGAAAACCTGAGCTGTGGTAAGGGTGGTCTTATCTTCAACATATCTTGGATCTTCACTCCTAAGTTGTGACATCTTACTCCATGGAGTCCATCTCTGAGCTTTTTTGCTTTTTGCTCTGCAAGAACAGTGTAAAGCAGGAGAGCTGGAGACTGCAGCTATTCATAATTGGGTGTAAAATGTTGAATATGAAGGAAAAGAAAGAAAGTGACTGTACCAGCATTACGAATGATGGAGTATCCCCTTTCCAGCTTTTGAAAGCATCCATTTGGATTGGGGGGAAAGAGGAGAGGAGTGTGTGTGTGTGTGTGAGTGCGTGAGTGAGATGGTGCTGGGGTCAGGGAAGCACTGGAAAGAGATGAATTCCCTGACCCTCTTCTGTGGAATCTTAATAACGTGTTAAGTTATTGTGCAGCAGAGGAATGCAATTAGCACAGCAGCCAAATCCTCCTCCAGCAGGTCATTACTGCATTAGTAAATGGAGGCTGTTAAGGCACACAGCATCCCTAAACATACCAGAGGGGCTGCTGGCCCAACAGGACCCAGGATTGATGAGAAAACTCCCACTGCTCTCTCCCCTTCTCCATCCACTTTTCGTTATTGCTTTTCTGATCAAGCATGCGACCACATCCTTCCCCATCCTCCCCCACACCCTGTTCCTGAGACACATTCCCAGGAGGCCTCTGTGGAAAATCAAATCAGAACCCACCAAGAGGTGTCTGTGATATATGCAAAAGCAGCCTCCAGCTGTGCAGAACTCAGCACTGCCCTCGGAGAACTTCCCTGACCAAGGGGCAGGAGCAGAGCAAGGCTGCTCTGCACCTGTGTCAGGCCAGGGGGAACATGATCCCACCCCAGCCTTCAGTGCTGACCCATTCCCTGCTTTGTGTTGTAGGGAAATCTCTATCACACCCTGAGGTGCAGGTTGCCAAGGATGAGGATTCTGCATTGAAATCTCTAGACATGAATTATCCCTGGGGCTTGCAAGGCCTGACCAACTCCTGGGTCTGCACTGCTCCTGCAGTCCCCTGACTAAGCCTAGGCAGTTCCAGAGAAGCCTGGCAAACCCTGTGGATTATACAACAAATGGCATTTGTTTCCGCATGTTTCAACTAATTCTGAATATTTTGGAACAGTTCTGATTGTAATATAGGCAAATTGGCACCTTTTTCCCATGATAAAATGTAACAGCCTGAGGTTAATCGTGAGGCTGATGAGGGAAGCAGTGCCTTGCTCATGGTCCAGACCTCCAGGTCAGGACACTGCCAACATCCTGGGGCCCCTGAAACATTACACCAAATGGGCTCCTCCTACAGTGAATATTTTTATTCTCACCAAAATGTTGATGATTAGAGAAATTCCAGTAAGGTACAGGATGATATTTGAGCTCTTCAAGGATGAGGTAGGTGAAAGTCACTGCTGCCATCTCTGTATTTCAGTAGAGAAGCTGAGGGCTGACTCTGACAGAGGTCTGGCTGCTTTGATAAGACAAAAATCCAATGCAATGACTTCTCTTAAGGCAAATTAAAACACAAGGATAGAGTAAATTACCAGGCATTCTTGACCTTTGTCTTCAAACACACACAAGTATCCCCAGTAACCACTGTCTGTCTGAGACCATTGCAAAGGAAATGCTCCAAGTTTGTTATTGTGTATGTCCAGCAAACAAGAATGTCTGCAGCAGCCAAGTGGTTGGGTTCCACACAGTCAGGAATCTGAAAATTAGAGACCATAGTACATGCTCATAAATAAATAAATAGAAGTATAGCTTTAAACATATAAAATAATGATTTTTTTTTAAAACCAGAGTGCTGTTTCCAGCTCTTCAGCATTAGAGATCATGTTTATATTGCTATGCAAATTATTCCTCATAGTGCATTTACAAATTTTATGTTCATTATTAATAGCTTTATGAGTTTTTCCCCTTCCTGTTTGGTGCTATCTATAGTGCTTGGGTAATACATAATTAACGTTAACTGCTTGTGCTCTGGCCCCCGTGCCAGTTTACATTAGGATATTTTTTCATATCTTTTGTCTCTGGCTGTTGGAAATTGGTGCTCAGTGGGAATGAAATAGCCAGATTACTTTGTGCTGCTCTTTGCAGGCCTTTCATCTGTCTGACTGATGTGATGCTGGTGGATTAAATCACTAATTTCTCTTTTTTTCAGACTTCGGTTCACAAAGATGTTTAAACCTTGCCAAGCCTGGTACTTTCCCTTTGGGCCAGATTTTGTCTGGAATCTATAGATAATACAGCCAGTGTGGTTAGAAGTGTAATTCTTCAGTGGTGTTTTTATACCCCAACAGCCAAAGGTATATACCATCAGAAACTCCCCCAAAGTGCCTTTCCTAACAAAATCTGTTTTTTTTCAGGGAAACTGTCATAAACCAGAGTGGAAATAAATCACAATATAAGCTATGCTTACATGTCTGAACAAACAATTTCCCTTAAAACAGACTCAAGGTTCCAGGTAGAAGGGATTATCTTGTAGCTGTCATGGTTTAGATGAACTGACAGCCTCAGCTGAAGCTGCAGGAGCGATGGGGCAGGGATGCACCGTGGCTGCAGGGATGGAGGTGGAGGGAGGTTTCAGGTGAGGACAGAAATGCTTTGATGGAGCCGTCTGTAGCAGCCAGCCTGCTCCCTGCTTGTCGGGCCAGGCTCTGCCTCATTGCACAACCTGGGATTGCAGCCTCTATCTGCTGGATGCATCTCCCAGAGGGGGAAACACCCCGTGCTCTGGAGGAGAGAGAAGATCTCCTGCTTAGTGGAGAGCACCAGCATGAGTGGGACACTGTCGCTAGTGGACATGTAATAGCAGAGTGGATTCAAATCACAGTAGTGAGGTTTGATCCCAATGAGGCAAAGCCTTTATTTGGGGTTTGCAACCCTTTTTATGAGGTGTTCTGATACAGGGCAACAGGATTGGCCAAAGGAACCTCTCTGGTGCCATTGGTGGAACAAGAGAAAAACCCATTCAGAACAGCTGTGTGACATTGTTCTGAGAACCAAAACCTATTTACAACAAACAGTCCTTGAAAGAGAAGTTTCCAAAAGATTTTCCCTTGGGAACAGATCAGCCCCTGACAGGCTGAAAACTCTGTCAGGCTCAGAAAATCATGTGCACAGGACATGGAGAAGGAAAGCTCAGCACTGAAATGGAGCTTTCCCATCCTTACCCTTAAACCCTGGGAAACTGCAGGTCTCTCCTCTGTGTTGAAGCAAGATGGTCACAGAAACATTAAACTCTGGAACCAGTTTTTACTGAGACATTTCCAAGGCAGCAGCTTCTCTCCCCTGTCAAACCACCAGAGTTAATAATAAAACTTTGGGCTGTTCATGTCCTGATGTCTAAGGTGCCACAGACCAGTGACAGGCTGATAGGCTGAGATGGCACCATCATTCCTTTGTGTCAAACCAGTTTTTAACCAGGACCAGCTCAAGATGGAGCAACTGTAATGAGAGATTTGAATACAGCAGCTCCAAATCAGTCCAACCTACTGCTCTTTGGTGAGGCACTGAGATGAAATAACATCCATTTTGGAAACTCACTGTATCAGGACAAAATTCTGCATACTCTGTAGGCCAAAGGGAAAAGAGAAGGTTTCATCCTGAATGTGTCCAGACTGAAGGGCTCTGCATGATACTTTGAAATGTGAATTCATGAGCAGACCTCTCCCTTACATGCAGCTGCAAGGATCAGAGTAGAATGAAGTAGCATAACTTAACATCAAATTTGTAAAATAGGATATTGAATTTGATTAGATCACATCTCAAAGGATTTTAAAAGTTCAAATATCTGTCATTCATCCCAGTGACATGCTATTGTTTCTGTGCAATAGTAGCAGCCCTGTGCAATTTTTGTGCCCTAGCAAGCATTGCAAACATATTTTAAGGGTTCTCTTGGACTAAGAAAATGGAGTTTTGGGTATCTTGCAACTATATTCACCTGGAAAACAACAAAGGCATGTTCACCTTCCTCTGAACCTTGAAGGCAAAAAAACCAAACTCGTGAAAGCATTCTCTAGTGCTATCCAGACGGGCAAAATCCTGTTTTTTTGAACAGCTGAGTGTTATCAAATCTAATGCATTGGATGCTTTATTTTAGACTATCAGCTGTCTTTGTTCAACTCTCTGGACTGACTTTGCAGGTATAAGCTCCGCCCTGGGTGCTTCAAGAGAGACCCCTTCCCTTTGGTGAAGCCATCCAAGCCTCTTTCTACACGTGAATAAGTTGAACCCTCACAGTTATTTGTGTCTTCTCCCCTTGTCTCTCTCTTTTACCATCCATGTCACGTTTGCTCAATTTACTACACAACAAGTATTTCCACTTCTTACCCTGCAGGGTCAAGTGAGCTGATGAAAAAATCTGTCTGTCTCTGCGCATCACCGCCAAGAGTGCCCATCAGGCGCAGAGCAGGCTGCTCTGTGTTGCTGAGCCATAGGTGATGGTGTGGAAAGGAGACAGGGGTTAATCCACAGGGCTGAGAGAGTATCTCAGCGTGTTTTAACTAGCACAGGAGCCCCGATTGCTGGGAAGGCAGTGAGTCACGGGCCTGTGTGTTTGTGTAGGTGTGTGTGAGAGAGCGAGACAGGCACACACGGCCCTGCGCTCTGCGGTACTCAGGGACGGATTTATCGGGCTGCAAGTGCATGCAGCTCCTACTGAAATCAAGGAAAAATTATCCTGTGCTCCTGCTCAAGTGTGCTTCTGCTGAACCCTGCCTTGCCTTGTGCTGAGGACGCTTCTGGGCTCTGTCAGGATGCATCATGGCAAAGCTGTGCAGAGAATGGGATGTTTCTGTTTTTCAAAGGATTATGGTTTATATGTGTAACATCTGATTCTATCACTTACAGCTGATCTTTGCCTTCTGGCCTCCCTGTGAGAACTCAAATTCTTCCCCAAACCTCTAAAATCTAGATTGGCAAAACTCCAAGCATTACATTTCATGACTATTTTTGCAGTTGTTTCTTGGAGGAATGAAATTGAGACCTTTTCAATGTATCTCTAGAAAAAAGATACACATTCAGATCAGTCTATAACCCAGGAGGGGCAGAAGTTGCATCCTGGACTATAGGTGCCTTGAATGAATTCCTTCTGTTTGCCTCCCATAGTACAACTAACCCAGGTGGAGTTTCTGGCAGCAGAATTGTGTTTGATGGCACCATCACACACGCCACTCACATCATAGCTTGGTGTCACCCAAACTTGTTCCACTTGCTTTTTGTTCTGTCCGTCAGGAGACACAATACTACCCTGAGCCAGACTATTAAGGGATTTACATGCCAGCTCAGTCATTTTAGGAAATAATCTGGTTCCTTCTGTGCACCCACTGAATTTTTCGTCTTGGGGTCAATTAGATGAAGATTGGCACAAAGGATGCCTCGTAATTATGACTGTAAAGGAAAGGTAAATCTCTCATCAAGTGTGGCTCTGTGCACCCCTTCCTTCCCAGCTGCAGTATTCAAACACTTCATAGCTGTTCCTTGGTGTCCTTCCAGCACACCTCTCAGTCAAGGCAGCTGCTATTCTCATTTCAGAGGCAGGAAATTGGGGTGCAGAGATACTGAGTCACATCACGGTCACCCAAGGAGACTTTCTTAGAATGACAAGCCAAACCTTGGCTTCCTCCGCTCCTACACTATTGTCCTTCCCCTCTGGAAATACACGTAAATACACGTTTTTGAGAATGAGGCACTGACAAATCACACAAGGAGCTCCTTTCCCAGCATGGATAAGCCATTGGGCAGGCAGCACCCTGCCACGTAGACCACGCAGGGAGCCTGAGTGGTGGATCAGGCACAGCCTGCCTCTCTCTGGGCTGGCAATTACCTGGGTGGCACCAGTGGCTGCTGGAAGAGGCTGAGCCCGTGGGTGGGGTGTTCCTAGAATGTGCTGCCTGAATTGGGGAAACCAGCCATGCCCTGCGGCGCAGGTGCTTCTCCGAGCGCCACATTTCAGGGAGGTGTCAGAGACAGATGAGCAGCTTGTTCCTCCCAGAACATGTCTGGGTCTGTCTCCTCCTGGTAAAGGGATATAAAAGGGCAGCTGTGATAAGTGGCTGTTTTTTATCAGGGCACATTGTGCAAATGAGATTTTTCTGGAGTTAAAAAAGGCAAATTTGCTGAGGAGAAAGGGGGTTTTCTTTACATAGAAACCTCCATATCACGGCCCTCTCAGCTTGAGGACATGCCTTGCATTTACCTGCAGATCGAGTTGGACCCTGACTCCCAGAGATACAATTAATTAACTACAAAAGAGCTTCATCTTTCCTGTTAAAAGAAAATCCTCCCCTCCATTTTCAAGCCCTGCCATTTTGTTCTTAATGTCACTTTGGCCTCAAAGCTTTGAAATAAAAGATTAAAACATTTCATGTTGTTCTTGTTTTTATTAAATACAACAATACATCTCTTCAAGCAATAATACATCTCTTCGTTTTCTGACTCATGCTGGTTGAATTTATGGGGCAAAAGGTGCTGGGGTCTTTTCACTTCACAGTGGGGCAGAAAAATTGCTTGTTGGGGCTTGAAAAGCAATTGCATCATCAAGTGTGCTAGACTTCCTCCGAGTGCTGCTGAATGGGGTTAGAGAAGAGGAGAGTTTTTCTTCTCTGCGCTTGTTTTGGTTTGTGAGTCTCTCTTATCACCATGCATCAGACCTGTGTTTATTGAATTCCCACCAGTCACTGAGATCTATGGCATGATTAACAGGACATACACACAGGGAATGGAGAGGGTGCCTTAGGAAAGGGGAGGTGCTTGTGGCAAGGCTGTAATGATTTTCCTGTCCTTTGCATGGGAGGAACGCACACATCGAGTGTTTGTACAGCGTCCAGCCCTGTGAAGCCCTGATGTGGTAAGATCCTCCCGAGTAATATATTCAGAGTGATAAAAGTGGCTGCTATCTGCTAATGAGAGCGGTGGGAATGAAAAATGAATCCTTGGTTTCATCATTTTCCAGGAATGCAGTTCCTTCTGGCTTCCCAGGGCTTCATCTCCCGTCCAGCTGCCGTGTGGGCTGCAACTGAGCATGCTGTTGGGACAAGAGGGTAAAACACAGTCCTTCAATGCACTGAGAGGGCCAAAATAGAATATTTGGGTATGTGATACAGATGTCTTCGGACATCCTGACCTCATGGTGGAACTTTCTGAAAAAAGTACCAGTCGTGTTTGCTGTGAATGTAATACAGGGCAGGGAAATCAGAGCTTTCAAAGATCTGCAGACACCAACAATTACTACTTAAAGCTCAGTCAAACCTCTGACTGGAGGCAGAGTCTTGCATCACAGCTGGGAAAATAGGTCGTAGTAACCCTTTGTCATGATAGCAGCCCTTTGGGAGTATTTGTCTGGCTCATACCTCAGTTCTCTTTTGATTTTTTTTTGTTGTTGTTGTTGTAAAATATGGCCTTGAAGTTGCCAACATTTGGGGCTATAAAATTTAGTAAAAAATTATTTTTTAGGCGATTTCTCTTTTACTGGGGAGAACAAAGAAGAGTCAATCTATAAAAGCTACATTCCCTCTAAATTTGAGAGGAGAGCCCAAGCCCTGGCATAGACCAAAAAGATCCACCTTAAAAGAAATAATTTAAAAAAAAGTAATGAAGAGATTGAGTGTATCAGCAATCAGCTGATGCCACCCAAGTGCACAGTGATGTACTTAGGCAGCAGTAAAGATTCAGTCATTATGTGTCAGAACATTACGTAATAATTTTGATGTTATACAAAAATATCTCTGCGGTCTTGTAATGTGCAGGAATTAATTACAACACCCTTTGTGTTTGAAAAAAACTAGGTTACAGAGCAAGTTTCTGGTCTGTTTTAAATTTAAACCAAAGAGGAGGAAACTGGAGAGATGATGAATGATCCTGTTATCAAATTGTGTATATACAGGTGTTCTGATTATGTTTTCTCCCATAAGCAACTCCCACTGAGCCTGGTACAAAGGAAGGTGCTGGGCCACAAATTTTCCAAGAAATAAGCCCAAAAAGTGCTCTATTTTCCCACTGCAGATTGGTCTTTGAGCTTGGCTCTTTCTGTTTTCTTGGAAATAAAGATCTACCAAAATGTCCAGAATTGCTTTGCTTCAACACAGTGGAACAGTCTGAGCAATGCTGGATGGAATGGGGAGGTGCAGCAAAACTTATAAACAACACCATGGAAAGTCTGAAAGAATTGGTGTTTTCTGACAAATGAGTTGGTCAGCAAGCACAGACTTCATTGCCAAGTGCTTTACCAAATTGAAAGGAAGTTTCATTTATGTTGTTTAGATATGAAATCTTTCAGAGAAGACACCTATCATTTAGATTTGAACAGAAATGCTTTTTGTTTGGTTGGTTGTTTTTTTTATTTGGTTTTTGGTGGGGTTTTTTTCACCTGAAGTCAGTTCTAAATCTAAAAACCCTGGAAAATAAGAAGAAAACAAGTCCCACAGAATTCTGTGGACAAGAAGACTAACCAGTTTGGAAATCCTTGGTGCTTTTGGATTTCTTTATTTCTTCTGAGTGTGGAAGGCCATATTTGTATTTAAATAACTGAAGAGTAACACAAACCCAGAAATCTTGCAAAAAGGAGATGCAAAGTGACAATGTCACAGGAAAGCTACTATTTCTTGTATCAAGAGCCTCTTTTGAAACAGAGAGCCAGGGGCAGACAGGTTTGTCACTGCCTTTTCACCAATGAACTGCACCTCACCTCTACTGTGGCACTATTATTTCCCACTTGTTATTGCACTTTCTCAGCTCAATGAGCCACTACATAATAATCATCTTTAGACATTAGACAATATTTTCTTCCCATGTGAATACCTAGAAAAGCTAAAACAGAGTTGGAGGCTAACATTTTCCAGAGAGACTTCTCATTCTGGAAACGTCAGGTTTCTAACTTGAGGGAACCTTGGCCTGATTTTCTGAAGACGTGAGCACCTACAGCTCTGTGCTGACCACATTTTCCAGCCCTTAATTGTCAGATGTGTTTTCTCAATTTGGAAACCTCTTGGCTTGATTTTTAGAAACTGCTGAATCCCCAAACTCAGTGAACATCAGGCTCTGATCAGGCCTCTGAACTCCTTTCCCCATCAGTTGTTTTTGAAAGTCTTGGCAATGGACTTCAACTCAAGTTGTTGATCTCCAACAGGAACAGCATGCCTTCAGATGTCTGATAGACTGCATTTGTCTGGAGTTGGTCTATGGTCCATTACTTTTGCTATTTTCAGTACTTGCATCCAAGATATTTCAATACTAATATTTATTTTTTTTTAATGAAAGGTAGATTTCCCAGGACCCAACTGACGAATATTTCCCAGCTCCTGCTTTATCTTTGTTCTTGGTGGAATATCCACCAGCTCTACAACTGGACTTTTCTCTATTCTTTTGGTATACTGGACAATGTGGGCAACATTTGTCAAGAATACACAAACTACCTCCCAAATATTTCACAGGAAACCTGAAAATACTTGAATGGGAGGACACAAAAAGGATAATTGTGATTCTGGTAGAAGAGGCAAATAAAATCCTTGTGCTTCCCTCAAGGAACTGGGGTATTATATGTTCATTTATTGCAAAATTAAAATGATTCTTCCTAGAGATATGGAAGGTGAAATCTCTATACCTCTCCTAGAGGTATGGAGAGACCAACAGTTTTTCATGGAATCTTCTGTTTTATATATTTTTTTATTTAACTGCAGTTCTTAAAGGAAAAGAAATTGTAAAGACTTCTATTTATCCTTCTTATCCACTCCTCAACATTTTCTTCTTTTACCGGACAATTGATGACATACTCAGAGAGAAGTTCTGCAAGCTCCTCCTGTGACATGGAAATCAAAATTCAATTTCCTTCCTCACTATAAAACTTGAGCAACTAGAACACAGATGCTGATTCTGAGAGTCTCAGCTTCTGAGAGTTGGATATCAAAACCTGAAGCTTTTTGAGGCCATTGCCACTCCATTTCTCTGTAAAAAATTAAACCAAAGCATTTTCATTCAAGAACAATGAGCTGGATTGATGGCATCAGACACCTCATAGACTTTTTTTATTAAAGTTTGCAAGCTTTGTAACCTAGAATAAAGTATATTGTCTGGGCAGGGCCCAAATCTTTCTTTATGGAAATGGATATTTTAAATTACTTCCCTGTTGCTCTTACAGCTCCTCATTTCAGACACGTGTACACAGGTACCTGTTTTTACATACACTTCTAGATGACCTTTTGGACTTTGCCTCAGTTAAACTCAGCTTCTCAAACCAGAGGAAACCTTTACACCCTTTCCACTTTGTCTCAGCACCTGCAAAGCTGACTGATATAATCCAGTGTAAGTGGGCCACTGCAGGAGAATTTGGTGCTCAAGGAGAATGTGTTTCCTGTTCACTGAAGAGGTAAAAATGGAATCACCATTCTGACTCATTCAAATAGCAAACTCCTCTGAAGATCACATGCCTGCCGAACCAATGTTATTTTTGGCAGCTCTTCATGGAAAGCTATGGGTTTTGTTTTGCCACATCTGTTCTCTCAAGTATATTTTGCTTCAGATGAGCCTGTTCCACCTTGTGATTTTTTTTTTCTTGGAGGGGGGTGGATAGGAGGGAAGGGGTTTGAGTTTGAATACTGCCTTGCATTGCAAAAGCACATTTTCATGGGAGAAAAAAGTTCTCCCCTCTGGGCCTTAAACAGTATTTCCAGCTATTGTGTATATTCCCCGACCCTTACACTGCTTCTAAGAGAAATGATTTCTTTTGCAGATGTTGAAAGGAATACACACACAAAAGACTGTGAGGACTTTTATAAGAAACAGGGAGATGGGGCATACAGATGTGCCACAGACAAATGGGGCAGAGAAAGAAGATAATATTGTGCAGAATATGTGTAGCTTTGAAAATCAGATAGACAGTGAGGATGCTGTTTCAAGGATCCAAGGCTTGTAAGGCTGAGTTCAGAGGCCAGGCTGCGTTAAGCCAGCCCATTGTGTCACCCAGCAGGAATCAGAGAGACACAGTTTAGTGAAAGCCACAGGCTAATCTACAGTGCTTCTTTGAAATATGATTTTTGTTTTTTACTGGCAGTTGGTTTTCATTGTGCTGCAGTTGCCATTACTGGAATGGGGCACATTTTTGTTATTAGAAGGTAATTATTTGGGAGTTGCACATCAGTGCTTTAGTGGTGCATCTGCGTGTGCAAGACAAAGCATGCACACCTACGGTTGTGAACGCACAAACTTTTAATAACCAGGCCCAGAATTCAATTGATTGGAAGATTGGTGCATTCCTCTGGTTCACTTTGTTTATATTTGCTTTTTTTCTTGTTTATCAATTCTCTGATTTGTATTAGAGAAGGATAACTTGAGTGGTTTTATGCTCTTTTTCTTGCTTTTCAGAAGTATTAACTCTGTACCCCTTGCTTGATGACTCATTCCCTTCTCCTTCACATAAAACACCCTTTCAACAGTTTAGCAGTGAAAACATTAGGCCTGTCTCTTGGTCACAAGGTTATTGTTTTCATATCTCTTGGAGCAAGACCCTGGGATAGCTCTGCTGACAAATTAGCAGTCGTGTTGAATGAACAATTATGTCAAGGCAATATTAATCTGGGGGCCTAGCTGGAGCAGAGAAGGTGCCTGAATTCATAGAGGAGGAGGTGCTGAGAGGAGAACCTATGTGATCTCATTAGATAAATGCACAACACATACTGGTGGGATCTCATTAAATCTTTTACAGCTAAGTATGTTTACATCAGCTTTCCTAAAGGAATGCTCATAGATAGATGAAGTTTTTCTCACTAAAAATATGCTTTCTAATATAAAAAACGCCCTGTGAAACAGACACTGATCTACTCTTTTTGCCTCAGTGTAGACATCTACATAGGAAGTGGGTTTACCTCCAAAACAATGTTTAAAATGAGTGAATGTGTTATTGCAAGCCTCCTACCACCTCCAAGCTGAGGGGCCTCAGGAGCGTTCCCACGATATTTTCCTGGTTTCAGGGTATTTTTTTTTGAAGCAACAACTGCTCTGGAGCAGGAAAGTTAGTGTTTGCCTTTAATTTTCACAAGCTGGGATGGTCCAGGAAAACTGACACCAAAAATATTTTCATAGGTCCCCTCGCAAACCAAAACTGCTGAGTTTCACAGGGCTGCTCTGCCGAGGAGCTCAGCTTCCTGTGTGGGCGTGGGGCTTGCTGACTTACACCCCAGGGAAAACTGATCTCACTCCCTGCCAGTGCATCCTCATCCCAAATGCAGCCCAAACCCTTGGAGGCACCTGAGTGAAGCCTCCTGGCCCTGCAGGAGGTGGCAGACACCTGCCAGATCTCTGATATTGCTGATCGCCCAGCAGCCAGAAGGGACAACCTCTGTGAGGGTGGTGAGGTGCTGGAACAAGCTGCCCAGAAGAATCATGCCTGGTCCTCCCCTGGAAGTATCCAAGGCCAGGTTGGATGTGGCTTTGAGCAACTTGGTTTAGTGGAAGGTGTCCCTGCCCATGGCAGAGTCGATCTTTAAGGTATCTTCCAACCCAAATTGTTCAATGATCCCATGATTCTCCCAGATTAGAGCAGCAAACCAAGAAGGGGACCCAGAAGCGAGGGGAAAATGAAGGAAGACAAAGACGTCTGCTGTTTCACCAGGAACATCTTTTACATAGTCAAAAGTCAGCTTGCATTAACTCCTTTGCTCTCTGCTGGCAGGGAATTAGCAGAGCTCCGTGCGGGGTGGTTCCGGGGTGCCACGCTGATATCCATCACATAACCCCTCACGTGGAAGAGAAGGGCCTTGTGCAATGGATCTGAACCTCTGGGCCACACACTGGCTTTTCTCACTTGCTTTCTTAACATCTCCTGCTGTCCTGAGGATGCACAGCTAAGCAGAGCCCGAGCTGAAGGCTCACAGCAAACTGCAGGGATATCAGAGGCCGGAGGTGGGAATGTGGGAGTCAGGTCATTGTGAGCAATGTGACTAAGCTAGCCTTGAAGTAAAGGTACCTGCTTACAGTCTCAGCTTTTGGAATAGCAAGAGATGTTTTGACAGTGAAGTGAAAACAGACTTTTTTTTCCTCCTGTGTGTTTGTGGGATTTTTTTGTTTATTTTTAATTAAAACCTTTTTTTTTTGGTATAATTTTGCACTCAGATAAAACCTCCTTGTCTCCAAAACTGTGTGCCTGAACCTTTGATTCCTCAGCTGTGTCCCAATGCTCAGCACCATACACTGTTGAGGTGTGAATCTATGATGTTTGTTCTGAATCTGGCCGCAATTTAGGGTGCACCCCATGCCCTTTGAAAAGAAAACCACTCTGCTGCAATTGCAAACCTCAGCAATGAACCTGAAGAGAGGCAGCACCTTCCTAATGCACAGATCTTTTCACCATCCATGCACAGACAGGTATGGGCTTATAGATAGGAGCATGCCATTATCTATTTCAATATTTTGGCACTCTGGACTGTTTTAGTTTTGCTTTCCCTAAGCTCAAAATGAGATTAGAGCCAGGCTCATGTCAGGTGTCCCGCAGCTAACCTCTAAACTAATTTTTTATTGCCTTGAAGAGAAAGATTGAGAAAAATATTTATAGGCCCTGGAAGAATAGTAAAAGTTTGCAAGCATTTAGGGCTTTTACTCAATAAACCTTTATGTGCCCTTCATGCACCCATTCAGCTCTGGGAAAAAGTAAAAAATAAATAAATATAAAAAGCACAGGGAAGTTGTGCTCTGACAGTAAGTCGAAAACTCATAAATTCCAGATAAACCAATACCCACACGTTGTAGGAACCCATCTGTAGTCAGCCTGCTGTACAAGTCCAAAAGCAGGGAGAAGAATTTGGATGGTTCATGTTTGTCTTCAGACTTCTCACTTATCTTTTTCCACTTAGGTCAAAATGGCCTCAAACCTTTTAACATTGGATTTTTAATTTTTTTTAAACTGTGCCCGCATTCTCTGTGATTCTTTTGATCTGTTTCCTTTTGGTGTTTTGTATCAATCAAAGTTTTGCTCCTCATATCTGCAGTCCCTGTGTGATTTTATCCATTCCCACCTCCTGCATACCTGATATCTCACTGACTTCACCTTCCATAATATTCCCTTGTCTCTCTCACTCACTGTGACTCTAAAAATCTCTTTTTCCAGGGAATCCTCCATGAGTGCAACCTCCTGGCTCACCCTTTCTTTTGGGGGTTTGCTGTCCACCATGGATGAAAGGAGCTTCTCATTTTCTTGCTTGCACACTGCTAATCCATCTGGCTGGCAAAAAAATACTCAGGGTTAGCATAACTCTTGGTGCAAAGAATGAACAGAAATTTTTCTTCCCCTGTCACAGCATTACTGCTTTATTTCCACTTTTCTGCTTTTCAGATTTCCCCCTGGACCAGCTCATAGGCTTCTTCAGCCCATGGCTCCAGGAGCTCATCCTGTAACCCCATGACCAGATCACTGAAGAGCACTGCTTATATAAATAGCATAGTTTTTATTATGTACAGCAAAAGTAAAGTCTTTGTAGCTTCCATGTTAGATAAGGCATGGATTTCATATGAAGAATAATGAGGAACGCCAGCAAAAAGCAAAAACCTCCAACTCCTCAAGATAGCAAAAATTACTCCTAGTTATTATTGGGATTTGGTTGTGCTTTTTTTTTGAGGCTGAAACTAAACTTGGGACAACACCCTGCTGATATTCATATGAAATGCTGTAAAAGTTCATACCAATCTGAGCAGGTAAAACAAAGTACAGAGGAAAGGAAAAATCAATGTCTTGCCTTGGGAAAAATAGAGCTGAGAAGCTGAGAGATGAAATGTCTCACAGAGCAGATCTCAAGGCAGAGCTGAGAACCTAACACAGAGTAGTTTGGGTTGATCCTTTGGGTACAATTCATGCAAAACCTAGTTCATCAAGTGGATATGAAATATTTAATACCCTGAGAATCCTCTGCTCAGCAGTGCCGGCTGTGGAGATGTTGACTTGTCAATAAATCGTTTGGTCAGGCTGCCCAGGCCCCGCCCATGCCTTAAAAATACACTTTGAGAAGAATATACCATTTCCAGCACAGCAGCGTTCAGGACAAGCATACTCACAGTGCCTTCTCTTTAAAACTGGTCCAGCTCCAAATGCAGGGAGAGCACAGTGCCCATTTTCGAGGCCAAGGAGAGAGCAAGCAGGAGAGGCTGGCAGAGTCACCGCAGGTCCGTGTTTTGCAGCTCTTCAGTGCACAATAAATTTCTGTAGTTTCACTGGCTGTGGCTTGTCTGATCCAGTTACAGTCTCAAATATGATCTGATTCCTGAGGGGATACTTTTTTTTTGCCCAGGCAATTTCTCTCTTCAGATTTATACTCTCATGTTTCATTTACAGTAAATGAATTTCAATTTTTATCTCTTTACAAAAGTATATCCAGAAGGCTGCACTGGCTGCTGCTACCCCAACATGAATCTGGCTGGAGCTGGGTGACAATTCCATCTCATCTTGGCAGGGAGCTGGGGCCAGGCTGTGACACAGGGCACCACTGTCATGAAGGTGTGTCAGAAACTGGAGATTCCTTTCCTGGTCTGCTGGCAGAAGTAAGCCCAAGGGCGTTTTTAAACACTTAGGCCATTCAATCTGTATTCTTTTCCAATGCAGAAAAGGAAAAAGGGGTTAAAACAAAGCTCAGGAAAGGCAGAACTAGAATGGAGACTTCTCTCTCTGCTATGGTATGATGTGTGGTAAGTGGCTGAGGGGGGAAAATAGGACGAGTCCTTGAATTTTTAAATTAGTTGTGATGAAAGGATTCCCATAAAGGTGAATTAAAAATAGTGACCATGGCTAGGCCTACTCCAGCTGGAAAACAGGAGCCCCTTTGTAATAGGAAAGGCAATGGATCACAGGGCCCAAGGGATGGGGACATGCTTCATCCCAATTATCAGATTCTTGAGGATACTACAAGGCACCTTAAACCCACGATTTCCAACTCCATGGAGAAATACAAAGACCATCACAAAAGAGGTTTGCAGATACATGCAGAAGCTGCTGAGGAAAGTCAAGGCCAGCAGGACCTGGACTCCTTCCCAACTCTCTGTGAGCTCATTTTGCACCCAAGTGACACTAAACATTGAACCAGGAGTGAGAAAAGGAACACCACAGAAGAGGTAAGAGTGAAAGAAGTGACAAAGATTGGCAAGTAAAATGGAAACAGAAGTGCAGAGATGAGGACGTTCAGGCAAAGTTCTGTCTCTCCTGCTTGCTTCTTTCAGGCACAGAGAAGTGATGTCTGAAAAGTGATGAATCAGGGACCACAGGCAAGGACAGGAGCAACAAGGCTCAACTGTGTGACCTGAGGCACGGATGGGAAAGTAGAGCAGAGAGAGGGAAAGCAGAGAAAACTGTCAGATTTCTGTGGGCATTACCATGCTCTATGTGCTCTTCATAAAACATTTATCATGGAGGATGCCTTGCTCCTTTGATTTGGGATTCAGAACCCTGACCAGATTTAGACCAGGCATTTTCTTTCTCTCTTTTTCTTTGTCTTCCATTTAGTTTAAATATAAATTGGGTAGAAATGTACCCCACTCCTATTAGGCTACAGAGAGCAGGTAAAGAACCATGTCATAAATACACCAGGTCCCTTGAATTTGGGCTTATCCCTGATTTTAACAGTTTCATTTGAACAATGGTTAAAAGATGAAGGATGCCTTTGCTCATCACAGCAGTGTTAACATGTGAGCATGAAGAAACACTTTGTCTTGGCTAGACCCAGAGGTGGGATAAATGATTCCGGACAAAGATAGAATTATGTCTCTCAACTCCCAGCTAAATTTGGGGCCAAATACATACTCCCTTTGCTACAGTAAATGTCACTTTTCTGATCCTAACGCATCAGTTCCAGCATATATTGATGCAATCCACTGCAACAGCAAAATCTCTCCCACTGTAACATTGCTGCCATACAGCCTGGATAGAAGCCCAATCCACTGCACCAGACAACAATCACCTCAAATCAAATTCTCTCCTTCTGGACAGGAGTGTAAACGGGGAGCATCTTCACCATGGATCAATGGGGAGAAGCAGAGGCAGTCAGGGAGGAGGAGGAAGAAAAGGCAGGAGATGGGAGAGATCCTACTCATTTCCATTTTTGCCCACCCAGGGAAGCACGAAACGCTTCTGCTGCTCCCCAATAGCTGTGCTCAAGGAAAAGCATGGACGCATCCAGCAATTATAAGCCTTAAAAAGATAAAGAATGGCCAGGCAGCCCTAATAAAAGCATTGGGGCTGCCATCCCCACGCATGCCTGGAGCACGGGGCGCTTGGCCAGGCCCCAGGGCAGCCAAGTGAAAGGGTCTCACCTGCTACCTGCAATCAATCCTTGCCTCCAGTGTCAGGAGAACTCGGCACGGGTCACCCGCCAGGCTGAGCCACGGCTCCGGGTTTGTCAGGGGGCATTGGTTCAGTGCTTCCTGCAAGGGTCACTGGCAAAGGCTGGCAGTAATTTTCAGCTAGGTATGTGGAAGGGGGGACGGAGCCTCAGGCACTGCTGGCTCCATTAAATACTTAAGGAATTTAACAACCCGGTGCAGCCCCTGTGTCAGTGGATGAGCCTGAGCTCATGCTGGGCTCTGCCAGTGAATGTTCCTGCAGCAGGGAGTGGCAGTGCCACCTGGGCAATCCCATACACAAATGCTGTGCCTCATCCATCGGGTTTCTCCAGATAATTGGGATCAGCACCCTCTGACACCACCGGTGTTGTGGCTGTACAATGCTGAGATGACTCATGGCAATGGAAACAGTGGCCAGTGGGAGTTTTCTGGCCAAAACTCTGCCACATCATGATGCAGGCCTTACTCATGCTGGGTCATTTCTAATGTATAGTACAGCCATGAAGCATGCCTAGCCCTAAAGGGTAAGTAAGGGCTCCTTCGTATTTTTTTCAAACCTGGGAATTAGATTATATTTTCTTGTAGCCTTAAAGGGCTAGAGATTTCAATAGAGGCTTTCATTTTGCAGAAGGAAGGCACAATATCTACAGGAAGAAAAGGAGATTTTCTGGGCATAGAGCCAAGCTACAACACAGGTCACCTGGCTTCTATAATCTTCTGTGCCATAGACTTCCCATCTGCCTTCTGGCAAGTCATTTATTCTCCCTTCATCCTTTGTGCTGCAGCTGTAAGTGGGGATAATAACAGATCTCTACATCACGGGGCAAATGTGAGGGTAAGTGTGATGGTATCAGCACAACTATTGCATAACATGTTGGTGGGCTGGAGGGATCACTGTCCTCAGACACTCCCTGGGAGCTGCCCAGCCCTCTGAACCATCATCTCTTGGTTATTTGTACCTTGCAAAGATGAAGCTGAAACTTCAGGATTATCTGCCACAGGTTTTACATCCCCTGAGACACACTGCACGGTGATTGTGTTGCTGCAAGTTCCAGTTCTCCACTCAAAGTAAGAGCTCAGTCCTGCAGGAGATGACGGGATTCAGCAAAATGAAATGATGTATTTCTCAAGCAGATAAATGAAAGAAATAGGTTGAACTGAGCAAAAGATCTTTGTGTGCCAGCACCCACTGCTTCTGGTGAGGTTTCTGCCACCTCAGATCTGCGGGCAGAGATGGCTGTGGGAAGGCATTTGGATTTCTTTCAGCTCGCATGGGTCAGAGTGGCAGAAAGCTCTGATCTCAGTAGCATGAACAAGTGCAATTTAGACTGAAGTGGGCCTGTGAAGAAGCCAGGAGCAGGTCAGTGAGCAGACTGGACTATTATTGCTTACAGCTGCTGCTCTGAGCTGGGAACTTCTGGAAAAAATGTGGAGGTTTCCCTAAGAGCATCCACAAAGCTTTCCAAGGCGCTGCCTTCAGACGCAGCACCACTTCTCAAGAAGCTTTCTCTCTGGAACAAGACAAATGTGCACCTCACAAATCCCACCCCTCTTGCAGGCCAAAGCAAAAAGGAGAATAAGGATCTAAGTTGCACCTCAGTAAGTGTGTCCTGAAGATGATTTAAGCCAGTGTGACACACAAGCTGATGAGACCAGATGCAATGGTAAATTGCAAGGAATTTTTGGCTTGCCTATACTAATTTACTAAATGAAGCTAAACCTATTTAAACAACGCTTAAACCATTTTAAGTGTGTTGAGTTGGCACCAAAGTAACTTGATCTGCTTTACACTGATTTAATTACACCACTGTTATTTATAGAATGTGCTGTTGTTTCTTACAGCCTTATTTAGCTTCACCTTTCAATTGGATCCTTAAAGTAAGAGGTTTCCAAAATATTAGTTTTTAATGTAAATTTGAAATGCATTTAATTATGGCTGCCATGGGAGTGGGCAGGCAGCAAACCCCCAGGCATCCCACACTATAGAGATTATATCTTTAATGCTACATTGAGAATCTTTTCATCTGCTCTGCACAGCGCTGATAGCATCACCTCAAAAATACCCAATCTGAACCCAAAAGGGAAAAAGAAATGAAATTTGCACATGGCTCAGGAGATTCAATAATTCACGATATTTCATTAGACAACATCTCCATTAGGAGTCTGACATTTATATTCATGGTTGAGCAGAGGGATAACTTATGAGTTATCTCTTCTGTCTTTGTGAGTGAAGATTAATGTCATAAATGCTCAGCAATCGTGTATCATATATATATACACACTTCCACACACTCAACATGCATTATTTTTATCTTCTGAGATCCTCAGGATGGAAAACACTTGAGACAACTGTTTAGGGAAAAAACAGTTTCTGAATATTGTCAGACTGTGACAAAAAGCAGGGGAAGATTGTATCATCAGTAAAACAATCTAAACAACAGACATTATTGAGCCAGGGAGAGGGGGTGAGTGGGAGCTGTTGCACACTTGCACTGTTTAACATGCTGTGTGTAATTCAGGGGGGTCTGTCCTAAGTGGTGAGCCTATTCTTTAGGCAAAATGGGATGAACAGGAGGAAGAGGCAATTCCCTGCCACCTTCCTGCTCTCAAAAAAGGTCTGACCCAGTAGCATCCAAAGTCCATTCTTGCATAACAGAGAAGTGTGACTGGGTTACCTAAAGAAAGTGCTTGCAGCCATGGCTGAATCACTGTGCACTGGCTTCACCCCCTCCACTGCCTCCTGTGCCAAAGGGATGTGTGGCAAAGAATCAGGAATGCCAATTTTGTGCCACCTGAGGATTTCCTTAAGACAGATTTCTGGCTGCTTCAGAGGGAGCAGCTGAGTTCCCACAGAGTTTACACAGTCCAGGAGTCACTTCCAGTGAAAATCT
Source organism: Anthoscopus minutus (assembly GCA_013399455.1). Taxonomy (NCBI): domain Eukaryota; kingdom Metazoa; phylum Chordata; class Aves; order Passeriformes; family Paridae; genus Anthoscopus; species Anthoscopus minutus. The sequence continues at coordinate 660,468 of VWYI01007370.1, read as the reverse complement.
ATTGCGAGCATTGTAGAAGGAAAGTGCATAATAAACACAATTTATCTCACAGCTCTCAAATTCACTACTGAGCTCTCACCTATGAGATTACAGATTTATAGACCCTGGGATCCATGGCCAAAAGGTGCTATGTAAGTGCAAATAGTTATGGTTGTTGGAAAGATGCTCTAGGATTATCCAGTCCAGCCACATGCATTCCCGCAAATGCACAATCAGATTCAATGATTTGCTACAAAAAAATCACTGCCTCATATTGTCTGAGATGACTGATGTCTCTTGAATTATCTTCTTGACTGTGCTTTTCATCTTAATTAAATAGGCTGGTTGGACCATGCCAAGAGATAGAACAGGCCAGATTTTTATTACTCTGGCTAGGAGCATCTATTCCAACACAAGCAGGTCCAGTGCAACCCTTTCCTATAACCAAAAACCAGCTGGCTACAAGATCTGACTGTATGTCCACTGATCCAAGTGCTCTCAACTGCCTTCTCATCTGTTCCCTGTCATCTCCACACCCAGTTTGCATGAGATAGCTAATTTTAGGTAGTTTAGACAGTTTTTAATTTCATTTGCTGAACTGCACAGACTTTCCTTTGAGGTATTTGAGATGACAAAGACCAGAAAACATACATAAAAATATTCAGATTAATCTCTATTTTTGCTGTAATTTGTGTGTTATTTAGGCAAAACGATACAAAAATCTAGAGGTTGTGGCAGTAGCTGAGAGAGACCAAGAGTTCAAGTCCAGGTAGTTCAGCTAGTGAAGATCTGACCCAAAATGTGTTCTGGGCTGGTCTGACTCAGTTCAGGGAGACACAGAAAACCCCCAGCTGTGCCTGTGGGAAGCAGGATGCACATTTTGCTGCAATGTTTTGCCCAAGCTCGTTATTTCCACTGCAGATCATTGATGTTGTCTCCAACCCCTGTCTGTCCCAGAGCAGTACCTGGCAGAGCTGGCAGGGAGCACAGCTGTTGTAGCAGGCTGGCAAATCAGGCCCATTTAATGCCCACTTGTCTCCTAGATAGAAGTGAGAGTCTTTTAGAGAGTTTAAGGGACGTAAAATTAACCCATAAGCCTAAATACGCCTTTTAAAATGAATTATTCTAAGGATTACACATTTACTCTGCAACTAAACCTCATTTTACCACCCTGCTTTAAAAACAATGCCCTGCCACTGTTCCCTGTTCTCTCTGGAGACATTTCTAAGCCCATTTGTCCACACTGGCTTGTATGAGTGGGAGACACCACTGTGCAAAGCCCTCCTGCAGCAGGGTACAGAGGCTGTGAGCACTTCTCCTGCGTGAAATTAATTGAGGTCCAAGGGTCAGCAGGTTACGAGTAGGCTCATTATGACAAATGATTTCTGTCTGAATAGGAAGACCTCTGGGGTCAGTTGAGGATTCTGCCTAAATTTTGTAATTATGCCTGCCTCAGGCCTTAAACAAACTAAGCGTTCCTTAACATGCAGAGGGAGGAAGCCTGGAGATTAGGGAACAAGCAGAAACAGCCTGGCTTAGTGTAGCAGGACAGATTTTTAGCTGAATCTTGTAAATAAAACCCCTGACAAGCTCAAAAGAGCTGGAGACAGGCTTAGAGCCTGACAGGAAAAGATCTGGAGTCTAGAGAAACTATTTATCCCTGTGATGATTACAAGAAGTCCAGCTGGGAAAAGCTCATCATAATTCCTCCTCTGCCTGCAATGGACAAACTCCACTTTGCCAAGCCCAGAAAGGATAATGTGCTGCAGATATGAACCTTGATTGCAAGGGGAGCTGTGCTGGTGCCTTCAGGGCTCAGCTTGGGACCCACAGCTCCTGCTGGACAAAGCAGCCTTGTCCCAGAAAGCAGGCCAGGTTCTGGCATGGATGTGGCCCCGTGGCTGCTGTCTCCTGGGGAGCCTGGCTGCTGCTTCAGCTCCCTCCAGAGAGGAGCAGGACTGGCCCCAGGCTGGGACTCACCTGCCCCAATTTCACAGCCCACAGCTGATTTGCTGTTATTCCCCAATGCAAACATGAAAGAAGAGAGGTGGACACTTCCAAAGCACAGCTCCTCCCATCCTGAAATAAGTGGGGAGAAGCCTCTTTGGACAAGACTTGTCCAGAGAATGTGCAGATTTCCTGGAGCTTGGAGCAGGGTCTGTAAATGAGGTGAGATGGAGGCACCCAGGCTGGCACACCCTGAATTCTGGAGAGAGCCCAAGCTGTCCAACCTTGGGCATCACTGCTGGGACTCCTGGAAACCCCAGGAACATCTCCTACAAAGCAGCTTCTTTCCAGTTATTTCACATTATGTTCCTCTGCAAAAGCTCTCTGTAGGGTATTCCTCCAGCCCAGAAGGGGATGTAAAAGATTCCCTCGTGTTCTGGCCAGACAGACACAGGCAGATAAACAACCGAAGTGAGGAAAATACTGGAAACCTCCATTACAACACCTGATGGCTCATGGCCACATGAAATACCAATTTATTGTCCAATGAAAATGAAAATGAAATCCTGTACATGTGCATAGAACACATATTACTACATTTTAGCTATCTTTGCAAGATATTTCATGAAGTGCACAGCAAATATCTAATCTTGTTTAAAAACATTTACTTTGATAATATAACTGGCTTTGAAAGCTGAGCTCAGCTCTTAGGATTTAAACCTGAATTTCTAGGACATTTATCCCTCCTACTCTTTCTCATGGCTGTAGATTTAGATTTGAAATTTGGGATGAAAAATCGATTGACATGAAGGTGTTCCCATTCAATATTTGTTTGAAACTCAGAACAGTCATTTAACCCAAATCAGGCTCCCTTGTTATGATCTGCTGCAATTCATTAATTAGTCTTTTCTTATAGAACATTTTCTTCTAATCCTGAAATACCACAGGAGTAAAGGATTTTTGAATATATTTTAATTATTCATGTAAATTAAAGAGACAGAATAAAAATTACATATTCAGAGAAAATGGTCTGTCTTTATCACAACAGTCTACTTATAAAAGCTAAGTGTTTTTTTTATTTCATATTTTTCACTGGTCTTTTATTATGCTTTATTGCACTCTGATCACCATGGACACTTAAAATAATCTGCAAACAGACTCATGGTTGTTTTCAAATAAACCAGTAATTCTGAGTGTGCATGTCTGTGGGAATATTTTGCAATGATTTCATGATAACACTCTGAACTAAAAGAGCAACACAATATAGGAAGGATTTTTAAATTTCATTTAATGCAGTTTTTATAAACTTGTGTGTTAATGATAGAATAAAAGAAAAAATGTTAATTTTATTTTTAACAATGGAATTGAGAGTATATTTCACAAAATATTGTCCATAAAAATCTAATATTTGACTTTTATTAAGTTTCTAATTTAGGTTTTTTTTCTGTTTTGATAGAATTTTGGATGCATCCTACATTTTATCATTAATTTTCCAATTTCATTTTCGAATCTGACAGATAAAAAGCCAACTCTTGTACACAATGAGCAAAGGCCGCTGTTAAATAATACTGGACAGAGTAACCTAGAGAAATGCTCTGCAAATATGCCTAGGACCTTTTCCTGCAAAAAACATGATCTCATCTGGCTTTGTGTTTCTCAAGGAATGTGGCTGATAATGTGTGATGGTGCTATTTATAGCGTGTTCCCCGTGCAGATCCCATGATATCCAAAGGAGGCTGGCCTCCTCCTTGACTGGGATTGCACAGGGCAGTTCAGCAGCTCAGGCTGGGTGTGCAGGTCCAGAGGAGGTGCTCAGGATGGGATCCAGCTCACTTTGCTCCAAGACAGATGACGAGGAGATGAAACACGAGGCACCAGGCAGGAGGTGAGCACATCTTCCAGCCCAGCCTGGGGCTGATGCTGCATCTCCTCCTCTGAGCAGTCTCCCTGTGGTCTTTGGCAATTATCTGTGCCCAGATTTCCAGGACTGGCAGCATGCAATTGCACGTTTATTTGCCCATGTAATTACTGTAATTGTGACCACAGTTGTGGTAAAGGCACAGGCAAACAATCAATTCCACAGCCTGGGAGATGGCCCTTCCTCCACGGAGCTGCAAACAGCATTTCCAGCTACACCTTGCTGGCTGAGCACCCACAGCAAGATCTCCTCAGTCAGTGCAGCCCTGTGCTGCACCTCTCTGTCCTTCTCTGGCAAGGAAACAAACTGTGCAACCTAATCAAGCATTTCCCTTCAGTCCCCCAAAACGGTGCCTTTTGGAGACAGCGATGCAGATAGCAATTGGCAAAAACATCCAGTTTGTGATGTGCCAACACTCGGAGCAAGAAAACAAACAAAAATTACCAATGAAGCTGTAAAGGCAGGAAAATCTATTAAGAACCCAAGGGAGAAATTGCTTCCCTGATTACATACAATATGCACAATGTACTCTTAGTGTACCCAGGAATGGTAGCGAAGCTCCCTGGAGGATCGTGTCATGCGCTGGCCTGCAGCCAGATCTGTCACACTGGAAGTGCTCTTCTGCTCTGAAAAGTGTCTCAGTCAAAAATAGCATCACTGCATTTTGTGGTTATGGTCTCTTAATGTTCTGGTATCAGATATGTTCAGCTTACAAGTGAAAACAGTGCTGGGACAGAGGTTTAGCTTCCGCCTGCCCTGAGTGTGGGCACGGCAATGGAAGCATCCCACAAAGCTCACTCTTTTGGGAAGGGTTTTTATAGGCCAGATCATATCCTAAGATCCCTACAGTCCTTAATATTTTTTTTTTCTCCTGTTTTCTGTTATCAGAGGGATTTGGGCAAGCCTTCATGATGGGACTGCAGCATGCAGTGGTGGTGCTGGAGAGAGAGGCTGTGTGTCTGCCTTAGCCAGACTGCCTCAGCAGGGTGAGCGAGGGATAACAGGGGTAAGTGTTCCTTTTCAGTCATGAAAATATAATGGAATAACCATCCACTGAATTCCACATGATGATTAAAACACCTAATATGATGGCCCACTTAAATTCTATATATAGGTTATTAGATTAATAATAGCATCTTATTGATCCAGAGCTTTCCCCAAACATGAATCAATACATACAAGAGCTCTCATTGACTTCTTCCAGGTTTGGATCATTTCTTTTTGTCTGGGCTGAGAAGCTTTTCAGAGGGAAAAAGGAAGTGTGGGAAATAGCTTGGACCTTGAGGAACAGGGAATTTGAATGTAATTTGTTCCAGTGCACCAGTGACAGGCCTTGAACAGAGCTGGACAGAAGTTTTGGCAGAGTTGATTTTTATTTTAAAATTATATTCCAATTGAAAAAGACTTTTTGGAGGAGAAGAAAGAATGACAGTCCACAATGAAAACCAGGAAAATAACGTGACACTTTTTGTAGCACAGCGACTTCGCTTTTTCACTTTATTTCATCCAAATTTATGTTTTGAAATGAAGCTTAGGTGAAACAGTGAAAGATAAAAGGTTCCCAAAAAATCTCAAGTGAATCAACTCAAGTGTATCATAACAAAATATTTCAACTAACCCTGAAGTTTCCCTTGTGAAATGCAATTTTGAAAAACTACAGCAGAAGTTATTTAATTTTTTCAGAAACTGTTGAGGTAAATATGGAATAAACACATTTCTTAATAATTAATTAATATTAATTGATGAGAGTGCAATTTGCTGTTCATGCTGCACATTACTTCAAGAAACATTTTGTTAACTTTGTAAATGTGATGTTTTAAGATACTGATTGGAATATAAACTTCCATTTACTGTTTGAAACATCTATACTGAAAAGTGAGTTCTTGCCTCAAAATGCTGAAAATTACTCTGATAAACACAGTCAAATGGAATTATCAGAACAGAAGGGAGGGCAGCCAATAATGGTAGAGAAAAATACAAATAGGGATCTAGAGGAAGATCAACTAAAACCTTGAAATTAGTCTAATAAGAACAATAAGCAGTGATGCCAGCTCAGTGTTGTGCTACAATTAAGAGGCTCTTGGGAAAAGTGACAAGAAAAAGGAGCAAAGGTGAATTACACAGCCCTAAACCCGGTGGGGCTGGGGGCACCTTTCTGCTCTCTCCTCCGTACAAGGGACAAGGGGCTTCTGGGCAGTGACACAAAGGGAGAAGCTACTCCTGCATCCTCAATTCCCCAGAGAAATGCACAAATTGAGGAAACTGCAATCCCAGCCCCGAGGAGCCTTCCCTTTAGCACCAGTGTCACCTTTAGCAGTCACCTCTGCCTTGTCCCACTGATCACTCTTGCTGCCTGTGGTGATTTAGAGTCAAAGGAAGGATAGTTAAAAACATCTCCTGTATTGGCTTTCAGCCACTCGCTATCAGAGAAAAACAAAAGCAGAACTTGATCTTTTGTTGTTGTTTTGGGTTTTTTCTCTTCTCCTTTTGTTAAAGGGATTCCTCATCTTTACTGCTCCTTTATATTCTAACTGCCCCAGCTGGAAACCTTCTCGGCCTTTTTAAAACAGGATTAAAAACACAGTTTTCTGCATTAGCGCAGCTCAAAAGGATAACCTCAGCTCTTTTCTCTGCCAGCCAGCTTTTTAATCCTGAATCACATGTCACTTCAAATTATGAATATGATTTTCATGTTCCCCTCGGGCCTAAATTTCACCCAAGTAAATCCTCTCATTCAGCAGCTGGAGAAACGTGTCAAAAGCACTGATCTTCAAGCACTGAGAGTGCTCTGGGAGAGATCAAACTGTCCCAGACTGAACCCTCCCAGTGCCAGGCATCTTTTCCCCTCCTGCTTATTGTTGTTGACACCCTGCATCCCTCCTTCCTTTCCCCCTGGTCTGAAAGCCTGGGATGGCAAGAGAGAAAAAATAAATCCCCTCTTAATTCTAAATATTTCTGGGACTCATCCTCCCTGCACTTGTGGAGGCAGAGGAGAACAAAGGTGTGCACATGAGCGTGTTCCTGGGGAATGAGGAATTAAACCACCCTCTAAAGCATTGAGTGCTTTCATCTCCTAGCAGGGCTCTGCTGATAAGATCAGCTGTCAGATGGGAACTGGCCCTGATTTCCCAGCCAGCCAGGTCAGTGTCATGCTCCATTTGATGAAGGAAGCCCTTCCTCACCCAGGATTCTCTGTGCTGCCCAGATCCACCTCTCCCAAGTGTCCTGAGAACACAAACTGGCTTAGAACACCCTTGTCAGAGGAAATGAGCATTTCCAACCCTGGTCTGCGAATAAACAGATCAGAATTGTGTCTTGTGCAAATGACTTAAAACCTGAGGATCCAGCCCTGAATCAGAACTCTGGATACCTGAGCACTGAGCTCTGGAGGGCTTTGACACTATATCAAAGGTCTCCTCAAGAAGAGGAGATTTTCCTGGATCAGGGGGGAAAGCCTTGTCTCTTCAGTTTCTTTAGGGAGACTAGAGAGTCTTTCCTTTCCTGCTCTACCCCAATATTGTTTCTTCCTCTCTGAAAAGAACTGTTTCATTGCTTTTGTTATATTTGGTTAGTTTCCTTTCCCAAGATGTCGTGGCCATTGCCTTTACTCACTGTGCTGGTAGATGCTGCCTCCAGATCAAACCTCCAGGCTCGTAACAAGGTTTTGCTCTCCTTTCCCTGATGGGAGCTGTGAAATGTATGGGTGCTGTGCTAGTGAGGAGTGGCTAAGTGCAAAGATCTGCCTCATTCAGTCAGGGCAAGGAACAGAGACCTTTGAGTTTGGTTCCAAAGTTGCTCTGGAGTTAGAAATAATCACTTTGTTGAGATCTTCATAACACTCCAGACAGCCGAGTTCAGCTTTCACACAGAGATGGAGTTCTGGTTTGAGGTCACCTCCTCTGAACACACTTTTCCATGGGTCCTCTAGACTAGGTCAGAAAAGGTGATTTGGTATGGTTTTTGACCTGCATTTATTTTAGGAATTCTTCCTCACAGGGGAAAGAAAGTAAAGACAACTTTACTTTACATGGAAAGGTGGAGAGTACTCAAACCTCCCTGCAAGTCTCCACAGCCACACTGAGTGGCTGTAATGGCACAGCCATTTCCCACTTGAAAATCAGTCAGACAAATGTTTTCTTCCAGCAGAAGAGCAAACACAAATGTGGAAAGGGATTTAGAGGGCATGTTTATTGCTCCCGTACCTTCCCACGGCGAAGAAGCCACAGGAGTTATTACAGAAACCTCACCTTTCAAAACATTCCCATGTCCATGAACATGCTACTGAACAAATCTGTATCCTGGGAGGATTTCTCACTCACTGAAAGAACAACTCTGATCCAGCAGTTGCCTGTTGCTCATTCAAGTTTCAGCAGCAAACAGAAACACAGTGGTTTGCCAAGAAAGGTGGGCAGGAAACAGTTTTTCCTATCCACAAGCAGTTCTCAGTTTAGAGTTTTCCCATCCTAATACTGGGTGAAAAGCAGTAATCTGAAACTTTGAACTATTCAGAAAATATCAGTGAAATAATTGGTCTGAACTTTCCTTTTAGATATATAAATATATAAATATATAAGTATATATATTTGTGCATGTTTTATTTTACAGAATGTTTACCTACTAAATATAAATCACAGTAAAACTGAGAGCAAAACATTCCTTTTTAATTCACTCCCTCCTCCAAAGTAAAACATTTAGATGTGATTTCCATCAACTGTCATTTTTCAATTTAAAATAAGTACCAGAAAACCCTGATCAGTATTCAGGGCCATGTTAATGACTGCCTGGCTGCAGCCTAGAGGTGGCAATAGTTCAGTGACTGCTGAGCTGCATGTACAGAGTTTGTAATCCCTTAAGTAGTGCTTTGGGGCTTCCAGTAGCTAATATATGTCCACTACCATAGCAAGGAATAAAATGAATATTGTATCCTTTATCCCTTTATGTTTAGCATTACAAAACTTGTAGAACTGAATTTCCACAGTGGTGATTTTTTTTCCCCCTTCCACTGTTGGATGATAAATTTGTTTATCTTTGCTCTTGGCACCAAACTTTGTGAACATTTCTAAAAGAAACAACGAAAATTCACTCATGGTCTACTAAATCAATACTCCCAGTGTCTTGTTACCCATTTCCAGTGCACCTTGTGTAACCATTTGCTGCTCTGCCTGAGTGGGGACTCAGGCCCATTCTGCACTGGTGGAAATGACTAAGCCAGCTGCAGGGTGATGGAGAATCAAAGCTCTGTCTCCTCCCTTAGGTGTCAACCTGAGCACCAGCTCTAAGGAACACACAGCTGAGGATGAGCCTTCATCCCAAGCTGGAGACAAGCAGAAAGGATCACAGTGGAGCAGATGAAGTGGCAGGTGGATCCTCTCCACACAACAGGGAAAAGTGACAAAGTTTCTGTGCAGTGGCTTCCTTCAGCACAGAACATGGCAGCAGGCTGGACAGGGTGTGATTGCAGATGGTTTGTGTGAGAGGATGTAGACTCCAACCTGACAGTCAAAACGAAATCCTGGCTGTGTGATCTGCCTTCAGCCCTACTTGCTGCTGCAGAATAGTTTTCTGTGGGTAAAACCACCAAGATTTTCAAGGCCTGATTTATTATTATTCTCTACTAAAACTTTAAAAACACAGAAATTATTAGAGGTATTTGTTTCTCCTCTTGGCATTGTTGTTCTCCATTGCACTATGTAGGACTATCTTTTCTTAAAATACTGGATCAAATCCATATTCTATTTATTATGTTTGGAGACTGCTGTTCTGTATTTTATAGCCTGTTTACAAACTGTGCAGGGGGATAGAAAGTGCACAATCTGAAAAAGTGCAGAGATGTCCTCATCATCCTTCCTAATTTTTCTCCCCAAAAGCAGGGGCTCCCATAGGTGTCTGCTTTTTGGATCTAAACAGCAAGGGAGAGCACAAGAGAAAAAAATTAAAATTTCCAGTGGGCCAAAATATCCCTTGGCTCCAAAAGGAACATGATGGATCTCTGAGAGGGTTGAGGATGGACATGCTCTGCCCCCATGTGCTTTTATTGTTCTGCATGCATTCATTCTCTTTGCAATCTGTGTTCAGGGAAGAGAAAAGAACTGCCTGGTCCTAGGAGCAGGAAGCAACTCATGGAGAAGTGAAGGAAGCAGCAGGTACCCATTAGTGTTGCCATCCATTCCAGTTCTAACTCTGCCCTGCCTGTCCCCACAGGAGAGCTTTGTGCTTGTACTTTACACATGGCTTGCACCAGCCAATTCCCATCCACATCCTAGAGCAGCTCTGACTTTGTCCTTCACCCAAAACGTCCCTGACATCGTGAGCACTGGCTTCCCAAGCAGCAACAAAAATATTTGTCTGCATTGGAAAGGATGGGTCTCCAGACTTCAAAGACTTTGAGAAATCAGTTTCCAGTTCGTCAGCGATTCTTTATTTTATGGGTCTCAAACACTTTCAGAGGAATCAAACCCAAGCAGCTAACGGGGTAGGGAGTGACCCTGGATGCTGGTAGTGTGTGATAAATAGATGACCTGGCAGGCTGAGGCAGCCCACTGGAAGGCAAATACAAACCAGCTCAAGGGGAGGGAGCACACATGAGGGTTTATGGGACTTTTCCAACCTTTCACCTCCCAAATGGCCACAGCTGAACAGTGCAGCATCTGTTGAGCCCCGCTGCTGACAGTGTTTTATCCTGTGACTCACACAGGGGCCCTGGTGCACACCCTTTCACACACGGGGTGTGCCACAGGTTTCCAGGCCACATCCTACTCCAAAGAATGAGAAACAAGAGTGTGAGGTGCACAGAAAACATTCCTCCTTACATGGGTTGTGTTTAGCAGGAGAGGAGAGCAGAGTCCCTTTGCTGTGGTGCACCACATGGTCCAACCACACCCTGTCCCACCATTCCAGTCACAGCTGTGTCCATTCATATTTCCCCTCTCGTGGGCATCAGGTTGTCAGGAATTCAACCTTCAGTAGAGAGCAAAGGAAAGCATAAAGAAAATTCAACCACTCTCTCAGTCTTTTGGTACTAAAATCAATTTACTGATCAGTATGAGCATCTTTCTGGATAGAGAACAGCCCTGATAGCTGAGCTGCTCTGCAGCCCTCCCATCCTGGAAGACATTTCTTCCTATCAGACACTTGCCACCAGCCAGGTGCCACTGGGGACAGGAGTAGGTGCTGGGAGACTTCAGTTTTATTCCATATATCTTACCAAGGCCTCAGTTACGAGTGTTGTGGGCTCCCAGCATGATGGATGGAGGGAGACTGGTTCTAACTGGGATGATTCAAGGGGAAGAAGTTCTGATTCACACTCATTCCCCATCACCAGGATCCCATCTCAGCTGCTTCAGTGTCATCATAGGGATCCCTCCTCACCTCGACTGATTCTGATTCTGATTTTCATCAATTCTGATTCTGATTCTGATTTTCATCAATTCTGATTTTGATTCTGTGATCATCTAGGGTGCAGTTAAAAGTACTTAAGCACCATTGTCTTTACCTGGCCAGAACACCCTGCTAGAGTTTGTGTAGAGTTTTTTTTCCCTATCATATAAAAGCCACAGCAGTGAGTGAACAAATAAATGTTTAAGTCTGTTGCTGAATACAGAGAATGAGATTTTAGAATACATCTAAAAAGAGCTTTGTCTTGAGTTCCTTTCAACAACCACCCAAAGTAAAAGGAATAACTATCAAAGATGTCTTTAAAGGCCCCACATTGAAAGCTGGTAAATCTGTAAGATAACTGAATTTTTTGTGGAAAACAGCAGGTAGGAAATTAAGGTTGTTCAACATATAACTTCACTTTGGAATCAAATTACGCTATGAAAACATAATTATATCATGTACATAATGTGTACTCTTATGATGATGTATGGGTAAAATTGAAAATTTGAAATTCTACTGCACTGAAGCACAGAAATTTTCTCTATCCCACCAATGGCTTGAGTGAGAATGTCCCCACAGGTGGACATGATTTCTGCCTCCACTTTGGTGAGATCATGAGAATAAATCTGTGCTTCGTCTCTCAAGCCCATCTGGTGTCTTTTGCTGAGGTGGAACAACAAAATACTTGTGTTTGGCTATTTTAGAGAAAAAGACCCACAGCAACAGAAAGCAGAGTGGTTTTGTTACATTATTTGTGTAATGGCTCAACACTCAGGGTGGCAGAAGCAGCAATATCATGAAGTTAGCCTCAACCAAACAGATGGCAAGGGAATTATGATATCTAAAAACCTGGAGCATCTTACATTTCTAGATGCCAGTTAATAATCCAGGTGGTGCTGTATGAAAGGAAGAGATTTTTTAGAGCTTTGGGGCTCAAGTAGTCCACAGGGTCCAATTCCCAGTTCAATTGCAGTCCCTTCCTCCCTCTTGCCACACAGACATCTGGTGTTATTACAAGCTTGTAAAAGAGCTGTGCTCAGAGATAGCTTCCCAACACTGCACGTGGAACCATATGTGGTAATATAGCATTACATTAAAAATAAGAAAAGCCTGCTTATTGAAGATCAGCAAGTTGGGGTTTTTCAACATCCCTTCCCTGTTCATGTGGTTATTGGTTCTTGTAACTGTTCTCATCTTCTGAAGGTATTTAATTAGATGTAATGGGTGCATTTGTTAAAAGGCCTTGACTGCTCAGCTCTTTAGACAGCCATGGCCTTATGTCTGAGCATGGAAACCATCTCATATCCAGCATATTTATTATAAAAATAAAAATTTAAATTCCTTTGCCCTCTCTCCAGTGTGATCTCTAGCCTTACTGCTATTGTGTCAACATGAAAGTTTCTATCGCAATCTGGGTCATATAAAATAAATATGGGGAAAGAAACTGGGGAAATAAGTGGTTAAAGGGAACAGAAGCACAGCACTTTGTTACAGCAGCAAACCTTCTCTTCTGGACACAGTAGGTTCAAGTATTTTCTCATCCAGGGGAACCTGAGCCCAGAATTTGGTTCATTCTCTTCAACAGCAATGGCAGTACAGAAATAATCTCAACTTCAGTGCCTCTGGCCTGAAGAGCATATCAGCTTCATCTCAAATGTCCAGCACTGGCTATCCAGATGATAAATCTTTAAGGCACAAGGTGCTGGCCCTCATGAATGGCATTTCTGAGTTTGATGGACTGTGGAGCCAGGTGTGCCTCCTCTTGTTCCTCTCTGGGCAGACAGAAGAGGTGAATTCCAACATGAAGTGCAGAGGGAAAGAGGGGACAAGAAAAAAAAATACTTATTTCATTAAGAAGCCTCCTTTGCTGTGGACAGGATGCTTACAACAGGAAGGATGTGGACACTGAATAACTCCTCTCAGGATTTCTCTGTCATTAAGGAAATGGAGGTATTGAAGCGTGAGTTTCCTTTGCAGGCTATTCTAGTGAAAAGCAATTCAGCAAAAAGGCAAAATGCCACTACTTTGCTGCTGCTTAAGGAGAAAACTTTCCCTCTCTTCCTCTCTTTGCCCAGCACCTGCTCTTCAGGCTCACAATCAGCAGGGACATGAAGAGTCACTTGCTGCAAGGTGTGTTCCCTGCTGTCAGACACAGAAACTCTGTGTATCCTCTTCAAGGGCACTTGGGCAAGAGCTTCACACAGCTACTGAACACGGGAGGGGAGAGCACAGCAAATCCAGGCACCAAACAGCAGCTTCAGGGTTTCTCAGAAATGTGCCTGGAGCTGGATTTTGCCACCCCAAGAGCAATGTTCCCCAAGCCAAGCTGGTGCCAGGATATCCCTGTCTAAGAGGGCCTGAGATGGGAACAGGGAGCTGTGAAAAACTGGGTTTGCTGCTCCTGTTGGCCTTGGGAAAACCTTAGGATTAACCAAAAGGATTGCAACAGATGTGTCATCACTGCGAGCAGCAGCTCTGACAAATTATTGGAATGAAAGCTACTGGGCTTTTGCTTAACTGAAAAGTGTCTCTAATTTTTCAGGCAAATTTTCAAGAGAACAGCTCTCTTGAAGTTATGAAGATAAACAGCCTTAGTGCCACTTTAAATGTTAAAGTTTTATAAAAATTGATTGTAAACTTCTGCAGCTAGGAATTATGTGTATTTATGTGTTTATACAGCTCTTTGTCTGGCACTGTCCCAGAGCAAGACTCCTAGATATTACCGGAATACAGATGATACTAGCCAGGGACATGCAAGGATTTTTGATACTTTTATTTAATTTTTCATTTTCAAATTTTAGAATGGAGGAAAGCACCCACAAAATGCAAGACAGAATCTCTGTCAGATGTAGGGTAAAAGGTGCTCAACAAATTCTTTAGTGACCTAAGTTTCATTATACATCACCAGGAAAGACCTAACTTTAGGTTTGACCTCCACAGTGTTGTATAAATAGAGAAGGAAACCTGAGAGGCATTAAGATGCAGCCTTCCTCAGGAAAAAAAAAAAAAAAGCAGTCCCTTCATTAATGACTCCAATTATAGCTATTCATTGTATCCTCTTTTCCTTAACAAAGTCTCACATTGTCAGCTAGTCCTCTTACATGTTCATTGTGTGCCCATTATCAAAATATCATTTTCAGCTTCACTGAACACATGTAGGAAATGTACTACTGTAAAAAGGAAGAGGAGGAGGGAAGATAGCACAAGAAAAAATAAAAAGAGAAAGATAATAAGCTTAGACTGTATTTGTGTAATTACCCTCTCCAGAACAATTGTCTGAGAAAAGGATATGTTTAATTTTTGTTATGTCATAAACCTTAAACTCTCAAGTTGGCACTGATTAGTCTAGGAGCTAAACAACTGAAAATGGACACAGGGAATTGCCTTCCCTACCACTTCAACTTTAGTAAAAATGGATTTATTTTAAATGGAGGGAGAGCTCTATGAGCAATTTTGAATATGTTTTTTAGGACTAATAAATTTTACACATCCAAATGGGAAATGACTTGTGGTTTATACAAAGTAAAATCTTTACAATTTCAAAAGCATGAAACAAGCCTGTTTAGGAAATGTTCAGCCAACTCACCAACCTTTCTCTTTCCCATTCATGTTCTTTATCACTTTTAGCATTATCTGACCCCTGACCTAAAGGTAATTCTGGTCCTGACTAAGGCTTCATTCAAGTCCATCAAAAAACTGCAACTGACTTCAATAGCAGAAGGATCAACCTCTCAGTGCAAGATTAAAAAGATTAAAAGCTTGGAAAATTAAATACAGTAATTGCTCCACAGGCAAATGCTAGAAAGACCTTCTCTGACCACAGCACGTGGTGTCATTAACCTCCAAGAAGTTCTACGTTTGGACACTGCTAATGTTCCCAATTAATGGAGGAACTTTCCCAATTTCAGCTGTGGAAACATCAACAATTTGCTCAAGATGGAGCACCAAGCACTTGTCTGCAGGCAGAGAGGGGTGATCATTAACCCACATCCATCCTGCTCTACCAGTATGAGCTGAAAGGACCAAAAGCTAGAAGCCCCAAGGCAAGGGGAGGCAAACACCCTGCTCCCCCCAGGCGGTGACTGGAGTGAACTGTGTCCAAAGTTAAATTTCCAGTTGCATTCTCAAGGGAATAAATGCTTCTGTGGCTTTCTGAATCTTTCAATGATTTGACTTCAGGAGACAGGGAGTTTTGGAAAAGGTTGAAAAGAGAAAACTCTTTTATCCACCTGAAAGTGGCTTGAACTGGAATTGCTCTTGATACAGTTTAGGCCTCTTGTGTCATGAGGACAGAGTTGGTAACTGTCCCCTTTCATTGCAGCTGTCATCATATGCATATTTGTCACGCTAATTATGAATATTTGGGTTAGATCAGGTAGTATTTTAAATGTCAGTGGGGCATTTGACATATTGGATTTCTATCCATCCATTTATCCTGGGACTCCTTTCTTGTTTCATTTTTTGATAAGATATTGAAAACTTGGAACGGTTAGCACAAAATCAGTGGGAATTATCACCAAGGGCTCTGAGATACACAGTTTTGTCTGAGAGACACAGTTTTGCTGCTCTTGTCTTGGTCAGTGACTGCCTTAGCAGCTTTCAGCAGGGCCAGCAGGCCTATTTGCACTGTTGCATAATTGCAAGGCCATCCCTGGGGGATGGAGCTCTGCCAGCTGGCAGCATCCAGGCAGGAAGGATACATCCACACTGATAACACAGCGGGCTCCAGCAGCTCTGTGACTTTGCTTCTCTTTGTCATTAACATTCACACTCCTCCAGCAGCAGGGCTGACGCAGTGTTTGAGAGGCAGGCAATGAGCAGGTACAACCCTGAGGTATGGGTGTCTTTGGGATTGGTTGTACCTTGCAATTTGACCTGAGTGGGATGACATCCATCTGCATTTCCTCAGGGACAGAGCAGGGCAGGGACTAGCACTGCCAGGATCATGGCCCATCCTTATCTGCCCCCTCCCCTAGCAGCACTTCCCTGCAGCTCTGGCTTTCTTCTCCTTTGGCTTGCTCATCCCTGCGGGTCTGAGCTGGCCACCACTCCCACAGCCTACACTTCTGGGAGCTGCAGGTTCTGCCACAGCTGGGTACTTGAATCATTGATGTGTCCACAAAATATATCTGTACATGCACCTATATAACTGTGTACATGCATATACATCCATGGAGATGGATGGATGGATGATGGATGGATGGATGGATGGATAGATAGATAGATAGATGGATAGATAGATAGATAGATAGATAGATAGATAGATAGATAGATAGATAGATAGATAGATAGATTCCTCTTTTCTATCTCAAAAAAAGACCCATAAATGCTGAAACTTTTTCTTGCGATAGATAGATACTTTTTAGTTAGGGTATTTTGGAGGGTGTCCCCCAGTCTTGGATCCTGTTAGGAACTGCATATAACTGAACTTGGCTTTGTCCTTTCAGCCAGCTCACAGGGATGTGTGAAGAGCTGTGGAAAAAAGACCTCTCTGGCAGTAGAGAGGAGAACTAGCCAGGAGTCCCAAGCTTTCCATGGAGCCCAGCCCTGCAGAAGGTGAGCTTGGCTTTCCTGCCACGGCTGGGTTTGCCAATTCCTCCTGTTTCACTGATTCCTGCTGGTCTCTGGTTGCACCCTCATGTGGCTTCATCTCCCTTGGAGTCACGGCCCTGCTGACAATGCCCTGGATGTGAGGGAGCGAGCCGTGATGGGAAGTGCAGCGGATGTGCAGGACACAGCACCACGTCTTGTGAGAATCCAGCAGGAGTGCTGGGAGGTTTGCATTCTTTCCCCATGGTGTTTACTCAGCTCACTGCTCTCCTTGCCATTCCCCTCGTGCCCAGGCTCTGTGTTTGCTGGGGTTTAGTTTGACCAGTGCTGGCTCAGAGTGGCCCCTGAAGGGACGCTGCCAAACTGGAGGATGGCTGTGGTTGGAGAGATGAGTGTACACAAATTACATAGTGCTCTTCACTGGGTAGAAACTGGCTTGTCAATCACCCAAACCAGCTTATTTGCATCATTTTGAATGCAAATCAGCCCTTGAGGAGACAGAAGCTACAACTGTATTTACCTTAAGGCCCCTTTATCCTATCAGAGCAATGAAAAGCTGTTTTACAACTAAAACCAAATTCCACCCTTCCAAACTGTGGTAGCAATTTAGGTCACTTCCACCATCATTTAAAGTGATTATTCCTACTCCTCCTATGGGGATTTTATTACTTCATCCTAAGCAAATGCTGCTGGAGACTGAGGGTTGGATGTAGTTTGTATGAAAGGCATGGACAGACCTGTTTCTGCTGATCTTGTTGGAGTAGATGTGGCTGCTCTCAAGGATTCCCCACCATCCATATTCCTCCAGGCAGGGCCAGGAAAGTGTGACATGGGACACTTGTCACCCAAATGGCCCAAGCAAGCCATTTTTACCTACAGGGAGGACAGCACTTCAACTCCATCAACATATTTCTAAGTCAAATTTATTAAAAATGAAAATATTCCAACTACCAGAGTTACAAACACAAATGTTATTTAACTAAATGAAATTATTTTCTCCATTCCAGACCTCTACACATGTAGAGGCTGTTGATGAACTTTGACTCTGAAGAGTCACCTTTATAAAATGGCCTCATCTGATATAAATCTACACCATCCCATTGCTCTCCCTGTTGATTTATATCAGCGATCCAACCATTGTGCCAACATCTGTAAGAATCTACCTCTCGACTGAGGTGGTGATTAAGGATGGAAAAGCAGCTGGGGGCATATAAGAGGGAATCTAATATTCAAACTGTGGCTAAAATAGGAGAGTAGGAGCCTGATCCATGCTCTCCTGGGAAAAAGCTGTATTTAAGCTTTGACTTAGCTTGAATGGACAAAAAATCAGGCCACAGCCTGGTCTGACAGGCTCAGATAAACTGGGTGCAGTTTTACACCCACAAATATCCATGGTGGTGATGGGAGCTGATGAGGAGACCCCAGTGATCCCTAATTTTCCCCATCCTGCTTTGGCAGTGCTCAGCTTGCATTCCAGGACTGAGAGTTTCATTCACAGCACTCAGTGTGGGGGTCAGTTGGGGTTTTTTTCAGAGCCATATTCTGGTAACTCCCAAATTGGTGTTAAATAGCAGTTTTTCCCATTATCCCGAGTTCTTCCGGAAAATACATCTGTGGCCCTTCTCAGAGCTGCTGCCAAAGAGCTCAGACACTCCCCAAACCAAGTGGAAATAACAAGGAATGCAAGATGTGTTTTCTTAAGAGACAGGTAAAGTTTGTCTATGAGAGAAGCAATCCAGAAACAAGCCCAGGGAGCCTCCACACTGAGAGGCTTGTTTTGTTTTTTTTTGCTTTACAATTTCGCAGCTTTAAGTCCTTTCAGGTTATACTCTTTCCTGCTTTAAAAGGCTGAAATTCTCTGCAGTGCAGCCACAAATATCACAGCCCTCTTGTCAATGTCCAAGCAGCTCAGAGCTGCAATTTATTTAAAGCTAGCCCGAAGTGAACCAGTTAGTAAGAGCTGGTTTCCTATCACACCTCATTCCATCTTCTGCCTTTGAAGCCCACTTAACACAGCCCTTCTATTCCTCAGGGACTTCAGGGGATTAAGGCAGCCCCCATGACAATGCACTGACTGTTCCAGTGTTGTTGCCTTTTCTGTTTATCAACTAAAATGAGAGTGGACCAAAAATAAAAAATAAAGAAGCAAAGGGAAAAAGAGTGAGAAGTGGAAGGAGGGGGGGAAAAAAGGAAAGCGAGATTTTTAATGCAAAAACAAACCCCTGTTGCTCAGGGCTTTGGCTAATACTAGTAAGCTTCAAGTATGAGCCTTGTACCCCTAATAATGCAGCAGAGAAATAATTTCCCTAAAGCTCTCTGCCTGTATGTCAGACAAGTTGCATTTATTCCAAGAATTCTCTTTTCTTAGGGAGACCCAGGTGTAAAAACCCAATGAAGCATTCTGTTGCTTGTGTCTGAGGAGCCCAAAGGATCATAATTCTCATTTAGAGCAGCTGATAACAGTATTTGATCTGTACTTCTTTACTAAAATCCTCTGGCTGCTGGCACCATGCCTAAGGCATTGTCTACCTGCAAAATCTGCAGCTTTATCTTTATGAAAACAAAGCTGGGATAACGCTGTGAAGAGTTACAGGAACACAAGGACCAGTGGGATCTACCTGAACTTGTTATTGCACTCTGGTTTTGGGAAGGCTTGGGAAGGCTGCTGGATGTTGATTTGGAGCTACTCATCAACATTCTGTCCTAGAGGAATTCTGAGTGCTGGGATAACCACAGTATGGAAAAACAGGGCTTTTGTGAAAAAAAAGTATGTAAAATGTCTTCTGACCAAGTTTCTCTTTGGAAAAGAAGAATCTCTCTGGGCAGAGATTTGTAGAGCACACAGTTTAAAGACAGTTTAATCCCAACAGCAGTGAAGAAACCCAAGACAACAGTTAAATATGCAGAAGTGGTGGATGGAGAAAACCCACATCACCAGGATCAAGAATAAGCAGCCTCCCTACACTCTTCAATGCAACATCTGGAACACACGTGAGCCAAACAGAAAAAGGAGGGCTGATAAAAGCTGCTTGAGGCAGCTCAAAAGTTTAGGGACCCCATGTGGCTCTTCTTTGGAAAAATGCTGTGGAGGATTAGTTATCTACCACTGCAGCCATAAAGCCTTCCCTCTTGCACTCTCCTGTGTAGTACTTTTTTAGTTACCTCTGCAGGATTTTCTTGCCTTCATCACTCTTCAGTCTGGTACCTGGAAGAGCCAGAGAAGAGGCTAGATGGAGTTAAGGAGAATAAAGGATACTTATTGAGGCCTTCAAAGACCACACCTGGGCAGCACCAGTGTTACAAATCCAAACAGTGTTACAAATCCAAACATTGCTATAGGTGCTCAGCAGTCACAGAGTCCAGGAAAGGGCTCACACTTTTTCTGCTGGATAGGACCTACTCCTTCCTGCTGTGTAGCTACTCCCACCAGGTGTACATCCTTTCACAGCATCACAGTGCCTGCTGCTCTCCATTGCTACATCCCTGGTCTGGGTTTTTCCAGTGGCTATGTGACACTGCCTCAAAATTCTCATGGGGATAAAGAGCTGAGGCCTCAGATCTGAGGGATATCCTGTGCAGGCAGCAGGTACCGTGGAAGGACCATGGTTGTGAATGGTTTGGGATGTTTTTGTTACTCGTTTTGCATTGCCTCACTTGTGGGAAACCCTGTGATCAGTCTCCCTCCCTGGTTAATGCCTAGTGGGAAAATTCCTTTCCTGCTGAGCAGTCCCTCTGCCCTGCAAATCCTCCACCACCATGAGTGTGGGGGCAGAAGAGGAGGAGGGGGGCTTTATGAACTGTAGGCATTCAAAACCACAGCCCACAAAGTAACCTCCTCAGGTCAGAGTGAGTGGGTAGGTTTATACTGGGACTTGTTTCCTCTTTTAGTTTTACTGGTTTCCTTCAGCAATCATTAGGGCTTAACTAAGCTTTTCTGGCTTCCCCTTGTGCTTCTAAAGTTCTTTTGTTCCCAGGAGAAGTGGAGCAGTTAGGATCCCAAGCTTTTCATTCAAATCATTTTATATACCTGAAATTCTTGGTCTGGGCTCAGACCATCACTCATCACTGACTATTTGCTCCATGCAATGAAGGGAAAAGAACAGAAAGCAAAGCTGGTGTCTTCTGAAGCTGAAATCTTTTTCTCTTGGCTGATTCTTTTCCTTCAAGTCAAAGTAGACTCGCGGTATTATGGTGTCAGCACTCAACGTTTCACATGTCCCACTCCAACCCAGAGGGACAGCAGAAGCAAGCACCTATTATGAAAACACTGAGCAAAGGAGAAGCCCAAAGACCCTCTAAGAGATTTAGAGTAATAGCTCTTAGATGGGCTAGCCTGCACCCAGAAACAAGCAAACAAACAAACAAACAAATAAATAAAATAAACCATTTCCCCATAAGCACAGTCCAGAGGCACAAAGCAGGGGCTGAGCTGCCTGCAGGGGATCTGCTGCACAGCACCCAGCCTCTGACTGCCCTTCAGGTACAACACTTCTCCTCCTAAGCCCCTCAGTCACCACACACAGCCCCACATGGGATCTCCTCACCCCTGCCTGGGGTTCCACTTCACTGGCTACTGTAGAAATATCACTCTTGATGAAAACTCAACCCATTTTTCTTCTAAATTAGTCTAAACCTTACTTACATAGCTCCCTGCAGTGAAAAAAGCACTGACAGTGACAGCCTCTGATGCTCTGCAATGTTCAAGGCTTCAGGAGTTGCTACCAAGCATTGCTATCAGACATGAAAAATCCTGCTCTAAGCTCTGCCACGACAGAACAAGCCTTCCCTGTGTGCATGCAAGCAGCACAGATGTCTGGCATCAAAATCTGCTTCAGAGCATCCACTGAATGCATTAAAAAGAAAATAAACTCTGTTCAGCTGGATCTCAGTTTATCCTCCCAGACCAAGATTTTAAGGAAAGGCCTCAAGTGACTATGCAAGCTGTAATAGAGGGGCATGAGAGAGTTGTCATCTGCCAGCAAATTGGCTGGGTTTGGAGCATCCCTGATGCAGAGCAAGGGCATTGATTGCAGTGTGCTCCATATCTTTGACCACTCTAAAAACATCAGCTCCTCCCAGCTCATTCGTGTTGGCCTTTCCGTCAAACTAACTAGAGGGACAGTCATGGAGATAACTGCTAGCAGAAGGAAGGAATCCCTCTCCTCTGGTTCCACTTTTCTAGGATGAGAAAATACTGGCTGGCTGCACCACAGGTGCCTGCAGTGAGAGTGCTCAGGTGGCAGGGTCACCATGGCTCCACTTCTCCCAAAAGAAAAGAATGCAGCAGTTCTTCCTCTCTCCCACCCAGTCCATGGGCTCGAGCTCAGAGGACCTTGCTTTTCCCAGTCCTGCAATGAAAAGGTGAGCAGGAAAATGCTGGAGAGATTTGTGCCCCCACCTCTGCAGCCTGAGGCAGGCTCTGACTGTCCCTGCCTCTGTGTTGTCACTTCTCTGCCAAGGACTGGTAAAGAATGTCTGGCAGCTCTGGGCTCAGTTTATGGGAAACACAGATAAAAAAAACCCAACAAACTTTAGGAGTGCTGAACTCCAATTCTGAAGCGCCTGGCACAGAAGGATTCAGGGCACAGGTATGGAAATGGCTTTTAGGGTCTGTTATCAGTGAAGATGAGCTCATTTCTAATTAGGAATAAGCAGAACCCCAGCTGAAAGTTTGAAAGCACTTTCAGCAACCCTGCTTTGCTAAAAACAAATCCAAAAGCAGTTCCTGTGGCTGCACTGACACACAGTGACTTGCTAACTCAGTTTTAACTGTGTGCTCATACCCTTTAGTGTCCAGAAACCCACACGTGAGCAGAGGATCCACGTTCCTTGACTGTGTAGTGCTTTGGAATGACATACTGTCCTGAAATATTCCTCAGGGCCACCCTGAACAGGCCTTGGCAGAGCACATGAAAAAAGTTCATTTTCACCTGCTTCATCTTAGCAGGTTGTACCTCTTGGTGGAAAAGACACAGAATGGGGATAAAATCTTCAGCAAATCTGCCTAACTACATCTATTAAATGGCTGGAGAAGTATCTCTTATAGATAAGGGTAAATCCTTGGGAGGTTTTCCTTCAAGAAAAAAATGCTCATTTTTCCCCTCACCATCACAGTGTTGATATAAACCTATAACCAGTTCAGGCTGTTTCTCCCTCTGGGAGATTTCAAGTTATTTGATTCAGCTTTCTAACATTGTTCAAGGTAGACTTCATCTCCCCTAGCACTCATCAAAGCTGCTAATAGGTACTTCAGAACTCATAAAGAGATGACCAAATCTTGGGCACTGGGGACTCTGGCTCATTTATCTTCCACAGGCAGAATCAGATCTGATTTTTTGCACTGCCTGCTCAGATGCTAATGCAGAGCATGGTCCCTGGCTCCTCATGGAAGCTTCCCTCGCAGTAACAGTCTGCTGTGAAAACACAAGAAAGGCAACACAGACTTCATATGGCTTCTACATTTAACTACAGGCAGATGGAGAACTGAGGAGGGGAAAAAAGAAAAAGGGAAAAAGTGTTTTACTTAAAATTCAGTTACTAGGAGTGGGGAAGTGGAGATACATAAACTGAAACCAGCACAAAAGTTTCAATTTGTGTCATTGGGAATAGAGAAGTTGTGAAGCCCAGTTTTCATGTACTTGATGAAGATCTTTGGAGGTCTCAGGACCTTGGTTAACACAGAGCAAGTGGATCCATGCTATTTTCAATAAATTAGAGATTTTTTTTTTATCTGATTCCAGGAATTACAGTGAACTTTTCCTCATTTTACAATGAGAATCTAATTATTATGCTGCTACTGAGATGTTGCAACAATTAGATTCAGGTCCAGATACAAATGAGAGTTTTGTTGGTGGAGTGACATTTATGTAGTACTCGAAATATCTGCTCATATTAAGGACAACTTCATAACTAAGTAGCAAAAAGTGACATTTAACAGTCCTTTTTGTCAGAATGACTGCTTTGATATAAAAAAATTTCTCATTGAAGAAAAAGATGTGCAAGGATTATCATTAGAACTCTCTTTCTTTCCTTTTTGGGTAGAGTTTAAGCTCATTTTCCCTTGATACAACATTTCAGGCTGCAGTTATTGTTGCTGTGCCATAACGTTGGTTTGACTGCAATTCTGAAAAATAATTATAGATAATAAATATGAACCCCCCCACCTCTTAGACTGCAGTCTGAAAAATATAACCTCTGCCTGGTGTCTATTTGCTATGGCAAATAGTAGCCTCATCTCTTTTCAACATGACACTCCAAGGCATGGATTCAGTTCTTACTGAAGGGACATTGTAGGAATTCCAGGCTGATTTTCTTTGCTGGTTGCTGTGGCTGAGTAAGGATTCCCTGTTTCTCAAGGCCACGGCCTTAGTGCAGTCTGGGACTCTGGGTAGCATGGGAAGGAAAACAAAGCTCAGTCTGGCACCTCACCTGCTGCCACTATCCTAATCCACAGGTGACACTCTTCTCTTCTTTGCCTGAGGAGCCTTGGGATCATGTTTTGTCCTGCATGGTGCTGTGGGGCAGGGAAGAGAAGGGGTGCTTTAGCTACTCTGAGAAATCCAAAAGAGCTTTTAACGACATCAAGCCACGCAATTAGAAAATCCTTTCTGCCTTCTCCTAGAATTAGAATGCAAAAAATCAGCCACCACATCTGCTCCTTCAACAGAAGACATGGCTCTTGGGAGGACAGGTCACCTTAAGCTGTGCTGGGTCATCCTCTGGTGTCTCCTTCCCCTGGCACAGAGCTTGCCCTCGCTGAGATGGATCCCCCTCCCTGTCAGGTCTTCCCTTCACTGTTTTTATTATGACTTGAATTGACATATTTCATTACAAACAATCACCCTCTGCCCCACTGTGCATTCATCACAGTGTCAGCTCTGCTTTTCCAATCTGCTGCTTGATTAGCCTTTGTTAACACAAACACCAGCGATGCACATGGAGCCGTGTACCTTTTGCTCGTGTGCTGGAGGACACCAGTGCCAAGAGGCTGCCAGATAAAAACAGAGCCAGAGCAAGGCCCAAGGACATCAGAAAAGCCAGCTCTGCTCCTAAAGCCAGTCCTGTTCCCAGCTCTGCTTCTAAAGCCAGATCTGTTCCCAGCTCTAATCCTAAAGCCTGATCTGTTCCCAGCTCTGCTCCTAAAGCCAGTCCTGTTCCCAGCTCTGCTCCTAAAGCCAGTCTTGTTCCCAGCTCTGCTCCTGGCCCGTGGTGGGGACACAGCCCAGCATCTTCTCGCTCGCTCTGGGTGCCTGTAAATTCTCTCCACTCTTTCTCTCTGCAAGTCCAGCAGCTCATCAGCTGTCACCTTGTGCCATGTGCATGTGCCTATTACGGGGGCTCTCATTTTGGTCCTTTCAGGGAGAAATCCCTCTCAAGCTCTTGTTGGTGACAAAAGTAATGGTACATGGGGGCAGTTGGCTGGAGGAAAGACAAAATTATAGAGTTATTATACCATAAACCCCAGTTTTTGGAAAGATTATAGCTGCCACGTGGGCTCTTGCAATGGGAAGCTAAGCAAGGACAGCCAGCAGAATCCATTTATGAAGAGTAGGTCATCCTCAGTAAATATGATTAACTCCTTGGAGTGGAGGTGACGATGAGAGCTGACAGGCCTGAAGCAGCAGACATAATTGACTTGGACTTCCACAAGGTTTTTGTTTTTTTTTTTTTCTTCTCCATACAATACTGCATAAAAGACTTAGGGTTAATAAGTCTGGCATTGATAGTGAAATTCTCCATTGGGTACAACAAAGAATGGCTCGGTAACCGAGGTTAGACAAGTTGGAAAGTGGTGATAAATGGATACAGATGGGGTAATGGTGAGAGGTGAGAAGTGGAGTGCCTCTGGGAGCAGAGGTGGGGGCTTGTTCATGCATCAGTGACCCACCCGACAGGGGATGGCAATGAAGTGTGCTCAGAACACACGGAGCTGAGAGGGAATGAGAGGGAGACCACATGTGAGGAGACAGAGTTAAAGACTGGCAGGATAACAGACATCCCTGCACAACTCAAACTGGAGGAATTGCAGCAACTCAGAGTGTAAAGAGCTGGGGATAGGACACATGGGGTTGTTTTTTTGCCAAATGGTGATTAAGTATAGGGTGTGAGGTGATAACAGAAAAATCCTCCACAGGTAAAGGAGATACATCCTTCAGGGGTAGAATGAAGCTGTGGCTGAGAGTGCTGGACACTAGCACTGCAATCCAGTAGTGAAAACCCATTTTCACTCAAACTTTTTCTCTTTTATTCCACAAACAACTTATCCATTAACTGATGTGTCCATTAACTGATCAACATTTTAATCTATCTACCTATTACACAGCCCTTGCCAGTTAGAAAGCAGAGAGCCTCAAAATTTTAAATTATTTCATCCTCATATTCAGCCCTTTAGCATTAAGGAAGTATGATCTGCATATTACAAATATCAAAAAGCATAAAAATATTAAATTTAGTTACCGGCTGTCATAATTCTATCACAAATACTGCAATACTTTGAGGTTCTCTTTTCCATTTCTGAGAGGACCTCTCCAAACAGAAAAGTGAGCACAGTTACAGTATGGGTTCTGCAATATTTTGTTTTACTGTGCAAACAAAAGGTTGCTTACATGAATGTTTGCAGAAAGCAAGTGTCACTGAGGCAAACACATGGCCTCTCCTAGATAAATGCTTTCTGCAATATTTGCCCAGCTATAGTGATTTTTCAGCTTGTGGTTGGAAAAGTGACCTCTGATTTGACCTGAAGGTTCTCGAGCCACCCACTGCAGCCAACTCTGCTTCTCAGCAGAGTGAGATGATCTGACACACACCAAAGTTGCAGATTTTACAGTAAAGAGTCTCTGCTTGCGCACCGGGAACAAGAACTAAATCTGAGAGCTCTAAAAATGAAAACATCTAATCCTGGATTCGGTCAAAGCAAGACTTTCAGTAACTTAACATGGACAAAAAACCCTATAAAACATATTTGACCATTGCCAGATTTGGCCATTGCTGAGTTATTTGCAGTGGTGGAGAAAATTTCTTGGAACACCAAGATCTACTCTACTTGTCCAACCCACCTTACCAATGGGAAAACTCCCACTGACTCCAGCACAGTAGAGCTGCTCTGGAGCTGAACACTTCTTAAATTCCACCTCAATAACTGTAACTGGAAAATAACTGCAGATAGGACCTACACATTCCTAAGCCAAGAGTTTAAATTCTAGCAGAAGACAAAAACAACAATTGAAATACTGACCATATTAAAAAGAGAAGCAGAATAAGTTGAGAGCGACAGTGCTAAGGACCAGACCAGCATGCACACAGCTAAGACCATGTTTTACTGGTGCAAGCATATTTCTAACTGCAAATAGCTAACAGTATTAAAAACATTCAGCTCTAAACAAGCACTGCTTAAAATGCTCCAAATCCCCAAATTCATCAAAGCCCTCAAAGCTCGTGGTGAACATTTAGCACAGCACACTAATGGCACACAAACATTTGCTCTGGCAATTGCCTCAGCTGGGGTCACAGTGCCAAACTGTGATGCCTTTATGCCACTCCTTGTTGGAGTTGGGATTAGATTGGGTGGATAAAAAATAAAGAACCATACTGCTTTCCTTAATCTTGTTTTCCTTAAAAGCAGAAGCCACTTCACCTATGTCATGTCTACCTTGTAATTATCCTTTGTCTGTTTTGGAGCTGTGCATTTAAGTGCTTTTTTCTGCTCTTTTGTCACAACAATCTGCTGCTTGTGATCATTGTTATTTAAGGAGAAAGATTTAAGGAGAAAGGAAAAGGTTTTTTTTTTCTTCTTTTGCTGTGCATTTGGAGATGGAAATATTTATATAGTTTTTTTTAATACTTCCCATCCTAAAAAGCCTCCCTGAACTTTCATTTTTATGGACACACAAAAAGCATAATTTTCTTTGTGCAACTTGACACATCCCAGCGGCGGCACAGCGCTTGATTATTTGATGAGACAGCGTTGTGGATCACACGCACAATGGCCCCCGAGAAAATTACACCCTCCCAGGCTTCAGTGAGAATCTCTTTGATGACAAAAGAGTTATTATTATGAGTATTATGCAGACAGGTCAAGATCTTAATAATTTCAGGAGCTGTTCCTTTATCGTTTCTTGACTGTTTGGGCAGTACAAATGCAAAGGTAACTTCCAGTCCATGGAGCAGAGACTGGATTTAGCAAATTGTTAAAAGCATTTTCTTCACTCTAAACATAAGGAACAACAGCTGAATTAATGGGAGCACTCATGTACTGCACACTAAGGATATGCTTTTATAGTTTTATTAACTCCACTTAATGAAGTTTAAAATATAGATAGAGAGATATATTTGTAAGTCTGCTGAAACAATGCTCTTTCTCTTCCCTGTCAGAGCAGTAGCCTTCATTAACTCAGCACTCTGCAGCCTGGCTAACTAGGGCAGGACTTGCAGTAACTAGTACAGAAAGTTGAATTATTTATTATGAACTTTTTTATTATGGAGGAATGTATCTTCTTGACTACCCTTCTCAAAGATTTTACATGAACATATGATAGCATTTTTGTTTTATGATTTCTCCTTTCTAGAGGATTTCTTCAGCAAGGAAATGGTGCAAACAAATTATGCACAGTTGGTCATAACATGATCACAGCAGGACTCAGCTCAAGAGCTGTCCAATGAAACGTGTGACTGGTCACTAAAGTTAAATGATTTCTCTATTTATTAGACTGACTGAACAAAACATGGAACAAAGGCAATTTTAATGCTAAAAATTCCTCTGATTTGTCCTTTAAAAGGAACTTCTTTCTTTTCAAGACTTCCCAGCTTACTCAAAATGTTCTTGCTTATCCCCAATATTTTGCCTGATTCCATCTCTAATGGTACAGCATTCCTTTGGTCTTAACAGCCCATTCCTAGCAAAAACTTTCTAAGACTCACTGCCAGGCTTAATAAGGCTCCCAGTGGGAAGAAGTTGAGATCAACAAGGGATATCTCTGTGCTTATTATCATGTTGAATCTAAGCGGTGTCATTCCTCAGAATTCATTAGTTTAACAACATTCCCAAAATATACTTGGCAAGTTGTAAATGTGTCCTTTCCATTAAATTACTTGAAGGTTATAGATTTTCTTTTCTTTCTGTATACTTTTACTGAAAACTCACTCGACTTACAGATTGCCCTGAAAGTTTATTCTTTATTGGAATTAGCACGAGAAGCACTGGGAGTATTTTTAGCAATGTGCTTTTGATTAACGGATCATATTTTGAACGTTGCTAACAGGGGATTTTTAAGTGCAAGATTTCTTCTTGTAGAGGGTCCCACTCTGAAGCTGCTGCATCAGCAGTCCCTGCAGGAGAACGCAGTGCAGCAGAACAGAGGGGGTGCACGTCCATCAGAAGATCCCAGAGCTTTGGCAGAGGAAGCCCAGACAGGGAGGAAAGAGGCCCAGAAACCAGCAGCCAGTTCAGCCGCTTGTGGAATATGTGATCAGAGAGACCCTCAGGTACAAATGTAACAAGAGGTAGTGCTGAAAGTGGCTCTTTACCTGCAGAACATAAAATTCCCACAACCATCCTGCTCAATCTAACACGAGTGAGCAAAGCCTGATGCTCGTGGCAGCCACATATTGCAGAAGAGAGGGCAGAGGTCTAACCATGGTCCTTCTGAAACAAAAACCAGATCCCCTTCAGCACCAGGGCACAGCCAACAGGCAGCCAGGGAGGAGAAATTCTGCATTCCAGGTGAGGAGGGAAATGCTACAGGCCAGGTCTTGGAGAAGCTGAAAGGCCTCAGCACTGGATGGTGCCCGCATGAAGAAAACAGTCACAGCACAGAGTCCTTCTGTGAGCCTCCCTGGAAAGATGAGTTATGACAGAGAAGACACAGGACACATTTGTTTCCAGCTGTGTCCTGACTACAGATGTCTCTCAGGAAAGGTATTAGGCTGTCCAAGGAAATCTGTGGTGTCTGCTAAGCTCATGGCTGGCTGACACCTGCGAGGAACATCGCAAAGAAGATAACGGTGAGCGTTTGGCAACTAAGGATTTGCTTGAGCCAGCATGTCTGCATTTGTAATTCATAGGCTTGGCAGAATGATCTGGGATTTTTCAGCGGTTTTCTCTCAACCCACAAAATAGATCTCATTTTAAACCAGGCATTTTTCTGATCTGTTTTTAGCTTTGATATTATGGTCAGAAAGGGAAATCCCCAAAGACATACTGGTGGTTGAGGTACAACATCCTGAGTCTGAGAGATATAGAAATATCTTGAATATTCTCTCCCATCATTCTGAGCAAGTCATTTCATTCTGGTTATCTGCACAATCCTGCAAAGCAGAGCAGATGTTCCGTAACAGTGGCGCTCAGTGAGCTCGCACAGGCTCTCTCCCATTCACCTTTCTGTTCAGAAGCTGAGTATTTGTTTTCCTCTCCAGTGCTCTGCCTGGGCAGCAGATTAATCCTGGCCATACAAAAATGGTGGTTGATAGAGCAATATAAAATAAACAATTTGCAACAGATCCTGAGCTGTGTTCCATCAACCGCAGAAGCACAGGGGACACGGAGACAGCTCAGGGGGAGAAGGGGCTCATTTGTCATTGAGTCACTGGCTGGTAACCTGCTGGTACACCTGGACTGAAGAGATTGGAAGGTCAAAAGAAATGGAGAGGCTAATGGGGACAGAAAGCCAGACATGCATGCTTCTTTGCTGTCACTGTATGTGGACATGCAGTAGGGAAAAGGATAATCCAACAAGTGGGGCCAGGATGCTGAAAGCCTGCACTTTTCCATCATAGTTACTATTTGAGTGTGAGCAATGTAAAGTGCTACTTGTTTTCTTCCCCTTCCTAGTATAAAAGCTGAGATTTTGCAAGCCAAGAAGTGCTGAGTTATTCAAGACATGGAGATGAATTTAAATATTCAGGAAAGACTAGGTAGAATCTCATGTGAGAATGGAACTAGCCCTCAGGACTTTAAAACTTTAGTTCACTATGACTGTCATTGCATGAAATTTAGTAGACAGCAAAGGACAAAGTGTTATGACAAAGTGACATTTGCAAAGTGAACACATCCACTGCCAGGTGGGGAACTGGGTGAATGAACAAAGATGCCAGAGGATGTGTTTTCCTTGTCCTTTAGGAAGTTGTGTGGTTCAGCAGCTGCGCCAGTTTCTTTGGACAGGCTAATATATTTTTTATTTTTCTGTGAGGAAACAGCTCATATCTCATATCTGGCATTTACAAGGGTAGAAATGTTATCCCATAAGGACACTAAAAGAAAAGGTATTCAGTGATCCCAGACGTTCTGACTGAGGGACCAAGCTGATCCCCACTTGTTTGACAGCACTCTCCAGCCATTTGAAAGCTCCTTGATGAAAATCAGAGCTGTAGTAGGAGAGGCATGTCCAAACAAAGCCAGTGTTAACTGGGCCAGGAATTATGGAAAGCTGTGAAAAATGAGCAAAGGGAAGCAGATCTTCACTGTAGCACTTGTCATAAGACAGGCAAAGTAAAAACAGACAGAAGAAAAACACATGCACAGAGAGTTAAAGTTGCCCCTGCTCCTGAGAGCAGTAATTCACCTCTCTGGGGCAAGCACCCACTGTCCACATGCTCTGCATTTGTACAGTTGTGACAGAAGGGACTTCCAAGGGCGTTTTTGGCTCCAATATCCCTGAACTTTATTCTTCACTGTTTTTTTTTTCCCCAAGATTGGAGAAATCTGCCTGGGAAGTTCTGAGACAAACACTAGCTGCTGTTAGTGTGTCATTTATTGAATGATACCAAATGCCACTAAATTAAAAGACTGCTCCATTCGCAGCTCCATTTCAAATGTAATACTTTTTCTACCTCAAAAGCAAAGCTGAAAAAGCCACTGTGCTTTCTTCAAACTCAAAAGGACATTTTGAAGTAAACCCAGCTAAAACAAACTTGGTTTACAATTGGCACGGGCAAGAATTTTCATGCTTTAGCTGCTGCTCTCCAAAGAGCTTCAAAGAACTTCACAAAGCAACTCCTCCAGCACTTCCTCATCCGGGCAGTCCTGCTGGACTCTTGGAAGTCTCTGCCTCTCCTTTCATGAGCAAGGTCGGCTTCATCATGACCTAATGACCAAGCCCTGGGAGACGCTGAATACCTGCAGCCCAGCATCTCTGCGAGATCTCATTATGCCTTTCAACAGCGCTGAGACAAAGGGAATGCCCCATTACACAGATGGATCAACTGAGTCATCGGGCTTTTAACACGACTTGCCCAAATACTTGAAGCATTGGCTAAATCTCATGCACCTCATCCAGGCAATTAGTGTCCTCATGGTGAGCGGGTCTGGGTGAATTACTAAGAAGAGAAAGATGTGGCACTGAATAAATGACTGTGTGCACACTGCATACCGTGACTGAACTGCCGATTAGATCGACTTAAACTAACTTTAAAATGAGCTAATACAGATATTAGCAACAGATTGGCAGGTTTAATCTGCTGGGCTGAGCTGTGGAGGCCGGCTGAAACGCCTGGATCTGCTGGTGGAAGCAGGGATGCCTCCCTCCCCTCCCTCCTCTAACCACCCTGCACTCTGCTGCCCGCTACAAATTAGTTTATAACTGAGGAAGAGCTCCCACATCAGATGCAGCCTGATAGCACAGCGAGGCTAGGAGCAGACATAACCCGGGAGGACCTGTTCCCCAGTCAACAATTGTCTTGAGATTTGCAGTGGGGCAGGGATCCTCCCAAAACTCCACAGCCCTTCCCAGGTGCCAGGAAGAGGCAAACCCAGCTTTGAGGCCGTGGACAGAGACATCTCTCCCATGCTGTGCTCACAATGGACACCTCCAGCTTCCTCTCCCACACGCAGCTCAGCCCCACACCCTGGCAGCCTCTGGAAATCCCAAAGCATGCGGTGAAAGCCTGCGTAAATCTGGTTAATTTAATTACTTCTGGGAGATGGGTATCTCTGGCTGTGGAGCCACATTAGTGAGCCTGATGTCAGCCCCTCCTGCGGCACTCGCAGGTCGGGGCAGGAGGAGATGCAGGGATGCAGCCAGCAGGGCTGGAGGCTGCAGGAGGGATGCATGACATGTACAATGTACATCTGCCAGGGGGCAGGAACCAGGCTGGAAATTCGCATTTCAAGGTACAGACCTGGACTTCTCTGTCCCATGCAAAGCTTTGGGGTGGGGAGGATTAGGAACACGGTGTGGCTCTCCTTTAGGGTGATTTGCAAAATGATTCCATTGCCCTGGCTCTAAAAGCTCTTGGTTGCTCCCAGCAGAGCAGAGAAGCTCAAAGATCAACAAGACACGATGCTTATTCAGGCCTCAGGAAACCTTGGGCATGAGCCCAGCCTGAGCTGGGTCTTTGCTCACCTGCATGTATGTACTGCACCCTCCTGAAAGCAGCTGTGCCTTCCCCTCTCTGGGCACTGTCAGCTCAGGAGCCAGGGTAGGCACCCTGCTCCCTCCCAGTCCCTGGGCAAGGCCAGGAACAGCTCTGGCACCTCTCCTATCACACAAACATGCCGTGTAGATAACTCCTCTCTTTCCTTCTGCTCCTGTACAACCGCTTCATTCCAAAAAACCCTTCTTCTCCATGCTGAGGAAATGAATTCCCATTATTTTCAGCAGGAGTTATGTTCCAAGGGTATCTGCAGGTCTGTGGGTATGGCTGAGCTCTGGGGGCTAGTGCATAAAGAACAAGAATTTCCTATAGAGTCTTAAACCCAAATAATATTTCATAGCAGCTAATTTGCTTCATATAATCCAAGTTCTGGAGCAGCCCATATAAATGGAAGTGATACCCGCCCGATATTCGCAGCAGAAGCGTTTTCTTCTTATTTCTTTCAACATGCAAAGATTTTCTGGCACCCATATAAAGGTTAAATCTAGCCTGAAAGCATATGCCTTTCCTCTTTGAGTTTGATTAACTATGGCTGAAATGATACTGTGAACTGGAAGCTCTGATGACTGGAGTGGTATCAGACAGACAGACAAGCAGGGGGAGAAATGAGTCTTTTTAAGTTTTTGAAGTAGTTCTGAATGAGGTCTAAATTGCACCAAATAATGTGCTTAAATAAACTGCTAGCAAAGGAAACAGCTGTCAGAATATTATACTTCTGTGGATCCAAGTATATACCCTACAGTTATGGAACAGAAAATTGCCAAATGAAAATTTAAAGTGACAAGATCTGTGTGTAGCAGCAACAGCAGGTAAAACACAGGAGTCATTTAAGCTGCTTTAAATTTAACTGTCCCATGTGTTGAGTATTGAAATTTTTTAGTAACTGCCTCATGAGATTTCCTCTCCATGCTTTGTTAACACAGCAAGTTTCAGACCACATCTAATGGTTCAAAGCAACACTTTTAAACAATATTTCTTGCTCTAATAAAGACTGTCTTGGATTTACTAGCTAGAATAGGGACTATTAAAAAAAAAACACCTGAGAGGAATGAGGCATGAAAATAAATATATTATTTTCTAAGCTACTCTCCCTGTTCCTTCTCCACACACAACTTTAAGACTCAGGTGCTCTACTGACCATGGGTGTGTAGGAAAGCTCAGCCCACAATCACAATGACTCTTTTGCAGATGTTCTTGTGCCAGTGGCTTGATGTAACAGGCTCTGAGTATTGGGAACTTCAAGTGGGCAGCAGTTGTCTCCAAATATTTCACATCAGGGCTATCCTGTCTGTGCAAGTACACAGCCCAAGACCTCTCACACCTCTCTGGATAGATCATGGGCAGGTGGGTCACTGCTGTTTTCCTTTGCACATCACCTCTGCTGCTTTGAAATCACTTTGCAAGCAAGATTTTGGCACAAGCCCTTTTCAGGACAGCTTTTTAGCCTCACCCCCTGCCTTGGGAAGCTTCCCAGCATAGGCAGGAATAACAACTGAGGGTGCAATCCTGGCATTTGCAGGTTACAACCATTTGGACCTTTGTAAAGAAGAGGAGAAAGACTTGACCCTTTGGAGTTTCAGACATATCAGTTGTAAGCATCTCACTGAGGAGCCTGTGCTTGCAGGAGGAGGAGCTGGGTCCCTGTGTGCTCTGCTGGGCTCACGGGGTGAAATGGCCCAAGCCAGGAAGCCCAGATCTAACTCTGACCCCCAGTTTAATCACAGCAGCCTCCCAGCGCTCCCTCCCTCTCACAGAACAAAACACAAACCACAAACCACACTAATTCAAAGTGAGCTCACCAAAGAAATGCAAATAGAACAGTTAGAACCTTTTGAGCAGTTTAAATGTATTCTTAAACATTTGGCCAAGCAAGGGCCCTGACTTTTTGGCTACAGACATGTAAGTCCTGAGCATCAGCTCTGTTTGCACTGAGAGGGTGAAAAAAGGGTTCAGGTTTTTAATAAGCTAAGAACATGAGGCAGCCTGCCCAGTCAGGCTGAGATGAAACATTCAATCTGATCCATCCCTATGGTATCGTGGAGGCTGTATTTTTGGAAACTTCACTTTTTAACATTTCTATTTTCTCATGGCTCTGCCTCTGGACCTCATTAATCTCTATAGTACTTCAAGTGAACAATTGCCCTAATTCCATCTGGCTGGAGTACAAAAAAAAGACATTTTTTAAAAAATAGAAGGGAAAGAAGGTTTCTTTTTTTCTTTCTTCTTCTCTTTCCCTCCTTATTCTGGAAATTCCTAGTGAATCTACTTAACAATGGATATATGAAAAGCTTCCTTCTCAGGAGACAAAAATTAGGAATATAACTGAAAGTGCCAGTGGATGTAAATTAGAAATGAAGACAGTGATGGAAAAGGCTCATTTTTTTGTGATAGACAGCCAGTCACTCATCCTTTACAGAAGCCAAAGTGCTGCTGCTGGAAGGATACAGTGGCCTAAAACTGGATAAGCTCTGCAGTCAAAAGTTGAATGGGTTACTTTTAAGAGAGTTCAGAAAGTAATGGAGAAGGAAGTAGTCTTCTCATATAAACATAATTCTAAAGTTGCCAAAACAGGGTCTTGACATTCAGCTATTCTGAAATAAAATATGCCACCCTACAGCTCTGAAAAATTATGCAAAAGCAACACAAGGTACCCAAAGCACTCAGCACTTGAGTTTTTAGCTGGAATCAGCACCTCTGACTTGTCTCACCTAAGCCAATTTTCTCAGGGACTGTTAATGTCTAGAACTGACCTGTGTCAAGGGCCTTTAAAACATTTGTTTATCAGGTTTGGAGTTTGTTTTCCTTTTATTCAGAAAAGCTCTCCTCATTCGTATTTCTCATGTGCACAGACTGTGACACTATTTCATTCCTGCTCATTTTGGCACCTCAGCACTGGGGGCTTCAGGGCAGCACTTGGCCCTGCAGTGCAGCTGGGAGCTGGCGTCTGTGCCCTGCTGCTGCAGCTGAAAACCTCTTGTTTGTGGTACAAATCATTATCTCAACTCAGCTTCATGTTTTAAGACAGTTTCAGTTCTGGACTGAGAAGCAAAATGTAGAATTTTTGAGAAAATATGTTTACAGCAGCAACTGAACCCTCCTCATACCCAGGGTGGAGAAACTTAGCTTGAAGGTACTGTAGCCTACACACTGTCCAGCTCCACAGACTTATTAAATGAATCCTGATTTACAGGCAGGTAATTAAGAGCAGATCTGCTGAGCAAGACAGCAGCATTTCTGCAGCTCCCCTTTGCCAGCTGGCTCACACGTGGAGCACGGCGCTGGCACCGGGGCTGAGCCGGCCCTGCCAGCTCTGCTCCCACAGCTGCCCTTCTCTTCCCTGCTTGGCCTGGGGGTCCTCCACCCCCTTCCAGCTGAACAACTCCTCTGCCACCAGCTCAGAGCTTGCAGGAGGGGTTTTGGGTTCTTTTTTTTTTTTTTCCCTCCTTCTTTTTTTGGTGAGAAGTGTTTGTAAATGTAATAAACCTTAAGACACGGCTTTGCTGAAGGACTGACATACAGGATGCTTTCCTAATTCTCTCAAGCCTCCATTAATCCTGATTAATACCATTGGCATGGCTTATGAGCTGGGGAAAGAGCACAGAATGGATGCATTCTGGTTGGTCAAACAAGTGCCTGTTTCACGTTCCTATAAATCAAGCAGGAATGGACATCCGTGGCCAAAGTGTTTTAAAGTGGGCACCTCTGCCCTATGGAGCACATGTTCCTGAGGCAGTTTTAAATAAGCTGAGTCAGTGGCTGCTTTCCTGAAAGCTCCATTGGAGAAACTATCTAAACCCCTCCTTCCCATGGCACTACTTTAGAGCAATTAAACTTGACCTCAGGTTCAGTAGCCAGTCTCAGTTTAGCTCCTTCTGCAATTCCTAAATGACCAGGAAGACACCACGTGCTGCTCCCTGCTCTTGTGATATCTGTGAGCACTGGCTGAAGTCTGATCAGCTTTCTGGGCACAGTCTGCTTGTTTGGGAGGCTTTGCAGCCTTTCTTCATGAAGACTGAAAGGTGGGGAAGCAATCTGGGAGAGAGGATGTTATAGTGGTTTTGCAGTTCAGGTGCCAGTGTAGGTCTGCACAGGTTGTAAGCTGTTGCAGCCTGCATTTCCCCGTCAGCAAAGCATTTCAGCACATGCACAGTTTCATTCATCTGACTGATATTGCTGACTGTGGGGCTTACAAAGGTGCAGCTCCACAGTGGTGATACAGACAGGAGCTCTGTTAAAAAATCTGCTCCATATATGAGAGCTGAAGGATGCGAGGGGCAGAAACCCTCTTGCTTTAGATGACAATGTACAACGTCAGAGGCTGCGCTTAAAATTTCAGGGGAAAAGCAACTATCAGGTCTGGACAATCTTGAAATCCTTTAGTAATTCACAGCCTGGCCATGCACAGCCACATCAGACAGTGCTTGGGTCATAGTTTTTGGTAATTTGGGTTGTGCCATATCCAGAGAGCCAGAGAGTTGCATTGCCAAACATATGGCATTTACTGAGTATTTTGTACAGTTCATCTGCTTCTTTTACTTGCTGGAAATGGAAATCACCTTCTTGTATCCCACACAGTCAAATTCACATCGATATGAATTTGGAAAATACTGTAGTAAATGATTTATTCCATCTTTATCCATTTCCTAATAATGGAATGAATTATTGATGGGCACTAGGAAAAAGTAAAAGAAGTAGAATAGTATTTCAACAGAGGCAGTTATTCAAAAAAGTGAAGTGGGAGGAAAGTGTTTTCCATGCCATCAGATTTTGTACTTTGAAATATTTTCCTATCCGAAACTAGGACAACAATATAAAACCAGCTCTCTTCAAGTACTTTTACAAATAGTCTGCCCTAATGCAGAATCTGGCCAATGAACATGTAAAATCTTCTACTGAAAATGAAAGGTAATTCTGAAAATGCAAAGAATCACTTTGGAACCATATTCAGAATATTTTCATTTAAAAATTCAGACAGAATGGATGTTTTGGCAATTAAAGCAAATCCTTGGGAAATGCTTAAAATCAAAAAAACTAAACTCAAATTCACCCTTTCACTCAGACAAGGTTGATTTTAATGAATCAGCCTTTCCTGTGCCAAGTATGATGAGACCTCATTCCTGACTCCACTTCCAAGGGCCATTGTGAGAAGATAAGAAGGGGGCCAAGAAGCCAAACTGCACCTCTCCTTGGGGAAGGAAACCAAGAAAAAATTGTTTAACAATTGTTACACTGATTGTTAAGGCTCTGCTGATACTGACACTTGGGTAAAGATGAGGCCAGACCTTCCTTGTAGCAACTTGTTAAACCCCCAAGGAAAGCAGCAAAGGCTGTGAGAGAATTGTGGTAACATTTGTGCCCATGGTGCTTCAGAAACGGAGCAAATTAAAAAGCACCTCCCCACAAATAAAAACACCTGAGCAGGGGATGACTTAACAGGAAAAAAACCCCAAAATCTCCACAGAAGAGGACTCTAAAAATATGCTCAGTTATCCTCAACACAGTGACAGCAGCTGATTCAATTTGAGCATTATGGTTTTATTATTTCTCCCTCTCTCTGTGGGATGTGTACTGCGAGCAACAATCCCCGTGTTTTTTAGACAAAGTAGGAAATTCACAATGGGAAAGAAGAAAGGTAAGAAACCCTGAAGATGTCTTCTTCCTCCGTTTTAAAGGACTGGTAATGAGAAGGAAACTGGTTGTAGTCAGAGCTGCCAGGCTATCAGATGGAATGAGATTTGAAGGGGAAAAAAATTAATGGCATGCTAAATATGTTGTTGAAATGCACTGGGAATAGCTTCACGTTAAGAGGAAAACAGCTTAAAATCATGTAAAACGGAGGTCAGGCGTGAGAAGGAATGTGTCTGAAGAGAATTGTGTGCATGCTAAAAGCTGCCCACAAATTCTAAATACACACATTGAGAAGTGCACAACAAACTGGTTAAACAAGGTTTTCAGAGGGGCAATTATCTACATCCGCAGTTATTTTGGGGTACACAGCATACTTTTAGCTTATCACAATCTTGCATTCAGTGACATAAACAAATATGAGGATGTGGGTCACTAAAATTTTTTGCAAAAAAGGAAAAATGTGATAAGCGTAGTATTGAATTGCTCCGTTAGAAACGGTGAATGCTTTTATCAATTTCAATTATAGTGGCCAATTTCCTTTGATCTCTGCTCTCTGAGGGAATAAGCTTTGCACACTCATGCTCTGGGCATGTGCATAAGCACATCACATTTTTGAAACAGTTGGCTAATTTTAACTGTATTTGACAGAGGAATGAGTCTCAAAGTTATGAAGGTCCTAAAGGCTTTCAGAGGAAAGGGAAAGGCTGCAGTGTGCTCTGATACCTCAGTGCTGTATTCTTGTGGGACCTCAACATGGAGGCATGAACACATAAAATTAAAATAAGTTTCCCAAAATTTATTAAATTACTTGCTTGAACACTGCAGTGTTATAACAACAACAACAAACCACATTTACACCAACAAAGTTGGAAGCCTCCTTTTTAACCAAGTCACCATCAAAATTTCAAAGACAGATTTATAGTAATTGTTTTGTGGGATGCCAACAGAGGCTACTTCAAGGATGGCATCACAACACAATTATCTAACGTGGGAGACTTGGAAAATCAGCCTCTAAATACCCAGTCCTTGAAAGAACAAAGCTGCAAATGCATCTCCAGCTGAAATCCCTTACAGGTTTCTGAATGGTGCAGGGTCTCCCTGCATGGTGAATCAAACAATAAAGGACACTGAAGGAGTGGTCCAGGGGAAGAGAAATCTCACTTGCACCATCATGAATGTCTGTTCAGGGACTGAGGCAAACACCAAACAGTAGAGATAATTTGTAGGTGTAAATTTTAATTATCTGCAGAAAGAGTCTCAGTGGTGTTGCTGTAGGAGAAACTTCTGTCACCACAGAAACTGAGAAGTAGCACTGGAACCCAGCAGTCCCAGGAAAATGGCATTTTGAAATCACAGCCTCTGAGAACCTGACTTCGAGGAACAGGGAGATAAAAAACAGCTAGTGAAAGGACTGGAAATGGCATTTGATTTCTAAGTTATGGGAAAGAAATCTGATGTAAAAATTTGTCTTGCATTAGTTTGATCCCAGTGCCATTAGAATCCAAAGGCTGTAGGGCCACTAAATGATTCTGGAGAATATTCTGATGGCCTCCCATCTGAGGGAAGAAAATGAAAAATATTTAAGGCATTTCCATGAAAAGTTCCAGAGAGACATTATCCAAAAAAGAGACTTTCCATATTACAAAAAGCCTCCCTCTTTAGTATTTTTCATTTACTCAGCAGGTTAACAGGGTGGAGAGCTAAGAAATTTTTATTTAAGAGAAGGTCTTTTAGAAAAAAGGGTCCTGTGCAGCCTGAAGTTTTCTCAAGTTAAAAATCTACTTCCCTTAATCTAAAGGGTTAATGTGCTGGTCTCTACTCAGTGTTGTAAAATACCTTGGCCAGCTGGAGTGCTTACTACATAGTCCATAGTTTCAGACAAGCCTGTTCTCTTTAAATTGTATTTACATGGATTTTCTTTCTGGTTTTCTATTTGTTACACTGTGTTAAATAAATCTGGCTTTATTCAAGATAATTTGGATTTATTGATTATTACTGGGGACAATTACTCTGAGTGATGTCCCAGGGGAAGAAAATGAACCTCTGGCGAGGGGCACGGTGGTTAAGGAACTGTCACACTCGGTTAAAGGCACAGGAGCTCTCTCATAGAGAAAGAAAAGGATATTCTGGCAGTGCTCAGTGCACAGACCCTCTAACTGGTGACTAAAATAGACACCATGTCCTCAGCAGCTCATAAGGGATTTTTCATTCTGATGTCACTGCATTAGAGGCCATCTGGAGTTACCCCTGTGTCCAGCCTGATCTGTGTCCAAATCCAGCACTGAGGCCCAACCACCAGGGCCCCAGGTGCTAAATGCCAATAATTGAACCAACTTTAGAATTTTTAGCATAATACACATCTAGGTGATGTCTTCACAGCCTATAGATGTCTGATATGGTGGAAAAATACCTGCTCTTAAGCCCTTTTTTCTTTTTATGACATGCTGCCTCTTGTACTTTGTATAGAAAAGACAAAGAGAGTTAAAGAGAAGAACATCTTAATATTGTGTGAACTTACACTTATTTAAAAGGCAATGACAAAATTTCTTTTGATGCAAAGAGAGTAACCTTGTCACAAATGCAAACAACAAAGCCACATAGTGTGAGTGTCTGGAGTCTCAGTTCTTGATTTAAAAAGTTCATTCAGTCGCTGTTTGTTTCTATTTGCATTAAAATCCTTGTAGTTACAGATGTGGTTTGCAGCAGATATGTCCTTGCTGCACTGTGTTTGCCTCAGGTCTGTACAGCCAATGTCCCTGGGAGCAGAGAGGAGCACTGGGATATCTCAGCCAGGGATATTATCCCTGGCTGGGAGAAATGCAGCATCCCAGTGATGCTTCCCAGCTCCCTGTGAATGTGATGTGTTGTCACCTCCACAGAAGGGCTCCCAGGCACAAACTGAATGGTGTTGCTATACACTTCTTAGGGATTTTATCCTTTTTTCTTTTTAATTATTGGAAGACAAAAATAGAGGGAAGAGAAAGGATTCTGGGAGAGGCCGTGTCCCTTTTCTAGAGCCTGATGGACAGAGAGAGATACTGCTTTTCAGGAAATTGAGACGGGAATAAGAGGAAGTTTCCATTCATTTTTGATCAGCCCATGATAAAATTTGCACTTGCTTAAGTCCTGCAAACAAATAGCAGAGATCTAAAATGGAATGAGACAAACCCCTGCATGTGCTGACACATCTCAGCACCGCTGTGGCTGCTCAGAGAGGGGAGAGAGTAAATGGGGGTGGGAGTAGAGAGGGATTATTTTAGCATTCTCTCTCTCCAGGGTTGAACATTCGTGCCTGTCCCTGCTCATTTGCCTCTAGCTGAGCCAGTGGACAAGGAGAGAGATCATGAAGATTTACGGCTGTTTGAAGGGGAAAAAGAATCAGGGCAAAGGCAGAGGAGCCCTTGCTGTTCACGCACTCCTGGGGACTATTTTTTTCTCTTTGTTTTGATTCTTTACTTAAGAGTTCATCAATGTTTAAATACACAGAGAGCCCTTTCTCACAGGACAACAGCGGCCGTGAGGAAAAAGAGGAAAAAAGCACTTTTATTTCAGATGCTATCTCCAAGCAGTGTATAAGATTTACACTGAGTCACTGGCTGAATTGTTGAAAGTGCTTCATTTAGTCTGTGCTCAAAACCATGCAGGCTTCAGCACAGCTTTAGCATGTCCTTGTCTCTCAGGGCAAGGACACTCAGGAATGCAGACCTAAAAACACAAATAAAAATTAGGTAAAACCTTTGTGATTTGTTCACTTTCTAAAGTGAATTTTGGTAGCCACTAAGATCACACACATACTTCTAATCTTAGGACATCAGAAAATCTAATTGCTCTCTGAAGAAACAGGAGAGCTTTATGAAGCACTTACTTATCTACTTTTATTTATTTTATTACTTATTCCCAACCACCCATTCATCTCCGTTAGTTACATTATATTCATCCTGGTAGCATCAAAATGCCTCATAGTCTTTAAAGTATTAATCCTGACTCTTCCTTATCATTAATATATTGATTTTCTCATGCAAATAAAGTACTTTTCTGCCCTTAATAAGGCGAGGAACTTGAGGCCATGATTTGTATCTCCACCTGTTGGTGAATGGCCCAGGTTCACCTACAATGATGTGAAGATTTTGCTTCATTTCATTTCCACCTTGCTGCAAATTTGGCAAGGCAGGCTGACAAAGCAGGTGTACTCCAGGACATTTCTGCCTCTAATTGCAATTGAAAGCAAAATTCCATGTAACCAGGCATCTTCATGTACCATGAATGTGAGGACTTTAGATAGCTGGTAAATAAATATGTCTGAATTTCTCCACTAAGTAAGCAAGCTAAGAGGCCTCTAACAAAGGTGAAAAAAGAACAGACTCTAAACCTTGTCTTTCACCTTGCACCTGGTTCATTTTATTGTGTTTTCCTGCAGCAACATAAATGAAGCAGACAAGTATATCTGTCGATTTTAAGACAGATGTTTTCCTTGTGGTTTTGTTTTTTTTTATGTTCCTGGTTTTATCTTAGGAAAGAAACCCAAAACACATTTTATCATTCTTTATTCAGCGTTCAGGAGGAGGTATTTAACTTGCCAGGAAAAGGAGCAAATTTAGAATGAAAATGGGGGAAACTTGAATCAAACACACAGGGAGTGGCTGTTTTCTTGGAAAGTTTGTCACAGTTATGCTGAGTTTCAAACAGAAGCCCAGGACACAGAGATCCTGCAGAGATTGCAAAAGACATTGGAAGTGCTCTGACATGGCAAAACCCAGGACAAGGCAGACACACACTCATGGCACAGCAAAAGCTCTTTTAAGCAATAAACCACAGCAGTAAATTTTCAGCATTTCTCCTTTTACCCCCAGGCAAGGGAAACAATCTTCATTATACTGAAGAGTAAATAGAGGCAATCTCAAGGAGACCTTTTACAGAAGCTGCAGAAAAGTGTAAGAAAAGTGTTGTGTAGAGCAGGGCTGGGATTCTGCACTTTTGGGACCAGGGAGAAGGCTTGGTTCAGCAAGAGGGAAAGCAGCAATACCTTTATCTGAGCCCTCCTGTTTCTGGGCTGCTGGGGAAGGGCTATTTCTCCTTCCCCAAATGAGTCAGAAGTCTCACATAGGGAATCTTCAGCTATGCCCCAGCAGAGAGCACATAAAGTGCAAGACAGATGTGGACCTGCTGGGGTGAATCCAGAGGAGACCATGGAGATGCTTGGAGGCCTGGAGCCTCTCTGCTCTGAGGAAGAGCTGAGGGAAATCTGAAATTTTTCCATCTAGCACTGTATTGCCCATCTTCTCTTGGAATATATATGGAAAAGTAGACTATTTCCAGAATACCACATGTCAGAAGAGACCCAGCAGTTTCAGAATTCTGATGAAGGGCCTAATGATGAACGAAGAGATGCTGCAAATGCAGAAATGCCATCCCTGAGTTATGAGGTCCCTGCAGTACAGCCTGCCTGGCTTGCAGCTCCTGATGTCCACCAGCAGTGACAGGGCCCAGGCACTCAGCCCCTGACACACCAGAGTGGGGTTTCCTTACCCTACTAT
Source organism: Anthoscopus minutus (assembly GCA_013399455.1). Classification (NCBI taxonomy): domain Eukaryota; kingdom Metazoa; phylum Chordata; class Aves; order Passeriformes; family Paridae; genus Anthoscopus; species Anthoscopus minutus. The sequence continues at coordinate 616,170 of VWYI01007370.1, read as the reverse complement.
TTATTGCATGAGAGCACAGGCGCAAAAAGACATTCCCACCAGAGACCAACCTTCCAAAGTGTCTGCCTGTGCACATCCAGGAATAATCTGAGCCTCATCCCTGGCATTTTATTTCAAGTGTCTTTTCTGTAGCTCCTTCCTCTGTAGGTTAATGAAGACTTAAGCACTCTGTCTCAGCAGCACTGATGTAAAACGGCTGCTTATTGCCTGTTCCATCTCACTGACTTTTATTGTGATACTTAAACCAAAATGGTGAACTATTACACTTCATAGCCTGAAAATAAAAGCAGAATGTTAAAAAGCAGAGGCTATAACCTCTGATCCAGTCAAAATTGCTCTGAACATCTAAGGCTCATAATCTTGAGACAATTCAGCTCCATGGGGACAGTGAAAGGCATGGATTATCATCCAGGGCATAGGAGGGACTTTATTTGTAATGCTACATTATTTGAGCATGGCAAGAACTTTTTTCTTGCCATGCTCAAAGGTAACAGGAGAAATCCTAACAGGGTGTGCAACAGCTCAGCTCCACTGACTCCAGTGACTCCAGTGGAGCTGATCCAGTTTACACCAGTGGGAATTTAGCCCATTTGCTAGAAGGATTGAATAATCTGCAGCAAATAGAAGATAATGGTTCTCCTTTTCTTTGGATCACATTAAGAAGCCACTGAGGTGATGGAAGCCAATTTTCACTATTTCCAAAGGCCCACCTCTTCTGCAAATCATTACAGCTACAAACACTGCATTTCCAGTTCTGCTCTTTACAGGAGCCACTTGGGCAGTACAAAATCCATTTTTAGAGCCAGGAGGTCCTGGGGTCAGATCCACAGTGGCTTGGGCACAGGAATCAAATAGGAGACGGGAGAGGGTTGGCTCTCAGTCACATTTTCAACTTCCCGATCTTGGGGAAAGCCAGAGGTCACTTGAAACTGGCTCAGGTTTAGAGGAGAGGAGGGACTGCTTTTTGCTGTAACCTCACTCCTTGCACACACAAATATGTTCTGTTAATTTTGAAATAACATTTTTTTTCAAGGGCTTACCTTAGATATATCCAAGTTAGCCAAGATGGATTTAAGTCCCATATTCCAACACACTTCCCACCCAGGCAGTGGAAAAGCATTGTTGAACCAGAACAGCCTGGCTGGACACCTTTAATAACACAAATTTACCAAGTGGTTACACACTTCTTATGGAGAGCCCCAGCAGGTAGAGGTGGCACTGCTCAGAATTTCTAGTATTGCACAGAGTGAAAGTTCAACAGGTTTGAGTTGCAAAGATGGAATAGTTTGAGGGATTCCTGCTTTGGCCCAAATGCATGTAAAATTGGTGTACTCTGACAGAAGGAACCTGCAGACACTTCAGGGCTTGTCTTTCTGCTTTTGGTTTCCTCCCTGGTGAATGTGAGCAGGTTGCTGAAAGCCTGTGCCTTTTGAGAGAACTAGAAAACAAAAAAAGCTCATAAACAATCTGCAAAATTAGACATGGCAGCCATTCAGGAGGTCCCTGTTCCACTAAAACAAGTCTACTAAACCAGGGAGGTGTTTGGGACTGGAGCAAAGTCCCAAGGACCTCTCCTAGACCACAGCCAGGACCCTGGAGTAAGAGCAGAGAAGACTGGCTCCCATAGAGAACATCTTTGCAAGCAACCCTGGATTAATGGGACACTGGGAATTTATCCAGCACTAAGTAAAATAACAGAGATAAGATTTTTTAAGTGACTCACTGTTTGGAGAGTCTTTTGGGGTACACAAGTCAAGACACCTCAGTCTGTTAAGGAACATAGGAGGGACCCAGCTTCCAAGAAGAAGCAGATTTAAGGATAACAGATTTACATATCAGGTTCTTTAAAAGCTGCCTCAAGGTAGGAAGTAAAAATGAAGTGACGCAAAACAGGTACTACCAAGGCAATCAACAGTCTATATCTGCTATTGAAAAATCTTTTTTAAGATCAGCAAAATCCAAAGCAATTCACTCCTGTACACTGAAGATCTGAGGAAGTTCTTGCTAGAGGAAGCTGAAGGTGCAGAGGGCTTGAAAATGTTCAAGGAGGGGTTGTAAAACCTCTTGGAAAAAAATACCCCTTGAGGTTTCTTAGAAAAACATGCTCAACAATTAAAAAAAAAAAGAGAAAAAAATGTAATAATGAAATGAAACTCTTTGCTGTAGATAAAGATAACATTTATAGCTAAAGAAGCACCTGAGTCATCAGATTCTGAGAGAGTTCTGTGGGGAAGTATCTCCCTATGTCTGATCAGTTCTCCCGTGCTCCCTGAAACTCCTGCTATCCATCCACTTTGAAGGAGAGGATATGGGGCTCAGAAAGCCTTGGTCTTAATCAGTGCTGATGTTTTCCTATCCTAATGTTCATATGTCTGAATGTCTTTATGGAGGTGAGGATTTACAGAGCTCCTGGTAACTGGGAGGAAGGCACCTGGTAATTTCTTTCTAGACTTTGCAATGATCACAGGTTCTTTCTACTTTAAAAAGAAGCAAGATTTTAAGGGACTTAGTCTAGCAACTTGGCCCCTCAAAAGCAAGGGAAAAAAAAAGGAAAAAAAAAAAGCTTTGGAAACACCTAAAAATAGATGCCATTAAGAAAATAAAGCAGTAGCAGCTTTATCTCCACGAAACAGTAAAGCCAGAAGAGATCTAACTAATGCATCACAGCTCTGTAGCTCCCATTCCCAGGAACTAATCACCCCCAAATCTTCACAGCATCCCCAGGGACAGGGGAGAACTATTCTGTTCTTTTTCAGAACCAGGGGAGCGAAGCACAAGTAGAATAAGCCATTTACCCAAGCTCCCACAGGAAGCCTGCAGTGCACTGCAGCATTAAAACAGAGACTCCTTACTCCTGGACAGACACTGGTGCCCCGAGGCCAGGCTGGGCTCTCAGCAGCAGAGTCCAGCTCAGCCCTGGCTGAATTGCTCGGCTTCCCCCTCCTCGGAGGCATCCCCGGCTGTGTGACCTGCTGCCTCTCCAGCCACGGCTCAAAGCCAAGGGAATTCAGCTCCCCTCTTGAAATCCACTCTCTCTCTCATGATAATGAGCACTTTAATCCATCAGGAAAATGTAGAGCTTCTTGGCACCGCTTTTTATTCCTGATCTGTGTTTTCTCTCTCTCTTTTAGGTTAATTTATCTGATTACATGCAATGCACTGCGGCCGTGTTAAGGTACCAGTCGAGTTTCCACTTGGAGGCTTGGAGGAAAGATTACCATTAAAACGTGACTTCCATCCACTCAGCTGAAATTACTATTGATTGCCAAAGAAAAATATTTGTGCTGTGAAGCTGGGAGCTATGATGTTGAACCGTATTAACATAATGTTAGCATAGCTACGGGTGTTTAGTGGCACGCAATCAGATTTGAAATGAACGTTGATTATAGATTGAGATTAATGTTCCCATATTCATAGGAACACAATGAAAAGAGCAATTTCCTTTCTACTACAGATCAATGGTTTCCCCATTCAATTATACAGCTGTAATAATTGCATTATGCGGAAATATTTCTTAATGGCTTATTTCATTCTTTCTGTTTGCCTGTGTGTGAGTGTGTGTGTGTGTGTGTGTGTGAGACAGACAGAAAGCTCTTGTGTACTTGTACTCATGCATGCATGTGTGAAATCTTTTGTTGGTAGCACTTGCCAAAGCCTGCATCCAATGCAAAATACTTTAATTACTGGTGCAAATGCGTAATCTTTGGCTGAGCTAATAATCTCTTGGCGTTTTCCCACTATTCTCTTTATTCCCCAACAGAGCCCTCAGATTCTTCTGCTTAAGGTTTTAACAGCTGGATCCCTCTGCACAGCAGAGGTGATCTGTGTGTGGCTGTGAATCCCCAGTGTTTCCCAAAGGACACCATCACAGCCAGAGACACCCTGCTGGGTTCATGCTGCTGTGTCCCACTGGGTGAGCACCAATTGCAGCTGGAGTTTTGGGAGCTTTGCAGTCTGGGGCAGCTGAAACTCGTATTTTCTCACTGCTGTCCATCCACTCAGAGCAGAAGCAAAAGAGTAGTTAAGTAAAATAATTTCCTATGGGCTTGCAACATTGTTCTTATCACTCAGGGATTGGTATTCAAATTAAACATGAGGCCTTTAATAGTGAAGGCACATCTGCAGAACGAGGAAGCAACTACTAGACATCCTGTTTTCTCTTAGAATCATGGCAAGACAGGACACCTTCTGAAGGGAAATCTGGTAGCAAATGGAGACAAGCTCAAAAGCACCGGAGGGATGAGAGTAGAAGATCCTTCTCTTTCTATTTTAGTGGACTGCTGCTTGAGGGGGCTCTTTTCTCATTTTCATCAGAAATACAAGTTCATTTAGCTCAGATGTACTCTCCTTCTAGGAAGGGACCACCTTTACTTTTTGGGTTTGGTGAGTCAGCAGCCTAGAGGAGAACACATCTTACAAGAGAGCAGATGTACCTTCCTGGAGGGATTCATATGGTGGTATAAAAGAAGTTTTGCACAGGAAAAAGCCACATCCCTCAGAGAAAGTCAGGCTGTAAGAAAAGGAAAGAATAATATCAGGAGCTGATGGAGCAGCTTACAGTACATTGCTGGGCTCAGCTTTAGGTGATGTCCTGTCATTGAACCTTTTGGCTCCAGATGACTTGAAAATATCCCTGCAGAGATGTTTGCTGGACATGCAAGGAAAGTGCAGAAGCCAAGCCACATTCTCCAAGCCACCTCTCAACAGAATTCTGCATTTCCAGGCTCTGTTATCAGACAAATCACTGTATTGATGCCTTAAGTTTTTGGGTTTTCTGTTCTGCATTGGTGTGTGGCTTTTGTTCAGGGTTACTGGGATCCTTTCACAGGGTGATGAAGACACAACAATCCTACTCCAGTTGGGACTCGAGGCCATTTTTTCCAAACTTCAGGCTCAAAGTATAAACAGCGTGGAAGGAGGAGGGCAGGCAAGGGGGACTCCTGTGTGCAAATGGACACAAACACAAAAATGTGAGATCTGGGGCTGGGTCCTCCTTTGCTTCCACCTTGGAGCCGTCCAGGCCGAGCCTGAGTGTAGCCCCGGTGCTGTGGCCTTTGAAGGCCTCAGTAAATCTCCTTTATTCCTCTGAACTCTATCCAGCCTCTGTTCCAGCTCCTCAAGGTATCAGTATTGCTGGCAATGGTCAAAAAACCAGGACAATTAAATAATTCTCAAGGCACATTTGTGCATTTCAAAGGTTGTTCAACTTTGAGGCTGAGGGTGTTCTGGTTGTACATAATTTCTGCTGACTCTGCTCTTGGCATTGCCAGGAGTTTTGAGAAGTTGTACCAGTTGTCATGTGAGAGCTGCACAATGTATTTAAACTGTTGTGACTTCCCTAGGAGAGTTAATTCTTTTCTCTATGGAAAAGAGTTTCCAACAACCCAGTATAAAGCAATCCCTCAGCATGGTATGGCTTATTACATTTGCCTTACTCACATTGCGAAGTCATCGAGGTAAAAAGTTAATTTTTGCAGGGTTTTTTTCCTCTTTATTTTCTCCCCAGCAAAAAAAAAAAGGCATCCACATTTTGGTGTATTCTACATTTCGCTCCACACTGTAGGAGAGCAACACAAACTGTGGGCAGTTCATAAGTAGGATTCAAAGACAGATGTCAAACCAGTTTTAGCTGCTTTTGAAGAAAACTCCACCTGAACTCAATATGTGGAAGGAATTACTAGACAGGGCTTACAAGAACTGCAGAGTCACTGTTCCCCTTATGGTGCTGAGTCATCAGAGGGTAAGGACAGAGCAAGAATGAGGCAACAGGAGCCACTCATTCAGCATTTAACTTCCCCCCTTTTCCCCCTTTCCCCAAAGTTTCACATCTCTGTTCACTTGCCTCAGTTATTCAGAAGTCACAGGGAGGGACAGGCGTGTTTCAGCTCTCACGTGCAGTTTTGCTTCCCAGACAATAGTTTCCAAAACTGTGGTACATTTGAAGTGTCTTGCCTGGAGGAGAAATAGATGGAAGTAATAATTGCTTTTATTAAACTAAGTATGTGGGCTTTTGGGAAGTGGGATAAGAGGAGTTAAAAGAATGGAGAATGTGGAGAAAACAAAATAAGTTTGATAAATCCCAGTGAACAGAACACAGAATTCAAAGGCTATGATGTTTAAGATTTTGAAATCTTAGCAGTTTCCAGCGCATATTTCTGAGACCTGTAGGGAAACTTTGTTTTCAGAAAAGAGGTTTTAGTTTTCCAACTTTTCATTTAACAGAATAAGAAATTGTTAAGCCTGTTCTGAAGGACTGGGTTATTTTTTTGTTTTTCAGTCACTCCCAATATGGTTCAGTCTTTCCTGGCTGAAACCCACTTGAAAATAGCAAATACTTATGTTTGTGTGCTGCTGTAATGTACCATGAATGTTCAAGGCAGATATTCTTCAGCATTCTTTAAGAAAATTGTTACGTAAATTCTTAGATCACAAAGGCAGCAAAAGCTGAAAAGAGACTAATTTGTCTTTACAAATAAATTGCTGAAGAGAATCACAATTAACAGAGGAGAGAAAAGATGAACATTTAACAATTTTAAAATCTGTCTCAGACTTCTCTTGGAAAGTCCCGGGATCTCTTTAGAAACCTACAGAGGGTTTAATCTCACCTGACTCCAGACAACTCTAGTGTGGGCAATGGTGTGATCCAGTCATCCATGATTCATTTATGGCTGAGTCAATGGAGAGAAGTAGGGATTTGTAAATCATGATTAATGACCAATCTTTGTCAAGCACATCAAGACAAATGAATTGTTCTTCAGGACTGTTAACTGTTCACCATATCTGTAGGAGAACTTACACAGCTGACTCATATGGAGGTGTTGAAATATTTCTACTTTGTGTATTTGCAGTGAAAGTTTGGAAAAAAGTGAATCTCAAATTTTCCTAAATAACACAAAACAGAAAAGTCTGGGTATTTGTATCAGCACAGGTGATAGGAACATTTTTTCTTATAAAAAAATCTTTATGTTTAAAATTATAACAGTTATTAGCTAATTAGCATCTCTTTCTTCTCTTCAGCAAAAAATAAGGAAGCAGAATCTGACAGAGGCTTGTTCAACCACAGGTTAATCTGAAATCACATCTTAGTAGGTGGGAAACATAAAGAAATGCTTTATTCACCAGCTTATTTTCTACAGATTTTCTGAGTAGCCTGTAATTCAGCCTAACACTTTACCTTGTAAATGTAGAAGCGCATGGCACGACCTTCTAGTCCTAATGGCCTTCAAGAAGCTGAAGTTAGATTATTTGGGGTTATGGGTAGCAACTTAGAAGTCATAGGTCAAATTCAAAACCACATTACATCTCTAGAAAAAATAACCTTTCCAATAACTTATGGCATGACCTCTAGCTCTGGTAAGTCTGTGAGGGGCTCTTGTCCTCAATTCACCATTCATGTATTCAAAATCTCCTCCTCAAATTGAAGAAAAAGTTCTTTCCCCTCGACTGCTATGGTAGAATGCTTCTTTTTTTTCTTTTCCTTAAGGATAATTGTGGTTTAAGAAACACTATTTATATTAAATACTCTGCCAGCAAAGCTGATTTTAATCATATGCATGAGTTCCACCAGTGCTGCTCCACAGAGTCCAATGGAAATATCACACAAGATCAAATAAGTAGATTTTCCCCTTTTGGGGACAGATACACTTTTAAGAGAGGCATTGATATCCAATAGGTGTCTTAATTTATGATATGTTTAATTTTGTGCATGACTACTACAGATGCCTTTGCAGAAGATGTTTTAATATTCTGCACTCACAGGCTTTGTTCATTGTTAGATTCTGGCTTGTGCAGGCACACAAGTGCTCATGACTGCTCAGAGCAGCATCAGCACAGTAAAAATTAATATTCAATTATCAGTGATGGCAGGCAGAAGGGCCAAAAGGTCTGGAGATGCACTGGAACCCAATTTGTGTCTATCCATTTACTTATCCTGAAGCAAATTTCTCAGCAAACTAGATCTGCCTTCCCTGAGACAACATCCTCAAACAAACAATGGTGAAGTTTCTTTTTGCCCAGTGGCTCAGTCCTTTCAGGAAATAACATGACCTTGTTGTTCTCTACAGCACCACAAGCAGAGCTTGGCCAATGCCAACTGCATTTACATTTACAAAAGTAATAAAAAGAATGGACAAAATGAAAGTGGAAGGAGCTTGAACACAAGCTTATTAAAAATAAGTCTAACATTCATATTGTCTAACATTGTTACAGAGGTAAATACAGTTTGTCATGTCTCTGAAACACCAATTTGTTTCCAGAGCAGTAATATGATATCAGATATTAATATTTTAATAGTAATTCAAAGGACAACTAAAAAATCTACCAGTGTTCATAGATGTCACCTGTCAGAAAATAACTCATTTTACCACTTGAGATTCTCCTAGCTTAGGCTGGGAAGCTGATGGGAGAATTGTAATTCTCAGCTGAGTGTATAACTTGGCATGTCTTCAGGAGACCACTGAGCAAAACTTGTGAATCTCTGTCTTGTCAAAGTTATTTTCAAAAGGAGTGTAAACATAGCATGTTTGAGGAAGTGAATCTCTATTTGCATCAAAGGCAAATAATTTTTGTTTGAGAGAAAGAAATATATAATTGGCAATTTTTTTTGGTTTTTTGATTTTTTTTTTTGAGGTACATCAGAAAATGGTGCTAGGAGCTGCATCTGCTGAGGAAGCTTGACAGGCAGTTTGTCTTCTGCACTCCTGGCTGAAGCTGAATTTCATCTTTCAGACTCATTGCTAAAGCATGTTGAAACATTTGTCTCTCCCATGGGTTAACAGAAGTCTATAAATTTGAGAATTTGGTGTATACCACACTGGATTCATTACTGAGCCCCTGTTAACTAGAATGCCTTGTGTAGGGATGTCCATGAGGTATGCATTTCCATATATACAGATAAAATACATCTATATTTTTCTCCTTAGTGTTTTTTAACTTCCCATTTTACAGTCTTTCAGCCTTCAAATGACATGCTAGAAGGAAAGTTTGGAAAACTGCAGCCTGTTTGTAAGGACATGTGTGCTGCAGCACACTCTGCTAACGTGGCTCACAGCTCTGCTCTTCCTCCTTTGCACTGATATCCTCTGCCCCTTGGTCTGGGGTACTCAAAGCCTCAGTGTCAGCTGTTTTTGTGTTATGCTGATAAAACAAATCCATGGCTTTCTTGTATCCACAATAAGAAAAAAGGCAGGTTCCTTTTCCGGGTGCATTTTTTCCACCAAGCTCTGCTGTTTCCCTCTCAGTGGAAGAAAACAATCAGGAACTCCCTAGAGTTGTCCTGGCTGAGGGGGAGCTACCCCTGCCTGCGGCTCAGAGCTGGGAAAGGACGTGGGAAGCACAGTTGGACAAATCTGTGGGACTGCTACAGTGCTTAGGGGCAAGTGCAGGTGCTTTTGGGAGATGCATGATTTGGAAATCCATGCTGGACAGTGTTTTGCAGGAAACCCCAAGCCTACACCCAGATGAAGACAGATTATGGCTTTTTACTGCCATTTTTGCATTCCAAGAATGAGGAACAGAGCCCTACTAGGAAACAGGATGAAAAATTCAAGTAAGAGACTTTACATGACGCTGAAACTTTCATCATTACTGGCTAGCATTACGAAAAATCAACCCTTGTGCTGGGTAGAACCTTGTAACTGGAAGGGCTTATAGTCACGCCACATTGAAATACACAAACACTTTTCACCTCAGCTCAGGAAATTCTTGGCATCAATCACAACCACCTCCTTCTTCACCTGAAGTGGTTTACACAGAACTGCCCATAATTCACTTTTTCTGAGGTTCACTGGCTCAACAAAGCAAATCCAACCATCCCTGCGGGATGTAGCAGGCTTCTCTCCTCTCCTCTCCTCTCCTCTCCTCTCCTCTCCCTCACCATGGGCAGCAGGAGGGGCTACAACAGCACTTGCAGTGCACCCCATCTGTGTGAACTGGCCCCACTCTTTATTTTGTATTTGAAATCCCAGATTCACCTTCTTTGCCCAGCAGCATCCCACCCTGGCTGGGTCAAAGCCATGCCTGATGTTGTGTTGTTTCTTTATAGCAATATTGCTGCTGCCCGCCGTGTGCAGGTGTTGGGGTCAGAATTGCCAGCATCAAACTTCTTTCAACATTTTATCTTCCCCCCATACAGTCCCTCCTATCTCCCCCATCCAGTCTGCAGTTACCTAAATTCATGCTGAGTCCTCAGGATCCACTCAAAGAGAGTGTTGTGAGAAAAGATTGCTGTGCTAGCACAGGCTTTTGCTGCTGAGGCCAGGCCCTCTTACTCTGGAAATGTCATTTTCCAGTTACAAAAGACAGGAATTGAAAAGCTCCAGAGCCTCCTTATCCAGCAGAGATGTAAAGGAAAATGAGTGCTGTGACTGTCTCTTGATAGCTTCTAGTGCTAGGCCAAGATTTCTTAGAGCAAAGCATCAGAGCAGAGTGCAGATTTGTAAAATGAGGGAGTATTGAGAAGCAAGAGGATATTCCACTTTCCCTCCCTCCTTCCTTCCTTCCTTCCTGGGGATTCCTGGCAGTTAAGCTGAGCTTAAAAACATGGACAGATCAGGAAGTTATTTGAGAGGATGAGGCCTCTGGCACGTACACTTCAGTCTGGTGAGCATCTCGGCGAGTGCTCTGCAGTGTGGGAGGTTCCATGATGAGATCAACAAGTCTTCCAGCCCTTAGTTTTATTCTGGCTCAAATGGAAGCCCCCATCTGTTATTATCCTCAAGAATCTCCCTGCATAGCAGGCTCATCCTTGGATGTGAAGCTCCAGCTGATCAGATGTTACTGGCTCTTCCTCAGGAGGTGGAAAACAAGAGGCTTGCAGAGCGTGGAAAACCCTTCCTGAAACCTGCATCACTGTCTCAAGGATGGGAAGCCAAAAAAAAATAAAAAAGAAAAGCAAGGCAAAGAACAAGTAGATCAGTCTCTACTGCACCTAAAGACCAGCCTTGCTTTACAAGTGAAAATGAGATTTATGTTATCAGCCTGCTCCTTTAATGATTGTTTGCTGACAATGCAAACCCATCACTTAATGGAGTATGACTGGCAACCCCCCTGAAGAAAGAGGGAAAGATTGGAAAAGCAGAGTTTGATTCAGGTCAGGCTTGAGGTACACACCCAAAGGCATTGAGGAGGATCAGCACAGAGAGAGGAACTTGCTGCAAGTAATTTAATCAATTAATTTAGCCTGTTTCTTTTTCTCCTTGCTTGCAAAATGTTCACAGGCTGATTACAATTTCTCCAAATTTATTTCTTATTCAAATTTACTCAATGGTATCTTTTGCACGTTTAAAAATAAATAATATTGACTGATTACAAACAATTCTCTGTGAGGACATGCTGTTCAGTATGCAAAATATGGTCTGATTTAGCTAATGACTTGGTCACATGGATCACACAGCATCATTTCTCCTCTGCAAGTGACAGCTATAGATCTTGCAAGTCAGGAAGAAATTCAGAATTTGTCAGTGGTACAGACACTGAGGGAATAGGAGCTGATAAACAGGTTAAGGGAGTTAGAAACTTGGAGCATCCTAGAGGAAAAATCAGCCTTCTTGAGATTTGCTGGCTGTGTGTAGAGTTTATATTTAACTTTCTTTCCTTCCCTATCTCAGACAGTGGTCTACAGCAGAGAGACAGAAAGGCCCTTTAATCTTTGTATATCCTAACTAGCTCCAAATCTTTCAAAACTGCAGAATGGAAACCGAGGGCAAGAGAAGGAACAAACAGGGTACAGCCAAATCTTGGATTTACCCTTTTGCTGTCCACCCAGCATGTTCTCAGCCACAGTGGAAAGGATTCTATTTTGCTGTCACTACAAGCCAACAGCAAAATTTCTACAGCCTGGTGGAAACAAAAACACACACAAGAATTGTGGCTAAAGGAGAGACTAAAAGTCATCTCAGTGCTTGCTCTGAGCTGAGGAATTTTTCACCAAAACCATTCCCCCAGGTCCTTGAAGTCTGTGTCTAGGTCATAAAAGGCAAGACAAGTGGAGGTCATGGGAGGGAGGAGGGACAGAGGGTTCCTTCACAGTGCATGGAAAGGTGCAGCTGCTGATTCCTCAGGGCCAGAGACTGCTCTGAAAGGGTTAAATCACCATTTGTCAGGAAAGACATCCACTGAATTGATGCCACTTTGTGGTCAACTCATGGCCCAGGCAATCTCCCAAGCTTCCTTCCAGTTCTTTCTTTGTCACTGTCACTACATAAGGAAAGAGATCCCCAAATCCTCCTTGCCCAGGTCTGCCCAAAACCCAATTTACTCCAGACTTCTCCTGAAACTCTTCCAAAAAGAGGATAATCCAAGTGACTTTTGAAAGAAGCCACTTGTAGTTCATCATTTACCTGGTTTAGTGCAAGTGAAACCCAATTGCCTCAAATATTTGCATGGCAAATGACACTGGGAAAAGGTGTGAGTGCAGATCATGCAAATCAAACTGTACCTGAGCCAAGGCTGCAGTGTCATTTCATCTCATGCAGCATCATCTGAGCAGGGGCTGGTCTGGTCTAATCTGAAATGCAGGACCAGAATGAGATTGAAATACGGGAAAAGTGTGGAAGAGCAGCCCTGAGGCCCTGCAGAGCCGTGCAGGACAGGCTGCACAGCCCTGCCTGCACTGGGCAGTCTCTGGGGCTTTCTGCTCACTGCAGGGCCCTTCTGTAACTTTACATTGCAGCCAAATTTAGCTGCACAAGCCATATGATGGTGTCATATGGCAGAAAGCTCAGAGGCTGTGAATCCATGGTGTTATTACCAGGACAGGGGTATTTGGAAGCAGCTGTTGAGGTGTAGGAGTGTGTGCATGCACAGAAATCCAAGTGGAATTCTGAACGGTAACAAACGTGCTTTCTCTTTTAAAAATGCATCTCCTACCCCCAATTTTTTTTTGCTGTTTCACCCTATTGTCACATTCTACTTCTTCCACTACTTTCACCTTCCAAAGAAAGCAAACATGTCCCATTTCCAGCAAAATGCATATTCAGTGCCCGTCTTCCCAGTGCTAATGGCTTTCTCAGATGGGAGATGTGCTAGGCAGGAACCAAATGAAAAAAAAAAACAAAAAACAACAAAACAATTAATGGGCAGGATTCTTTTTTTTTTTTACATGTTTTAATATTTGACTTTCCAGATTGGCAGCACCATGGGAAACTTAAAACTTGGATAAAGAGCAGTGCCTATGTTGAATATGTGGGACAAATTTTGAAGCTGTGATATGGGTAAGTGAGAGCTGAGAAGAGTTTTTTCTTTTTTCTTTTTTCTTTTTTTCCCAGGCAAAGACTTTAGAGCACAGATCATCAAGTCCCTGTTAAAGAGAATTTCTAGGCTACTGCTTTCCAGTCTTGACTCTGAGATTGGTAGCTGCTTTTTAAATAGTTCTTTTGTAATGTCTAAGCTGTATAAGTAAAAGAGACCTCAATGTTTCCTTTGTGGATTGAAATGAAACCTAGTTTGATTAAAAATATTTATTTTTATTTTAGTATTCCCAACTATGTATTGGCCAAAAGAAAAAAAAATCAAAGTAACCATCAATTCACCTTTTTGTCATTTACAATGATTCTTTTGCTATCTGATTATATTTTCTTAATTAATCTCTCTACAAATTAGCTGTTCTTTATTAAAGGTAAGTTTGTAGAGGACTAAACCATACAATAGAACCATGTTATATTGAATATCACAGTAAAATCTCAATAAGCACAAGTGTTTTCCTTTGTTTTAGAAATCAATGGATATTTAATTAACATGGGGTAAGAACTATTGAAGTTAGAAGAATCCTTTCAGATTAAATGAAATCATTATTACAGGTTAAATGAGAACACAGATACTTCAGAATAATTTCAAACTTTTCTATAAATAAGGATGAATTCAAATACTCTCTTTTCTTCCAACAAAGAATCTTTGGATTCTTCCAGTCCAAAAATTGATGCTTTATCCCCAACATCCTCCCAACCTGGGCACTCAGACACCCACTCAACAAGAAGGCCGAGGACTGCTGAGGCTGAAGGAATGCAAACTCATGCCATTTCCTGAAGAATTAGGCAATTCTTCCTGGCAAGAGCTGGGAGTTACCAGAGAACCAGAGACTGTGTTTGTTGAAGGCTGGAACACCCATGTGAGCAAAAAGGATCTTTTCCCATGAGCACTGAGTGAACTCTGACACACTAAAAATCCTTAAGAATTTTCCAAATTTTCACTCCTTCTCGGTGCTTAATTTGATTTTAGGTTGTCCAGCCTGTCTGTCCACCCAGCCCTTTATCCTGGGAAGCCTGCTGGCCAAGACTCTCCAAGAGGGACTGCTAAAGTCAATTAAAGGATGCCACACAAACAGATATTCCATGGGAGCTTGGTGCCTACCACTGACACTTTGCTGATAAGCCTTGTTTTTAATTTCTCTGGTTTTCACCCCAAGGAAATCTAAGAATATTTTCACACATGTAGCATTTCCAAGAAAATGTTAAGGCAGCATCAAATATTTGAGAGAGGAATTAAGGAAGATTTATACAAGACAAGCCCGTAGAAAGAATGATGAGAATAACAGTGCTGAGAGGAGGAATATTTCTGGGAATTCTAGAAATTCCCATTGTTGCTATCAGTGCATGGCCTAAATTGTTACACTTGTCTGTTAAATAAAAGCAGTGTGCTAAATAAAGGCAATTTTCAGGTAAAAGTAATGCATGTCCTTTGCTTTGGTACTCTGAATTCCTCAGCATAGCAGGGGTGGATTTGTGTGTACATCCTCCCTGAAAGTGCTCCAGGATGGGCTGGACAGGTCTTGGAGCAATCTGGCTCTGGTTTAGTGGAAGATGTCCCTGCCCATGGCAAGGGATTGGAATGAGATAATCCTTAGGTCCCTTTCAACCCAAACCATTCAATCATTCTATGATTTTTTGCAGGGAAGAAAATATCCTTGCTCTCAAGGGCTACAAAGAGCATTTACACCATTAAAAAATTATTTCACTTTATTATTATTTTTTAATTATTTTGATTTATTAATTATAAGTGGTGAATATAGAGTGATGATGGTTTTGGGGAGGAAAAACATTCAAGTTCCTCTTTCTCCCCTGCTCCAAGCTGCCTGAGATGATAGCAGCTCCTCTCCCCAGTGCTCTGAGCTGTCAGGGAGGGGCTGGGGATCCTGCATCCTCAATCACTGCTCCAGAGAGGGATGGGGAGGAGGGGTTGGGGGAACAGCTTAAGGAAAGAGCAGAGCTGACGTGGATGGATGGCATCCTTAGTGCCAGGACTGAGGGCTGCCCCCCTCAGCCCTGCCTGTGCGAGAGCAAACCCAAGATTATGGATAGCTGGGGAGTGCAGTGCCTGGGTATGGACTTTATCAGACAGCAAGCTGCAGATTAACCTCCTGCACCCCTAATCAGGACTGGGCTCCTGCACCATCTATTACCAGAGCTGGGCAGGGTGGGGCGAGGAGGAGGAGAGCCAGGCCAGTCTCACCACATGCCACTCTGTGTCCTGCTGGAAGTTTTGTTTTGCTTTCTTCAGTGGCTCCTGGGGTAAGAATTCTTGGGAGTCTTTATTTATTGCCAAGCGGAACCACCGTGTGACTGTGGAAATACCTGTCGCCTAATTAAATTGTCTAGAGAGGAATTTTGGAAAGCCCTTCTAATTCAGGAGCTTAATTTAGGCTGGGCCTGTGCACCACAGATTTCTGTCTTATTATTAGATGGAATTTTAATCACTGCAGATCTCCCCCCACCCCCAGCATTTTTTTCCTCTCTCCCCATCTCCTAACAACCTGATTCTGGCGCAATTCCCTTCCCCTTTAACCCTCCTGAGCTAAAAATAATATCCTCTTGGAAGGAGCCAAAAAGAAGAAAAAGGGGGGAGGAGGAAAATAAAGGAGCAAGGAAGCACTGAACCAGAGGTGTTTAATTAGCAGGAGTGAACTGGAGATGGGTTCAGCAATCATTTTACAGCAGCCTCTCTAGAGACAGACCAAACACACAGCGAGACAAACCCAGCTCACAGGTCCCAGAGGAAGGAAGGTGGCTGCTCACAGGGCACCTTAAGCACCTAACAACAGCAAGATGCAGCACTTGGGTCTGGATTAAAACAAGAAAAAGATCTCATGGTGAGAGCAAGGATGCTATAAGCAAATGGCCTTAGGTAAATGTTTCAGCCTGGCCAATTCTCTGTGCACTGCTGTCCTCCTGCGCTTAAATTGCAGCTCTCCACATAAGTGCTCGGAGAAAGGAGACACTGGGCACGGGAGGGATGGGAAGAGGGTGGTGTGGGCAGAGATGCTTAAGAGATGCTTAAGAGTGGCTTACAGCCACAGAGCTGCCAGAGGTCTGGAGCTGAGACCCCAAGCAAGTGTTTGCCTCAGAGTGGATCAAACACCATGAGCACACCTTTAAAGTACATTAAAACACTCAGATGGGAAGCCTTAAAAGTGGTTAAAATGAGTAGTCAGGCTCTTTCAGACAATGGCTGTAGGAGTGTCCAGGCCCAAAGGTACCAGCCTCTGATCCTGACACCCATGCAATCCTCACAGGGAAAAACCCTGGAGTGGCTCCATGGGCAACTGAGCACGGCACAGGCTGTGTGGGGAGGGAGAGTTTGGCCATGTCCAGTTACCCTGCACCTACAGTGCTGCAGCTGCCACCATGCCCTGACCTTTGCCAGAGCGCTCATCTTCCTCAACTGCAGCCAGGTTTCATGAGGATTGCAGGAACAGTCAGGAAATTTGTCTTGCTTAATCAAGCCTCTGTGACATAACTATAACACACAGTAGCTCTGCTCTAGCTGTAAGGTTTTGACCAGGCCTGTGTGTGGATGTGGAAACTACACACCTGTGTGTGGTGTAACTACATTAAAGAGGTTTTGCTCAAGTAGTTTGTGCTGCAGCATTTTCCCTGATTCTTGTGTGTTGCATCAGCTTTGGGCATCTGCCCCTGCTCCTGCTGGAGTGCCCTGCAGGCACACAGCTCTGTGCTGCTGGGCCATAGGGAGGAAAAGCTGCTCTACTCCAAGGATTGAAATCTGAGACTCTCTCTTTGGACAAAGCCCAGAAACCTCTCTCTATCTCAGCTGTTGGATTTAGTCTGAATTTTCTCCTAGGATTCTCTTCCTGCTACAGAGAGAATTTCTAATCCCACCTGGGATTAAATTTGTAGGCCAAGGCATCACAACATCAATATTGATTTTAAACCCAGTGAGAGCAATAGAAGCAACAGGAAAGAGAACAGGATAATGCATTGATCTATTGCCTTTTCAAGGCAGGAGCATCTGGAAATATATATACATCTATATGTGTCTGTACTTATAGAGAAATATATTTATATTTAATATACATAATATATAATATATTGTGTGTTATATATAACTGGATTTATGCCTTCCTCACCTCTGCTTCTGCCCAAGGCACACTGGGCATGAAGTGAAATGACCAAGTGACACCTGACCTAGGCAGTGACGTTTTCCCAGTCCAGCCTGGGTCTGGAAACACATTTGCCAGCTTGAGCATTTTATAGGTTACACCAGAATGACTGGGAGTATGAACTCTGTCTGGTTAAAGATATTGATTTGCACCCCAAAACTGAAGCACTTTGATTTTGTAAATTTGCATTCTCATATATAGACACACACAAAACCCCTAAACTTTTGATGTAACTTTGACTTGCCTTTTCCTGGCCAGCTGTGTTTTCCAGCCTGTATTTCCTGCCAGAACCATTAAGCATCAATCATTCATTGTTTCATTAGTGCTGAAATGACTTTCTAATTGACTTTGTAATTGTACTTAAAAGCAACTTTTGCACAAGCTTCAAGAAGTCCTGTCTGTGTCCTGCCTTTCATCTGCTGTCACTGGAACTCAGTGAAGAGGCCTTCAGAAGAATGGTATCAGACAAATCACTTGTTCATAGGACATTGCTTTGTCTTGTACTTAGTTTGATTTTACTTTTTTTTTAATCCAGGGTCTGATAATGACTTGATGTTTCTGCATTATGGGATATCTGTCTATTATCTAGCCAGGAGCTAGAGCATCACACAGTGACTCAAGAAACACACCACGGGCAGCAGAGCTTCCAAAATGTTCTTGACACTTTCGAAGTCCTGGCAACACTTTTTAAATGGCCTCTGGTTTTCAATCATTTTGCAAAGGCAGATTTTTTTTTTTCCTGGTTAAATCATATGTACACTTCCCCTGGGCTGATTCTTTGGTGTGCCCTTGGTGCCAAGGCCCTCAGGCTCGGCAAGGCAGGGCAGGCACAGCAGCACCAACTCCTCCCATCTTCCAGATGGAACATCCAGGGAGCCCTGGCTGCACAGAGGGGCAGGAAAGGGAAGCACGAGGGAATGCTGCTTCCCCCCAGCCAAAGATAGAAGGCAGAGTTCTCCCCTGCTTTTGGCTCAGGAACAGGAGGGGCATTTCCCCACCTACTTCCCCTTGTGTTGGCCCTACCAGCAGCAGGAGGAATGGAAGGCAACAGGCTACAAAACCACAGAGGAAACAAATCTGCAATGAGAACATCCACGCTGCTAAAAATGCCAGAGGGAAGCAGTTTTGGCTAGGAGGCAACGCCTGGGGTGATGGGGGCCAGAGCTGATTTATTAAAAACCATGCCAAGGCCTTGTGGGGCTGTTTCATGGAGACTTCAGCAGCCAGTAATGAATCCTTTTAAAAGGATCCACGTCTCCATCACTGCCTTGGAGAGATCAGCACTCAGGGGACTGTTAGCCCCAGGTGATCTCTATTGATCAGAAAAGTCCCCTCACTGTGGTCATTGTTGCTATTCATGAGATTATAGTAAAATAAGTACATTTGATTGGATTGTGTCACATTCTCAGCTAATATTGATAAAAATTTCACTGCGCTATACTAAAGCCAGCTGCAATTCCCAAGTCATTATCTTGCCTTTCCAAAAAACTCCTGCTGAATACTGGAGCAGAAATTAGTCTGGGTGATGGTGCCAAAGACATCACCTTCTAACAGCATTATTGTTCTACTTGTGGTGGATGGGTTAGATCTCAAGAACTGGTCCATGCAGGAGCAGCATTTCTAGAGCCAAGGTCTGCCTGGACCTGACAGAGCTTCTCCTGATTTGCCCCAGGAGGAGAGGAAGCTCAGATCCTGGCACACACAGTCCCTGCTCTCCTCCTGTCGGGCAGCTCGTGCTCCAAAGCCCTGGAAGCTGAGCTGTTCACCACAGAGTGTTCTCTGAAGCCCATCACAGCTGCAGGCAATAGCTTCTGTGCCCAGGCCAAGGGAAGTTTTGCTTCCATTCATTCCTGCAGCACCATCACAGCCCTGTACCTGTGGAAATCCTTCCATCAAGCTGTGCCTGTGGGGCTGCTCAGAGCAGCTGCACTGCAAAGAGCCTGCAGAGCAGTGGGGGCTCAGGGGGAGGCAGGAAGGATTGTCCAGCTTGTCCCTGTCCCACTGCAGCAGGCATGAGGGGCAGCTTCCCACCCACACTGCCACTGAGGCTCTCTGAGAGGGAGACCAAAAATGTCTGGCTGTTGACTTTGAAAGCAGAGGCAAAAAAAGGTGAGGGGATGAGGGTTGGGGGCAATAAAAGGAATGCAAAGCCTTTTTCCTCAGTAAAAATTTGCTGATTTTTAGGCAATGCCTCTTGTCATTATGTGGTGTCTCCTGATTCTGATCAGCTGGGGATCCTGCCTTGCACTCTTAATTAGCTATAAGCACTGCAGTAATGAATGGTGTGCTGGGGTTAGTGTGGGGCTCAGCTGGACACCTTCTTGTGTCCTGTTTTAGTGCCCAGGCTTGGTGACCTTTGCTGTCTGAGGCTGTTGACCTGGCTGCTGCATGTTTTGCTTTTGAGCATGAACCCAGAAGTGCAGATCAGAGCAGAGGGGTTGGATAAACAATCTGATTTCTACAGAGAGCAGCAGAGCTGACTGGTCAGCATTCAGGTAAATCAAACCCTTTACACTGCTGGCCATGCCCTCTGCCAGTCCCCACACTGCTGACAGGCTCAGGCACCACCTCAGTTCTCTGAGTGCTTTAAAAAGGGGTTTTCAGCAAGGGGCTAATCCTGCCTGCCTGACTTACACAGCCCAGGGGTACTGCTTGAAAGCAATTTTTGGTTCTGATATGAAATGATTCCTCTCCATAAAAAAAAACCCCAAAATTCCCTTGCAGAAGTCTGGTTTTGAGATCCATCCTTGTACAAATCTCCTGCTTAGGGGGATTTAGGGGTGAAAGGTATGGCATAATTTATCTGATAGGCCAGTCTGGAGCTGCTCAGGTGGTTTGTTTGCCAGAGGTCAGCATAAAGAGCAGGTGGCCTGGCCCCTTGACTTTCCAGGACAGGACTTGATGCCACTGTGGACTCAGAGCAGGAGCAGAAGCTCTCCTGTCACGTCATCACTTTGGCACTTCTGAGTTGCTTTTGAGTATATTGGCA
Organism: Anthoscopus minutus; assembly: GCA_013399455.1. Taxonomy (NCBI): domain Eukaryota; kingdom Metazoa; phylum Chordata; class Aves; order Passeriformes; family Paridae; genus Anthoscopus; species Anthoscopus minutus. The sequence goes on along the minus strand of VWYI01007370.1, from coordinate 595,792 downwards.
ATTTAAACAGTGCCAGCTGCAGTGGTTTTATTAGATATTTCCTGGAATTTGAAATAAATGTGAAGTCTTAAGTTCCTAAAAGTCGGGAGAGCCTAGATTTTCTCTGCCACTTTCATCAAATCAAACAAAAAATTGGATCCAAATGTATCACGATCTTGAATAAACTCAAATGAACTAAAACTTATTGTATAAAAATCTTGGTACATCTTGGGTACATCACTTTATTGATGATCTTGGCAAAGCCTGATTCTGGATAGTTTAATCTGAATTTTCAGCCTACATGGACCTCTGATACCCAATCAAGGTTTGATTCCATGACTTGAGAAAAGCACAACAGATAAAAAATGAGAAAATAGTCTCTCGCACTCTGGGGAGCTGAGCAGAAGGAGAACTGACTGTCTGCTGTGGTTTTATTGACACCTGTGAGCATTCAGGTGGACTCAGGGATTGATCTCTACTCACTTCAGTGAGGGCTGAGCCCAAGACAGACACCCTTAGAACCAGCTGCTGCTCCTCTCCTCGCCTGTCACCACAAAAAACACAATATGCATTCCAGATCAATGTAATATATAAAGCTGCAGCTTGATTTATGCAAATGCATTCGATTTTATGCAAATGTACAACTGACCTTTCTTTGGTTGAAGTAGGTTGGCAGGTACAGGCGTTGGAGCTCGAGTGCAGAAAAAATGAAAAGGTGTCTGCATTATGCAATGGAGTTTTCTTCAGAGAACAAATATCTCTGGTTACCTACAGCAAAGGCTACGTGATGGACTATTTTGTGAACATTTCTTGAAGTGAAATCTCCAAATTGCAGAGAAAAGCTGCTTGGATTTTTCAATAGAAGTTTATTTTCAGCTGAAATAAGATGTCGCAGCTGAAGGAAAATATATTTGAAAAGAATCAGGTTTTAGACAGAAAAAGGCAGCAGGGGAAAGACAAATCTGGAGAATGTTCAGTGTTTTTTGGTTTGAATTTCAGGAAAAGGCTTTTTTCGGTAAGCTGGTTATTTATTGAAAGTGATCTTCAAAAACACATTTACTTCCAGTATCACTTGTAGTTTTCTTTAAAACTTGCAATCCTCTCTCTCCTCCTCTAAATTTTCTGGGAAAAAAATCAACAGTATATATTTTGATTAGGAGGAAACACGATTTAACTCAACAGCTGTTGGGAGTTCATATGAATGTTCAGAAACATTATTTTAGAAGAATCTGATGAATTCTGCTTTCTCAGCAGCAATGATTTTTTCTGAGCTGATATATCCCTCTCCTCTGTTGATACTAACTGATTCTGAATTTTACTACACATTTTCAAAGTATTACTTGTGTAATAACAGCACAGCTTCTCTGTTAGCCATCACAGAATTCAGGCAGCTAAAACCCTTACACAGCTTTAAAAATATACCCTTGCTAAGCACACAGTCAGGAAACAAAAAAAAAACCCAACATGAAAAAAGAGGAAGGAAAAAAAGGCAGCCTTATGCCCGAGGCTCTGGAGTACAATCTAGGGAGGGCTGAACCCTGGGAAGGACAAATATACATCATGGGGCAGAAAAAAACCAGTGTGGAAATAGGCAAAAGAGCACTTCAGTCATCTTTTCTGTGTAACTAAAAGGCTGAGAGTGGACTTAATCAGTTTTTTGTTTTGCTTTTTTAAAAAAAAATATATTTGGAGAAGTTTAAGAGGCTTAAACTCAAGTTTGGAGCTAGCCTAGGAATGGAGAGGTGCCATCAGAACTGGAGCCAGAGTGCTGCCAGGGCAGGGTCAGCCCCTCACCAAGGTCAGTCTGGCACATGGCAGAGCCAATCCCTCCTCCATCAAAGGGTGCTGGAGCTGCCTCCTCCTCAGCCTACGCTCCCAGGACTGGGCCAATGATACAGGACTTGTCTGGAAGCTGGACTCAAATTTGAATCACAACCTACAGATAAAATATCAGTTATCGTAGTGACTGGAATCAAAACAGCACCGCAGAAATAGCTTCAGTCCTACGAATCAGAGGCAATCAAAGATTTGGTCATGTTGGGCACAGCTGAACTGGTTGTTCAGAGGGGAGCTGGGTTTCTTTTAGGATTAAGCTGGACATCAAAGAAAAGAAACTCTGCAAGTCTGATGTGTGATATATGCTGGAAATCAGGCCCAGTGAGATATTTGGGCATTTAACTCCGATTTGGCAGCCTAAGAGGTGATTTTAGCGCCTGAATACTTCCCTAGATGAGAATCTTGCTAGCCAGTGACAAAGGTAAAAGCAGAGCTGACTTGTCAGTGTGTGTCTCCTTGTGTGTGACCAGGTGTCAGCTGCTTCCTTGGCTGCTGCATGCTGAGTGTGCCACCAGCAGCTCTGGGGCTGCCCCACTGGCTCCAGGCTGTGCTGGCTCCTGTGCTGATGGCCCGGACAGGAGCTGACCTTCCTGCTCCATGTTCAAACCCAGAGCAGTGTGTTTTGCAAAGCTTCAAAGTGCCACTTAACGGGACTTTCATTTTCCTTCCAGTTGAAGGGAAAGTGTTGTTAAACTCCCAGGCTGGCAAGCTGGAGTTTACACAGATGGAACAGTTAGTGCAGACCACAGAACAAATACCAGCGACCAACCAGTTTCACACTTCTAAAGAAAGAAAGAAAGGAATGGCAGAGACAGGCCAAAGCAAACAGGCCTTGGAAAACTCGAGCCCTCTGGTTGGAATTTTCAGCTGTTACTTTTCTTTTCACATTCAGGCTCTTTTGGAGATCTCTCGATTCAGCAAAGCAGCGAGTGCTTTTGCATTCATATGAAATGATTTAAAGCTCCGTGAGGAGTGCTGTGCTCAGTCCCAACAACCACAAAACATACATTGTTTGAAATTTTATAAATGTGGTTTTCACCGAGAGCCACATTTTAAATAAAAAAACTACATTTTCTTTCCATCAAATAATATGTTGTTGAATATCCCACCTCCTGCCTAGCTGTGGCAGTGGGGTGTGTCCCTCTCTGCTTTTTTTTTTTAATACATTTTTAAACCTGAGGACAAGTCCTTTGCCCCCAGAAGAGCCCTGAGTGCCCTTCCTTCACCTGGGCTGTCATCTGTCCCACTCGCCTCTGGCGTTCCTGCCCAGCTGAGGAGGGCTGAGTGCCCCAGGGGCTCATCCACACTGCCCTGCAATCTGTCAGAAAGGTCATTGCTGAGTATTGCTGGCCAAAACCTCTGCAACACCCTGCACTGCTGCTGCTGGGCCTCAGAGCAAAGGACCAGGGCAGGAATTAAGCCAGGTCTCTCCCATGGCCATGGAAGCATAACCTCTGGGGCAACCCCAGAGGATTTTATTTTATTAAGACACCGGGGTCATGGCTCCCTTCATTCCAGCCTGCCTTTCATTCCTGTACTCCAGTAACAAAGGAATTGCTAAAGAATTAAAAACCCTATCTCCTGTGAATACACAGGCAGAGCCACTAGGGAAGCTCCACTTGGCACCTGAGACCTACTGGGTAAAATTGTCAGGAGTGGGAAAATCAGTGTAGATAAAATTATCCTCTCCAATTCCCAGAGACCATTTTCAAATGCAAACCCCACTCTGAAATGGAAACGCTTCCTGCTGTGTGAACTCGTGCTGACAACACTGAGGCAAGTTCTGCTCCTGCTGAAGCAGATGTTGGTTGCAGTGACTTCAGGTTGCTCCATCATCTGGCTGGGCGTCTGCTGGGCCCTTCTCTCACTTGGGATTTATAGTTATGGAGCTCAAGCAGCATCTTGCTCTGAACTGTCCCATTCAGTACCTGTTTCTACCTGGTTTTATTTCCACATGCCAGGTCTGGTTTTGTCCTTGCTATGTTAGCAATCACTTCCTCTCCCACCAAGATACCCAGTTCCTCACGTTGCTGACATCAGATTCTGCTAAATCAGTCCAGACTTGATACAAAGCTACAAAAACCCAGCTTCATTTAGGGGAGAGATTTCCCTGTTTATCCTAGCTATGGCAAGAGTGGATAAAGCCCTCAATAACCTGGTCTGATCTAATTGAATAATTCAAACCTGCCCGATTCTGTCATTCTAAGGCAGGCACTTGGCTTGTAAAACTGGGGTGGGTTCTCCTGGGACAAGATGCTGAGGGGACTTGCAGGTCCCCAGAATGAGGAGAGCTTCTACATCCATGTCCCACCCATCTGATCCCTGGCAGGGTGTTACCTGTGCAGAAATGGGCTTATGAATCAACCCCAGTGCAAAGCAAAGCCCTTCCCTGGTGAAACCACTGCAACACTGGTGCACCATCAGGGACATTGTGATAACTCAGTATTATTTATAATGTTATTTTTTCAGCTAATATTCATGTTTCTGCAATTATACCAAACTGAACCCATTGACCATCCCTGCTTATTGAAGGAGTTTGCATGAGATGACCTTTAAAGGTCCCTTCCAACCCAAGCTATTCCACAATCCCTGAATTTGCAGTATTTCCCCCTTATTTCAGTGCCAAGCATGTGCAAGGAAGATAGCATCTATAAAGTGGGGGGAATAGATTGCAATCTTCCTCGTTGCTCTGTAGCTCCTGCTCACGGGAACCAGTCCCTCCCTTTCAAACAACCTTTGCTGACAGGATCCTGGGATGATCCATGGCAGGATGCACCAGAGGATCATGCAGCCAGTGCAATGTGAGGCATTTACTGCACTACAACGTCCTGTAGCTCAGTGCTAATGACATCTGGGTATTGAAATAACCTCCACAGGGAGCAGCACTGCAACACCTGCTTCTTCTACTGCATAACTTGGCCTTCAGCTCTTTGCTGCAATGGGAAAAAAAAAAAAAAAAACAAAACCAAAAAAGAAGAAAGACCTTCTCAGAGAGGCTGGTGAAATGGAATGTCACATTAGGGCATGCTTGTTAATGACAAACCATTACAAGGTTGCCAAGTGTTCAGAAAGATGCTCCCAGGATTGCTAGTATTGGAATATTTTATGTAACATTTAATTATCAGAGGTTCAGGTTGCGTGCGGTAATATAAATAGAAAAAGCAAGAAAACCTTTCATTAAGTGGTGCTCAGTTATCGTTAATCACATATTTATTTTATGATAACATACCCTAATAAGGTTTGGTGGCTGAAGTGTCTCTGACACGGAGTGGAGCTAACGAGGACTGAGGGTGAAGTTCTGCCCTCACTTAAATCAGCAAAGTGGTCGATTCCAGTCTTAAATTGCAGCTAAAGGCCAGGTCTCAGCATTCCCATTCCAGCAATGGGCAAAAGCCTTGCCCACAGTAGGATCAGCTACTTTTTGTATTTATGTCTGGAGATGAGATTCCTGTGTCCAGCAAAGCACACCACCACTCTAGCAGGGATGTTCAGGTATCCTGTTCCATGGAATTTGCATTCCTCTGGGGTTTTTTTGCTGCTGGGAGCCCTCTACAAGGCTAAATGTATCCAGGGAAGCTGCTGGGAACTTCAAAGTGGGATATCTCTCAGGGATAATTTTCCTTCCGAATGTTTCCAGTGGGAATTTCTTAACAAGTTGGCAGAGCAAATTGTGAGATCACCCTCTGCCTTCTGACATGAAGAAAAATGAGTTAATACCTGACTGAGATGAGTACAAGATTTAGGTATTTACACCTTTCTTCAGGCTGTCTTCAAACTCAGGCTGGCAGAGATTATGTCATTCACAGTCACACAGAATGTTCCTCCTATAAAAGACATACTTAATCTTTTACTCACTAGAAGATGTTTATTCATTTATTTATTTCCTTATTTTTTAATGAATATTTATATTTTGGGGGATGAAGGAGCATTTGGAGGCAGCCATGATACACAAATTCACTATATTTGTCCTAATTCAAGTCCTGTTCATAATCAATATGAGCTTCTGCCAGGAGGATTTTCTGCTGAAAACAGACATGACTATATGTAGCAATACATACATCTCCTTTGTATTTCAGTAAATATTATGATTTGTGGACAAATGGTCAATGGTTAAAGGGTCAGTGTTTACCCAGTTAGAAACTAATACCTGAGAGCCATTTGTCTCTGCAATGACACTGCCTGCAGCTGGAAAGATTCTGTGATTTACTTTGTTTGAAAAAATCTAGGCAAAATATAGTATTAATACCGTGGGAACATTCTTGAAAAAATAGAAATATCTCCTCAGTATATAATTTTTCTTTGATGTCTCTTCTGTTTATTGTTTTCATAAATAAAGTATTTAATTTTTGCTGTACTTTTAAAAACATCTACTGAAATATGACCATTCCTTTAGTTTTCTTAAGTATGTAAAGTACTACTTCCAGGTCTAATTTTTCCTCAATGAATGTAATAAATGACTTGAGAAATGTCCCTATGGTTGTCAGAATGGATGTGAAAAGTTAAAAGTGCCTTTTTTTCTGTTTAGATTAAAGCTATTGGCAAAGTTAATAATTTGTAGAGAAGATGATCCCTGTTTGCAGAATAGGAAGTTTGCTCTTAGGTGCTTATATGTAATCCCTGCTGATTTTATCAAAGGAGTGGAAATTCTCCTGCTGCTCGTGTGCGTCCTTCGCAATTTCAGCAGCGCTTTGGGATTCTGCTCCCACTGCTATGGAAAGCACATTGTATTTGCAGGGTGAACAACCATCCTCAGGTTCCCATGGACAGCCCTGTGGAGAGCTGGCTGTGGCAAATGATGCTTTGCACTTTGGCAATCTGTAGCCAGGGAGAGTCCCAGGGGACTGGGGGTACCTGCAGTGAGTACCTGGCACCTCGAGGTCAGCTGGAACCTGGCAATAACATCCCAGGCACTGCAGAACCAGCCCAGAAGGGTTTGGTGTAGACCCAAATAAATACCCCTGACGCTAGAGGACACTAAATAGGAGCATGGACTCTTGAACAACAGCAAGGTTTGATCCCAGTGAGGCAAAGCCTTTATTTGGGGTTTGCAACCCTTTTTATCAGGTGTTCCCATACAGGCTAACATGACTGGCCAAAGGAACCTCTCTGGTGCCATTGGTGGGACAAGAGAAAAACCCATTCAGAACAGCTGTGTGACATTGTTCTGAGAACCAAAACCTATTTACAAAAACACTTCTTGAAAGAGAAAGTTTCCCAAAAGACTTTCCCTTGGGAATAGATCAGCCACCAACAGGCTGAAAACTCTCTCAGGCTCAGAAAACCACGTCCACAGACCCCCTTTGGAGCCTCTGGACAGTGACCACACACTCCAGCAACCACTGCAGGCACCAGACTGGAGCCTGTGTTGTCTACAGAGGTCACCTTGGACACCTGAAGGACTTTGAGCCAGAAGCAGAGCTGGTTGCTCTGCTGACCTGCCTGGTATTCTTGGCTCTGTGTTCAGATTTGCCTCAGGCTGCTTCCCCAGGAACGGCTCATTTGGAGGGGCACTGAACAAGGGATCTCAGGCTAAATCCAAATGAGCAAGTCCTGACACAAATTAGACCATCCCCATGGCTACTCATGGTGCTGGACCTTCACTAGGAAGTTCTTTATTTAGAGGGTGCTGAGGCCCTGGCACAGGGTGCCCAGAGAAGCTGTGGCTGCCCCATCCCTGGAACTGTTCCAAGCCAGGCTGGATTGGACTTTGAGCAGCCTGGTTTGGTGGCAGGTGTCCCTGCCCATGGCAGGAGGTGGAACGAGGTGATGTTTACAATCCTGTCCGACTGAAACCATTCCATGATTTTGTCACCTCTGACTCCAGTGTCTCTTCCCCACCCTTCAGAGAGCTGGGCAGGGACATGGGGGGATGGCCGAGCCCTCCCCACCCTCCCAGTGACACCACTGGAAGTTTTTTCATGTCCCAGGGGAGCATTTGGTCCCATCTGAGGGGTTTACCCCATGTCAAGCCCCACATTTCATCCAAGCAGTGTTTGCTTGGTGGCTGGAGTGCTTCCCCTCCCAACACTGGAAAGCTCATTGGGAGAACTTTGGAGGACAGATATTATTACAATGTTTAATTTTTGAAACTCCACTGGAAAAGTTAAGCACTTAAAGAAATCCCTACACTTACTACATTCAACTTTTCCCCTTGTAAGAAATGACTGGAGAGTTTGTGCTTTTAATTATTGTCATTCTTCCCTGAAATTATAGGCAGAACACTCAGTGACATTCGAAACATAAATTACTGGCCTGCAGCCTTGTCTCTGCTACCGTTTCTCTATCTCTGCCAGGGCCTCAAATCAATTTTCTGCATTTCTTTAAGATTTTCAGAAGAAAATTGTGGAAAATAGCTGTTGGCACATGGCATTTTTCCACAATGGTTAGAACTATTGAATGGGGCTGTAATGGGCTGCCTTGGAGAAACCAGCCCCATTAAAATGCCAGCCTCAGATGGATCAGAACACTCTCTCTCAATTGGAATTTCATAACTTTTCCACAGGAAGAGCAACATAATTTTCCTTGGTTTTGCCTGACGTCCTGTAGCTTTGCTTAAAAAAAAAATTAACTGCCTCCTAATTTTAATCTCTTCTCTTCTCTTCTCTTCTCTTCTCTTCTCTTCTCTTCTCTTCTCTTCTCTTCTCTTCTCTTCTCTTCTCTTCTCTTCTCTTCTCTTCTCTTCTCTTCTCTTCTCTTCTCTTCTCTTCTCTTCTCTTCTCTTCTCTTCTCTTCTCTTCTTCTCTTCTCTCTTTTTTTTTTTTTCATCCCGCTTTGCTTTATTTTGCTGAAGTTCAAAGCACCTTACCCACTAACTTTAGGTGATTTCTGAAGGATTTGGGTTGGGTTTTTTCCTTTACTTTGGTTTTGTCCAGGTTATTCCTTTACAAAGTAACCTGGAAATTAAGGTGGTTTGGTTTGTTTGTTTGTTTGTTTGGGTTTTTTTGAGCAATCATTCATTCAGCCAATAAAATGCTTTTCTTCAAGTGTCTCTGGTATGTTTGGCACTGGCCACACAGAGCCATCCCTTTCAGGCTGGGAGCACCTTTAACTCTATTGTGGGATTTAAACTCATGGCATTGGCCAACACTAATGAATTTTACACCTTCAAGTTTAGCTGATTTTTTGGGTTTAGAATCAAATCCCACAAAGCCTATTAAGAGACCAAAAAAAAAATCAGAAATGAAGGAGCCTTTCAGTCTGTAAAGAAGACCCTGAGCATTTGCAGTGGACTGTGTGGGATGAGCTGCTGGGAGGCAGGAAGAGCAAGGCTCCATGCAAGACAGCAGATTGCACAAGAGCTGTGGCCCAGAAGAACCAGGACACCAAATTCTAGGATTTCCAAGGAAGAATTGTTTGCTGATCCCATCATCCTGGTCAAATTGTAGAGCTGCTTGAAGGAAAAAAGGACAGTGCTATGAACCTACTTAACAGACAAGTTAATTAATATGGCAAAAGCTTAAAGAAACAAGGTCACATCTCAGCTTCTCCCTGAAAACTGGTTCTTCCCAACGCAATAGAGAGTCAGCTTTTGGGTTCTTGATTACATATTTCATTGCAAGGAGCTGATGTAATGTCATACATGATAAAGCTGGGACCCAAGCTTGAGACAAGAATGGTGAAAATTTGCTGGATAAACCAGGTGTGGGTACTTCAGATACATCCAGCCATGATTTCAGATCGTGTATTTGAGGTCAGAATATCCAGCTGCTGGCTGGCCTAGAGCCTGCTTTGCCAGGGCAGCAGGAACTGCTGCAATATCCTTGTAAAAGAATTGTTTCAAAAGGGAAATCCAAGTTAACCTATGGGTGTTTCATCTTGTGAGGAATAATGAGTTGCTATCTTCATTAACAGAAAGAATGCCAAAGAGGCTAAATGAGTCAGACCAGGCAGAGACACAATCCTTTAATGAGTTGAACAGGAGCTGGTTTGTAATGTGAGGTTATTGATAATCCCAGGGTTTATATAACAGCACAATTCTGGGTCAGGGAGCAGCTCCTGTGTACACTCCTCTGAACAGATGGCTCCAGCCCGGGCTGGGCACAGGCACTCAGGGAAAATGACTTTTTTTTCAGCAGGGTAAGTCCTCCTTCCTGCTTTTCCACCTCAGTGTGTAGGGCAGACATTGATTTTTTTTTTAAGTGACCAGTTTTGCAAATGTTCACCTGGGCTACTGTGACATCGGATCTGTTTAATTCACCCCAAGAATCTCCAAATTTAGAGTTTCTGTGTTTTTTTAGAAACCCTACTGCAGCTTGAGAAACAGTCTCTTACTTTTCTATTTCCTCCATGTCTGCTGGGATGTTTGACATGCAATCTGGTATGATGATGCTGGACCTGGAAGTGGGGGAACCACATTGAATGAAATAACCATCACCTCTCACCTTTTATTTTTGGTCATTCTTGCTACTGTTGGGTTCATATTGTTCAGGAAGGTGGTTTACTTTCCCAGAAAGGTAATACTAAGGTAAAGAATGGTTCTAGCATCACAAAAAAACTTTTTAATAGTAAAGCTAATTTCCCTTTTACCTTAGTAACCTGTTCAGTAACAGTATAACAGCAAAGAAGGATAATTAATTTCCTTTGGCCATGCCAGTGTGCCAGTACAAAGGTGGTGCTGGTTGTGAGTCTGGATCCTCACCTGGTTTTGCTATTCCAATGTCAGTCATTTTGCAGGATGCAATTTCTAGAAGCTCTCACACCTGGCAGCACTGCCACTGGCCTGATGTTTATGGTTCTATAAAACTCAGTTTATGATATTAGGGAAAATTTGGAGCATTCTGTGTTCACTAGCAATTGTGGCTTGAATATCCTACCTTAAATTCCCTCCCAGAGCATTCCCTGAGAATCCTTAAAATCCCAGGCTTAATCTTCTCATGGTGTCCATATGGACAAGCCTATTATTGAATAAAATACAGGAAACTAAAACATCATCCAGAAAAATGTCCAGAGTGAGAACTTTTAATGATATCTGTAAGAATTTATCCTCACTCTCCTAATTGTCAGGCATTTTAAAAACGTGTACTTATTCAGGGTTAGTTTTGTTTTGTTTTGTTTTGTTTTGGGGTTTTTTGTTTGTTTGTGGTTTTTGTTTGTTTGTTTTGTTTTGTTTTTCTCCCATATAACAAAAATACCTCCAGATAAAGAGGAAGATGGTAACAGACATCCACCTAGGCCCAGCTCTCAGACCTGTTGCTTTCTCATTGCAGGTAGTATTCAGTGACTGCCAGTGAAGGAACTACTGCTGGTGAAAAGTTGCCACATTTCACAGAGCTGCTGCTTGGGAAGCCTGGTAGCAGCTCTGTAGAGCTGGAGTTTGGGCTCTTACCAGCCCACTGGAGAAAGCCTCAGCTGAAAAGCAGAACGTCAAAAGCTCAAACACCATTCTGCCTTCTGTCACTGCCACTCACGGGGGACACAAAGTGGAAGGGAGTAAAAAAATCCTTTAGCCACTCGAGCAGCCCCCCCAGAGGGGTTTGGAGAGGGTGGGTGGTGATGTTTGAGCATGCTGCAGGTGCTGAGCTGCTCCCAGAAGCAGCACAAGTGTTGGCACGCACAGGTGTCAGGAGCTGGAGCCCACGGTGCCAACTCCAGCGTGCAGGAGCAGCGCCAGGAGCTGCAGGGCAGCCCAGATTGGATCTCTGCAACACCCCCCACATGAAGGAGGGCTGTGCTTCCTCCCTCCGAGTGTGAGTGCTGTTCCACTGCTTTGTCAAAAGTCTGCTCAGTGCAGGTGTAAAAAGCCAGGATGGGGGTGTTGCAACAGGAGGATTCTGCCCCTTCCCTCGTGCTCCTCATCCGTGGTGGTGGTGCTGTGAAATGGTTCCTAGAAAGCGCAGGACTGAGCCAGAAGTACAGCTGAGCTGGTGTCCTGCTGCATTGGCAAGCACAGGGACTGCATGTCACCACACTACCTGCGTTCACAGCACTGAAAATAGCAGGAGTTTTCCCTTCTCTCACAAAATGATATATTCCTCCCTAAGTTATGGAAAAGAAACAATGAGGAAAGGAGATCAGGTTTGCCAAGAGCAGCGCATCCCCTTCATTTCAGTGTTGTCTCTGACATGTAAAAAATGTGTAATAATTACAGAAAGGAACTAGCAAGCACTTTGCAGTTTGGAACTAAAGTCAAAATATTTCTGACAAAATATTTTTCCAGCAGAGAGAACCCAGCCTGTGTTTTGCTGAAAACAGAAATGAATCAATGGCAGTTATTTTGGTCAGATTAATCAGGTTAAAGAAACAAGAAAAATACCAGGAGAGGTCTATATTAAGCTCCAGAGGTCAGGTCCTTCCAGTAATTTTAACAGAGTATCTATGCTCATTTCTAAGTGCCATGAGGAGTTCTGTAATGATGAGGGCTTGAAAAAGGCTTTAGAACAGAGGGAAAGAAATTACAATTGGAGAAGAAACTATGTAAAGTCCCAGAGGCACTTTCCATGGAGTCCTGCAAGGCTGGAGACAGCCCTGCTGCCCCAATTTGAATTTTCCTCTTCCCTCTGCTGCATGAATGCACCACTCACATGTTTGCTGTGTCTCATTTAGTTGCACAAAAGTGAGTGGGTGAAATAGTTTAGATGAAAGAGAGTGTGTGGCAAGAGATCAAGAAAATAATTACTGCTGTGATCCACTGTCAAGAGCTGAAAAATCCCAATTAAGGGAGAGGATGAGCAGGAAAAGCTGTTGGAAGGGAAGGAAAGAGATGTGTACACACACACACACACACACACACACACACACACTCCTGGTCTTGTGTTTTCAAGGAATACTCTTGAAAATAGTCCAGAAAGTCCTTTGGCTACAATCCACTCACCATCCTGGAGTTAGTTTGGTTTCTCAGAAGCTTTAGAAATTGGCTCAGCTTTGCACAAAGGCTTGACAGGATCCTTCAGGATGGTCATTCATGTTTCAGCAGGCAGCTGAGTGAGTTGACAGAATGCAATCCTGTGGAGATTTCCCAATGAGGAGTATCCCTTCTTTTCAAGCCTCATATTGAACATCAAGATGCCTTTCTCATTGAGAATGATCCATGGAGCTGTGTGGCTGAGGATGAAATTCCTTTTGCCTGAGATGGCTTCCTGCCTCTTTCCTGGGCCAGCTGGTGACCATGACCCTTCCTGAGACAAAACAGGCCTTTGGGGCAATACTGAAGACAGCTGTTATCTCAGAAGTGTTAATGCTACAATGATAGGGGCTTTAGGGGGTGGGTCATGCACAGGGGATGGCAGGTAAGGGTTTGGTAGGGATGGAAACCACAGACAATAAGTTTCACATCCCACCTCAGTAAAAGTGGGGCTGCTGTGCTGTAGATGAGACTGAATGTGAGCACTGTGGGCACATCAATGAGCCTGGTGTGGATGGATATGGGCCGGGGCACAGAACTGCTCCACACAGAATCCGTGAGCTGTATTTTACACTGCAGATTTATCTGTCAGAGCAATGGCACATAAACCTGTCACCTGCACAGGTATCTGAGCCTGCCTGGCTGAGAACAGCCATTCATTTTTCAGCAGAGATCACACATGCCCTCAAACTGTGTTTTCAGAGCACTAACACAGATATGTGTGCGTGTGTAAACTGGGGGATTACATCTCTTCCCCTCTGCTTCTGCTTGGCAAATGAATTCCTGTTTCACTTGTTGTGCAGTGACACCTCCTGTGCATTCTCAGTGGCATGAGCACCCAGCAGGCCCAGAGGTCAGGCACAGAGTGGGACAGTGGCAGGGAGCACAGGGGGCTGCAGGGACCTCAACTTCCACTGGACAGGTGTGGCAGCACCTGTGCTCACACCCACCTCATGCAGTCAGTGATGGCTCATAGAGTATTTTTGAAGGCAGACAATGGGGAGCAGTTGGTTTGCCCCATCATTTGCCCACACAAAATGCGTGGAGAGGATTTTACATGCAAATAAATACCTGCAAATTTTCCCCCTGAGCAGAAAATCCAACCTTCCTGGGTAATGAAATTGTGCTTTGATGTTACAGAGCAATGTGGTCACCAGCACCTGCTGGCGTGTGGAAGCTGTGAGTGCCAGGCCTTCTGCTAAAGAGCCTCAAGGAAGCATGCTGATGGAAAAGAAATAAATAAAGAAATAAAGAAATGAACCCCAAGCTGCAATTAAATACGCATTGTGAGTGTCTCCCATTTCGGAGCATTAAAAGCTCTCTGAACTCAAAACTCTAGAAGACAAAAGCTGAAAAGTCTCTCTGTAGGTATGTGTAGCTTGGTGCTGGTCTCTGCATGAAAACAGCGTGAAGACTGCAGTAATGCAGCCTTAAATGCACTTATGTAAAAAATACAGGTTTAGGGTGAGTGTGGAGAATTGGTCTTTGGAAAAATGGTTCATTACAGAAGGTGTAACTCGTGTCCTTTCTTCCTGCAAGTGGAAGCTTGTCACAATCCCTGCCTAGGGTGTCCTGTATTCATCATTGCTGTGCCTTTAAAGTCTTCACATCCACAGCAGTGATGGCAGAAAATGTCAAAGCTACAACAGAAGACACAGTGTTGCAAGCTCCCTAACTGGGTTCAGTCAGGTTTTTTGGGTTTTTTTCCTTCTCCTGGGAAAACTCCTGCCTGTACAGGGATCTCGCATCTGCTGAGGCTGTTTTGATATACCTGTGGGTGGTTCAAGGTGTGGAGCCATGTCACCATTCCAGTTGGAACATGCTGCTCACAATGTCATATCAAAGAGAGCCGCTTGCAAAATGACTGTCAGATGAACCCTGTGCAAGGGAACATAATGGTTTCTGTGTGCCTGTACCATTTGAATATCCCTGTGGCAGCCTGCATTCCCCTACCTGTCTGCTGAAAGGGAGGGACCCTCACATGATGACACTGCCTCATTCCAGCCCATGTGAAAGGAAAAATATCTTTTAGCTTCTACACTGACATAAAACTATGCCCTGTAAAATTGCCAAGGAGGATCCCCTGTGCTCAGGGTGTTTAATCTGCATTCAGTGCCCCACAGCTCTCTCAGGAGCACAGCCAGAGAGGAACAACTCCTGCGAGCCAGGCTCATAGTGGCACATTTTGTTATTAATAAGAAATAGAATGCCTCTAATTTTAACACAGAGTGTTGCCACCTGAAAAGGACCTTCTCCAATCTCCCAGTGATCTGTGCTGCTGGCAGGAGTGGCACTGTGGGATAACTTCCCTGTGCAGTAAATGTGAGCGGAAATGTTTGCCTGCTTAACATGCCATGTGCCAAAATCTCCACATGGGAAGCACATGACATGAGATCTCTGATGATTCCCTCTTGTCTGCCTGTGCTGGAGAGGAGCCCTGATGTCAGTTCTAGGTTCCCAGATCCCTTGTGTGGCTGCAAAGGCTCTGCCTGCGCTGCAGCTGGAGAAGGGCAGCGTTGCTTGGCCACCAGCAGCCAGCCCTGGGGTAACTGGTGTGAGAGGAGCAGGGCTGTGTGTCAGCCCAGGAGCCCTCACCACACCACCCTGGCATTCCACAGCTCACTCTTATGGGCCTTTTACAAGTGCCATCACAGCTCCTACACCTTTTGATATCCCTCCTAGGGCAGTGGCTGTCACTTTTTCTCATCCACGGGCTCTCCAGGTGCTTTCCAAAGAAGCTCCTGCCTGTGAACTGCTTTTCTTGGTTTTTTGAGCAAGGGTTTCAGGTCTAGGCCTAGGATCTAGAGAGGTTTAGAAATCCTGCATGGCTTTAGAGATACAGTAGAAAGTCTCACCCTTAGTTTCCTATAGATCTAACTCCAGCTGGGGATCAGCACTATTAACTTCTATTGAAACAACAACCATGCATTGTTATATGGGGAGAGGCAACAATTGATAAATCATCTCGTGAATGTGATATTCTAATAAATTTAGACCGGTGAGATGCTGACCAAATTTATAGAGAATTCACATCCATAGGAATCTGAAATTGTTTGCACCTCCCAGCCCTTTGCAGTGTCAAGACTCTCTACATTGGAACAACAGGTGATGGCTTTCTGTCTTTAAATTTCCCTGAAACAGATATTCTGTGCCACATATTTTCAATTGCTACAGAGGATTAAAAATCTAGGTCTGGGATGTGAGTCATGGAGTTCAAAGTAGGTCCAGGACTGAAATTTCTCTAGCACTTAGGAGCATTTTGGCTTGATCTCATCAGGCCTGAAATGCCATTACTTTACTCTCATGTGCAAATAATCACTGCAATAGTTTCAGTCACTGCTAACACAGATATTACTTGAATAAAATGGTTCATTTGTTTTAAAGACCTAAATCAACACTCAATCCATATATTTTAAAGACTATAAAAAATATTGAAGGACATATTACATGGTGTGAAATCTGTTTTGGGGGGGGAGGTCTCTGCTCCACAGGTTTTTTGAAGTCCCTTTGGCTGAGTTATACCTGTATGAATCATGCAGGCACCTCTCACTCGTCTCTCCCCTCTCACCTGTGCAGACAGCTCTGCCCTCTGCAGCAGGTGACAGAGCAACCCAGTGCACCCAAATGCTGACAGCATGGCTGGGAGGGCACTTCCACTGGGGTGAAATAACCACAGAGATATAAACAGTGCTTTAAATCCCCCAATCCCTAAATCATATGTTTCCATCATGTGAATATATACAACAATCATCTTCATGGTGCATGTGGAGGGGGGTTTAGTGTGAAATCAGAAGTCTGGGAGCAGTTTTAATGAAGGTTCATCCGAGGTAAAGCAGTAAGCTAAAGGCCACATGTTGCTTTTATTGCAATTTTCCCCCTTGCTTGGCGCTGGGAGCCAACAGTTCCCTGAGAGCCCTTCGTGCCTGCACACAGGCACGGGCTGCACTGACACCAGGCAGCAGAGGCTTCCCTGCCTGTTCCCTTTAATATTCTGTCTGTGCTGGCATGCTCTTGTCTTGCTTCATAAAACCTGTTGAAAGCCGGTCAATTCATTAATCTTTTGCCAAGAGGCGTTAAATGCCAAACGGGGAAAGACGATAATGACTTGACAGTTCATAAGAAAGGAGTCCGATCCTGCAAGGTGCTGGGAGTGGGAGCCAGCAGGGAGAGGAGGGGGCTTGGCATGCTGCAGGACGGATCCCTTGCACATTTGCTGCTCTCTCTCTGCCCTGGTTTGGCACATGGCTTTTGAAGGGAAGCCAGGAAGGCGCAAGGGTGTGATGAATCCATGACCACGGTGCTGTCCTGTGAGATCTCTGCATCAGGAGCAGCCTGACACATCCCCCAGCAGTCTGCACTGATGGTCTAGCTGGGGCAATGCTTCAAAATGCACAGGGGACATCTCAGTGCGCTGCTAAGGGGAAGCTGGCTCTTCTCTGCTCCTGAGTCCTGGCAGTGGGGAATGCAAACCATCTGCACTGAACACCTGCACTGCCTGGTCCAGCTTTAACCTGCCTGATCCAGGGCTGCAGGCAGTGCTGGGAGCAGTGCAGCTCAGCCTCTGCACCCCTGTCTTCCCTTCCACACATCTTCTCCCCTCCGCATGCAAGAGCCCCCGGGGGCACTGGGGAGGGAGCAGGAAGGAGAATTGGGTCAGGCTGAAAAAAGGCAATGGGTTTCACTGCAAGCAAGTGGGTTTAGAGAATAATAATTGTAAAAGCTTTTTTAAATATGATTTTTAGGTCCTGAGATTTCAGGGCTCAGATTTTTGCGCCTTTTTCAGTGTCATGATGAAGGTTATAAATGTTTAAAGAAACAAGGAGAAAAAGAGTTTTTCATGGGGTTTAATGACTCAAAAAGAGTTTTTCACAGGGTTTAATGACTCAAAAATAGTTTTTCACAGGGTTTAATGACTCAAGGAGCTGGAGCTTTACTAATGAAACTGCAATTATCACTGGACTTGCATTAAGCTAATCTTTAGTGGGGACTGCTGAGGTCAACCACAGTATCCAAAAGGTCCCACAGGTTCCAGGGCAGTCAGTGATGCTGAAGTGATGCACTGAAAATCAAGCATACTTGACCTCCTTGGTGTACAGTTGAAGTGGATCAATACTGAATTAGAGGTGGATAAACTGCATTTAACTATATTTAACAATACCACTGATAGCACTTAAACTTATTAGGTACCAATTATCCCTCAGTTTCACGGCAGCTTGCCTCCCTCTCATATCTGCAGCATGTGACTCTCCAGCCAGAGTCTGCAGCAGAGCCGACAGGGTTTTGTCTCTCAGCTGATGAAATAAGAGTCTAGGTTTGCAGAAACTTTTTTCCTGAATCATTCCTCAGTTGTAAATTCCCCCAAATGAAGTCAATCTGGGGTGTACTATCCCTTCTGATTTAAACTGCCCTTCTCATTTAGGCACCCTCTCCAGTTTGAAGACAGAAGTAAAAAATCTTCATAGAAAAACTGGCTTGGTGGTTTTGTTACCTGGTATTGGTGACAGGCTTCAGAAGGAAAATGCAGTCCTCTGTAATGGGTTTATGAACAGAGTTCCTTCACTTCTGTGAGAGGATTCCTTGAAAATACATGATGTACAAGGCACCCCATGGCCCCCATTTCATGGTATAAGATTGCCAGACTCCACTGCAAACAAGATTGGTCTTTGCTGGTTTTGTGCATATGCCTCTACACTGATTGAATATTTTTAATTGGATGTCCTTTCTCTCCTCACTGGAGGCAGTCCAGTTTAGTTAACAAACACCTCTGCTCTCTGCATCCCTCAGTCAGAGGTTACCTACACACTGAGCCTTGTGAGCTCACTGCTGTGCCTGGCTTTCCATAAAGCAGGTCAGTTCTGACAGCAGGAGAGGAAAACCCCAATTTCAAAAAGTGCCTTGATATTAACAGAACCACCCTCCAGGGTCTCCACTGCTTCCCACAGTTGGTGTGCTGGGTGGAAGAGGGTGGGTGATGGCATTGCTGAAACCTGTGGCATTTCCTGGCTGGCTACAGCTCCCTTTGGCACATGAAAGGCAGGAGAGGGTGCCTAGAGCAGCCTGTCCTTGTTGGCCGCTAATCCACCCAAACCCTAAAGAAATGTAAGCCACAGTGGACAGCAGCAGCCACATTTGGGCTGTGTGTAAGGTGCCAGCAGCTCTGTGGCTGGAGCTGCAGTGGCAGCTCTGTTCAAGTGGAAGCTGGGACTCCCCTCCCCAGCCTCCCCTCCCTGAATGAGCTCAACCTCCCCTGATGGGCTGGGGGAGGGCTGGAGAGTGCCCAGCCCTGCTGGGGGACTTCTGATCTTCATTCCCTGGGCTCATGATCCTGGCAAGGCCATGGAAAAGCAAAAGGAGAACAACTTGATCACGCCAGAGAAGGATGGGAAGAACACGGAGGGCATCTTTTTCTGTCTCTGCCTGCTCTCATTGGTAGAAGCAGGCAGGGGTCCAGTGCTCAGACATCTAGAAATCATGATTCTTCTCAAAAATTTTTTGATTTACAGTGTGTAACTCAGGAGACGGGGACTGAGGGAGTGTCCAAATGACCCAGAGACAAGCCATCTCCTTGGCTTGTATGCAAAGAGCCCACTCCTTCTCCCAAGGATGCTCTGCCAGCCCAGATCTCTTCCACTGTTTCCCCTTGCAGGAAGGGCTTTCCTTCTGGTACCAGTGCCCAGGAGTGGAATAGAGGCTTTGTGGCAGGAGGCAGGTGGTACTTCTGGAACCCAGCTCTAAGAAAGGCAGAAATATTCTCAGGTTGTAGAGGAGAGAACAGGTCTTTTGCTGTTCCTTCAATCTTGCTCCTGAACTTTGAGCACAGCTGGGGTCTGTCCCCATCATCCCCAGGGTTCAACCAGCTATGGGTGCACCTTCAGCCAAGGCTTTGGGCAAGCCAGTGATTCCCCTCTCCCCCTCTGAGCATGTTCTCATGCCACAAGAGCAGAAGGATTCCCCTGCCCAGCTCACACACGGTGGCTGTGGGGGATGCACTGGGCTGCTGCCAGGAGGGATGTAACAGCACGGAGCAGCCTGGGTTTCCTGGATACACCCTGTCTTGCAGCTATCTGCAGCTCCAGAGTGTTTGGATGAGCCTCTCCCCAGTGCTGCGAGCACAGAGCCTCAGCCCGGCCTCTTTCTGGCAGACTTGTTTATCTGGGTGTTACATTGCTGCAGGCCAAGGCTTAGTTTCTGTTGTACTTGTGCCAGGGTACACAGCCCTGGCAGCTCTCGGCACATGGGAGGAGTGTCATTTCATCCCAAGTCTCCCTCAGGAATTGATAACTGTTTAACAGAGCATCAGGAGGAGAGGATGGAGTGGCTGCAAGGGTCCCAGCACAGGGAGGGGAAATGTACCCTGGGAGCAGGAAGAAAAGGCTGTTCTTAAAGAACATGAGTAATAAACTTGGGTGCTTCAAATCTTTATTTTTATGATTTGGTGGTGGTGGTTACCTCCAAAGTAGGATTAATGAATCCCCTGTAGCTATTCTGCTTTGACTAGATCTGGCAAAGATTATGTTAGAGAGAAAGGGAGTGGGGAGATGGAAGAAGAAAAAGCACCACTTATCAGCATGCTTATACAGATAGGAGCTAAAAGGTGTAACCTGATAAGACATCTTTCATTTCAGGCAATGCAAGCCCTGTACAGTCCCTCTGGGTCTCTTAAAGAGAGGCTCTCTGGAGCCTCCCTAAAGCACATTGAGCTATGGGAAGTGTCAGGAGATAATTAAGCACCAGACTGAAGGAGCCAGAGCACCCAGCTGAAACCAAGGATAAGTTCTGTCCCCAGAGCAGACCTGGAAGCTTTGCACAGCAGAGTGAACCCCCTCAGGTCTCCTCTTGCCCTGCCCTGAGCCTGCACATCCACAGGTAACTCTGAGCTTGGGCAGCCTCGGGAGGATGCAGATCTCAGGAGGTTTTTGGGTGTTCCTCAGTGCAGCAGAGTCACATCATCTGTGCAAGTGGCAGATCAGCTGTGACAGGATCATTTGCAAAACTCTGTGTGGAAAATGATGGTTGTTTCATATCCCCCTGTACTGAAACCCAGCCTTTGTTGGTTGGGACCCAGGCATTTTGCAGAGCACTTCTGGTTGCAATGTGCAATTTTCCAATATGACCAAAGCAGCAAGGCACGGGGTGAAAACAAGGAAACTAATAATTTTAATGTTCAGTGTTGGTGGTGGCAGTGAAAGGTGGAAGAAATCCAGGGAAACTTACAGACTCCTCTGCACCCAGTTCACATCTGTTTGCAATTCACTGCAACCTGCCAAACAATTAAAAACAACAACCTGTTTTATTAGCTGTCACATCCCATAAAATATTTCAGGGCCCTTCATCAGCAGCTGACACCCTGTCAATAATAGCTCTCTGGGTTAAAAAAAATGTTCACAATGTTATTTCAATGTCTGGCTCTCAGAGGTTTATCTCCAGTGTCCATCACAAGAGTATTCAGGCACTAAATGCAAGGTTAACAACTTTACAATTAAGGATGTGAAAGATATATAGATGCTATTTTCATCCCACTCTGATTTTGAGAAATGCAGGTCTTGGAGGTTGTATTGGTCCATCCATGGCTGCTCCTCCAAGGAGAGGAGCATGGGCTGAGCTGTGGGCAGGCAGAGGGTTTGCCTTGACTAGGTACAGCTACAATTCCTGCATTATGAGTATGAGCCCTGGCTTTCCTCAACCCAGTAGCAATTTGAAGATCTAACCACTCATTTTAGGAAGGTTTGATGAGAAAAATATGCCCATGATACTCAGATGCTGCCCCTGCTCTTTCTTGTGGCACTGCTAGCACCACAATCATGGACTCGTTGGACATTGCACCATCCTTGTTTATCCCTGGCAGTCCCTATCCTGCTGTCAGTGCTCAGTGCTCCCCTACAACAACTGAAAAATGTCTAAGGCATCCAGTGTGAAACAGATTAATTCCTTCAGCACAATCCTAAGTCTGCCAAGGCTTCCAAATTCTGCCTTTTTCACTTCCCACAGGAACACAAGACTTCCCACAAAGTTTCCTTTATAAAATGTGCTTTTCAGAGTTTTAAAAGACTGAATTCACCTACACTTGAGAATATGATGTCTAAGGCTGAAATAAAGGCAATCAATATGGAAATCAGCATTTTGAAAACGTAAAGACTTACCAGATCTGGTTTTTAGAACCAAAGATGTGAGTGACTGTGTTCTGAAAATGATTTTGTACTTTTTTGTGCAAAAGGAAGAGGTGCACTCCTATTTTTAACAGCAAAGCCAGATGCAATCTAGAAACAAATACTCTCCATGTTCTGCATACTGCACAGCCAGAGTGACAAACCCTGTCCCATGGAGTTCACAGTTTAAGGAGACCAAAGAGAGATGAAAGATCATGTAAAAGATCAAACATGAACTTGATGGCCTGATCTATGACTGCAGCCTAGGCCCTTTGATTCAGAATTGCTGGTCCATTCCTTCCATCTGTTTCCCTATTCATTCCACCCTCTCCTGTCATGTTCTCTAACTTTCCATCGAGGCTGTGTTTTTCGGGAGGTAACGTTACACTCCGTACGGTTGTTTCACTGTGCAGGTACTTCCGATCTGGCAAGAGATAATCTGAGATTAAATCAGCTGGGATCAAACAAAGCAAAATGAGGAGGAAATCAGATACTAAAATCCTGTTCAACACCTCCTAAGCACCAGGAGGGGAATGGCTGCACCTTTCATCTCACAAAGGTTGCAGTGTGTCCGTGAGCCGCTGCAACTGCCCATGAGCCATGAATGGCACCTGTGGCATCATATACCTTTCAGGATGAAAACTGGTTGGTTTGCTTGAGATGATCTCAGTTTCGTGTACCTGTTTTCAGAGATATTTTCAGCACTGGTACAGCACAGTTACCTAGTGTGGGGAAATCTGTGGGTCACATTCTGCCCGGTGCTGCCAGCACACAGTCAGCACTGCCATTAGGTGCAGCAGCATGGGCATAACCAAAGGCAGATTTTAGATGTGAATGGCTGGTATTAGCTTTGTTCTACAGGGATTTTTGTCCAGGTTTTAGATGATATTATTCCTGGCATTACCCCAAGTGAAAGAAGGTGTTGTGACCCCATTTTCTCCTCCCAGGGACTTGCTCTAAGTGAATGGCAGTTTGTTGGTCACTTCTCATCACAACTCTGTTTTCTTCCAGTGAAGCTACCGGACTTCAGAAAGCAATTTCCATGCCAGGAATGCCAGGGCCTGCTTGACACAGCAGTGAGAGGCTTAATGCTCAGACCTCTGTGGCTTCATCCTGTTCCAAACCTCCCCATCTACCTGCAGATACAGCTTATATGTCTGTGCCCATAGCCACCCTGAGGGTGGCCCAGCACATGGCACACAGTGCTTTAATAGCAGAATGGAAGTGGAATGACGATGTTTGCCTCTCTGTAGCATGAGTACCCAATTAAATAAGAGCACAGTTTTCTGCCGGTGCATATTCATGGGCTTGCAGTTGCATGCAGTTACTCATGGGCCTGGAAAGAGCCACAGTAACAGGCTATGGTGAAAAAAAGACAGATGTAAACAAAAGAAATTCCTGGTATTGGGGTGGTTCTTCAGGGAAAAAAGTAGGTAGGAACAGAAAAAGGAAAATGCTTTGGCTGTAGGTGTTTTCAAAATTCTTCATCAAGTGATCACAAAGGACTTGTGTACCCTCACTGATCCTAGAGCAGCCCATGTGGTATTGACCCTCCAGTCCTACAGGCAATTTCAAAAGAGCCTCAAGGAAGTTTCAACGGGATGCAAAAATTTTTCCTTTGGAAATCACAGCATGGATGGTAAATTCTCTGTTGCAAGGTGCTCAGCCTCAGCATTTCTATTTAAAAAAACTTTCAGCAGTGGGAATAGCATGGGTAAACCTTGGGCAACTCTTTGAAACTCTAGGCCCTTGGTGATCTTAGCAGGTGAGCTGGGATAAAAAGAGCAGCTCCGAGGGGCTCGGGGCACTCGCTCTTGAGGCTCACTTGGGGCTGCTGGGGCAGGGGGTGGGAGGCAGGGAATGAGCTTTGATATAATGATATAACGTCCCTCTCAAACCTCAGGGAGCCCCATCTCCTAATATTATTCTTTCTTCATTCTCAATTCAAACCAAAAGTGAAAACAGAAAGAAAATAACTCTCTTTTCTCTCCTCACTCTCCTCTCCCCCCTCTCCCCTCCCCTCCTACTGCTGCGCCAGCAATGGGAGGGAAGGGAAAAGGGACGAGAGCCACTTAGATCAGTTTCATGCACAGGAGAAGCAAGACAGGAATTATTTTTCTTGTTAGCCTTTTTGTAAGAAGACAGACAACCCTTTCAGCCCAAATACAATATTGTAATTGCTCATATTCAACTGACAGAGGTTCCCAGATGAGCTCCACTGAGGCGTCATTTACTAATCTGTCATGTTCTATAGCACCCGGCACAGAGCGCTGTAAAAGTGTCTTCTTCTCTTTAAGTTATTTATATAGTTGGCTGAAAGCGCTTTGCTTGTACAAACTAGAAACTATTAGATTAGACCAGCAGAGACAGCCAGAGGCAATCTTTTTAACAAAGTGAGTGGGATTCAAAGTAGGGTTGGAAAGCAAATATTATTTCACTGGAAGTCTATTAGAGGTAGTTCCCTGGATAACAAATAAGTGCTTTGTTAGCTTAGCTTGAAGAAATGCACCGGTCAGGTTGGCAGCAGCTGGGTCTAATGGTAAACTGTGATAGCAGATGATAATTCTGTGATCAGAGCAACATGTAAGCCAGTTTTGCTCTCCCTTCCTTCACAGCCCGCTACATCGCTGGGTTCACTTGTTTAAAGTGCATGTCAGAACTTAGCAGCTGGGGAGAACTCCGTTTGTTTTCAAACTTCTCATCGTGCCACGCGTGCACGTACTGAAAGAAAAAGTATGGAAATCCAGCCTATCAGAAAGCAAATATTGTTCTCACCAGGGAAGGCTAAAAGGTTGTGCCTGTTGGAGTGCTTTAATAAAAGTGGAATCTGAGCTCAAACCAAGTTTTAGACATAGAGCTCATCACGACAAACAGAAGAGCAGACTCCAAGTATTAGATGAGATTGAAGCATATTCATAAAAATATGCAAAATGAGTCATAATCACTATTAGCTGCTAATTCTGGAAAATATCAGTTTCATTCAGCCCCTGAGACAGCTGCTTTCAGTGATGGATAATGTGATTTTTCTTTGGTAGAGCATAAAATGTCCCTATGCTGTAAATCCATATCAGAGTGATTCCTAAAAGCAGAAACATGTCTGTATAACACCTTGGGATCTATTTCTTTCTGTGAGAGGTGCTCCTCATGTAAGAGGTTGTTTTTATTTATTATTAATAACCACTTGCCTCCTTGGAAATTCCTGTCTGTAGCTTCCAGTCTGAAGGTTCAAAAATCAAAAATTATACCATTTCCTGTGCAGAAGGTGGATAAAAGTCAGACAACCCAAGGGATGGCTAAAATGCAAATGGGCAGATGATGAATTTTTACAAAGCAAAAGCCTGGTTGCTCCTGGCTGTGGTCTGGGTTGCTAGAGACTCCAGAAGGCTTCCCAAAAGGTCATTACTCAACTCCACTCCTTATATTCACATACAAGACTGACTCCAGGCTGGAAGCAACAGGAATTCTGGGCTACCCAAAGCACAGCAGAGAAAGCACGGCCTAGTGTCTGGGGAAGAGAACATAAGAAGAAGGAGTGAGGGGTTTTGTAGAGGCAAAATGCAGTGCCAAGTCCCAGAGCTACCTCCAAGCTGTGCAGGTGAAAACCACCATCCCCTCGTTATTACTCCCAACTGAGTTAACAACCTAGGGATTCCCAGGGACACACCTGGGTTCCACCTTGCCAAAGGAGTGGGAAGAAACAAGGTCCCCTCCCAAGCCCAAACCACTCCTACGCAGTGGCAGAGCCCAGTTCCTGTGTCTGCCGAAGCTCCGGAGCTTCCCTGCCCGTGCCATCCTCCTCCAGCAGCGCCGCTGCCAATGATGCCGGGCTGCCCTTTCTGCTGCTGGCAGCCAAACTGCGTTCGCCTTTGATCGTCCCCTCCCCTCTGCCCCCAGGGCCGTGTTTTCCTCAGGGAGAAGGGGGCGAGGGTGCAGCCATGTCACCAACTCCCTCTGGAACAAGTCAGGCAAGTCTTTTATCTGCAGGGAGGTTTCGCTCTACTTAGGAGGATTAAGGCTCCCCCAGTTTGACTCGCAGCCCTCGCCTGCTGATAAAAAGTTCTTTTCAATGGCTCGGCACACCTGGCTCAATGCTCTGCAGGAGATGCCCAAGTGTATCCCTTTTAACAGGATCCAGTGGGTGCTGGCAAACCCACAGCGGATGGGAGGGACTCGGGAGAGCGTGGGGACGGACAGGTGAAAGCCCCTCTTCCATTTCCTCCTCTCTTCACGGAGATTGTTTTCTCCACAAAGTGTCAAATTCCATCTTTTACTTCCATAGGAAGGTGACAAAGTCAGCATATTTCTTAACAGGCAGTGAAAAATCAGGGGCCACAAAAGGGCATTTTTTTCTCAGACTCTGCAGTGATAAGGAGTCACCGAGTGTGACTGGGTTTTTGCAATCGCTTCTGCTCCTGCTTTGGCTCCTTTACAGGTTATCGGTGGATCTGCTGCACAGGAACAGCTCCAGACAATGCAGGTGATCTACAGGGACATGGAAAGAAGAAAATGCCCAGGGGACAAACGTGTGCCCTGGAAAGCTAAACACCTGCTAGGGCAATACTCAGGTGTGTTTCCACAGGAGTAAATGTAGGCAGATTTAGGCTGGTGAGATTTACTCTACTTACTTTTTTTCAGTTCAGAGTGCAGCAAACATTTCCTCTTTCTGACTGTGCATCAGGAGATCAATCCCAGACTCCCTGATCAGCGACAGAATGGGAATTCAAAGGCATTTGTAAATTTTGTCATGTTGAACTTGTAAAAAAAATTCATTAGTTAGTTTGGATTTTGTTCCTTTATCAGCTGCATTTTGCCTTCCTAGAGCTGACTTCCTCTCTTTAGATCAGTCACAGGCAGGCTATAATGGTGTTAATGCAGCTCTGATCTATACAAGCCAGCAGCCGAGTCTGTGATATATTGCAATCTTTATTGCCCTGTTACAACCATTGTCTCAAGTGCTTCTCCAGATCGATGGTGAAATTCCTCTGCTTTAGTGGCCATAAGCTGGGAGGGCACTCACTCACCAGATGTGTCATCAGCTGAACTGTCACAGGTCGGGTTTAGGGAGTCTCAGCCTACAAAACATCACACAAATCCACCCTGCAAAACTCTCAGCAAGAGAAGAATGAAATGAATTCCTGCTATTGTCGCAACCCCCACATTCACGGATTACATCAGGAATTATTTTTCTAAGTGGATCTGGATCCACTCCCCACGCTCAGGTTGTCACAGCTTGATCTGATAAAATTATAGAACAAAGTAATTCAAATATACAGCCAGAGCTAGGGCTATAAGACTTCAGGGAGAAGCAGTGAGTATATTCACAGAAAAATGAGTTTGTTAGAGCTGTGCCGAGGCTCTGAGAACAAGGAGGCTGAACAATCCTATTGAGCTGTTTGGTGTGAGACTAAGCCTGGAACCCTGTCGAGTGCTCTTGCATCTAACATCTCCATACAAATACAGCCCTCCCTAGCTCTTCCTCTCCAAACCTCGAGGCTGAGTTCACTCATTTCCATCCTTACGCTCTCACCTGTGCAGGGAATTCCAAAGCAAATGTGTTCCAGGCATTGCTTAGCTTTGTTACACAATATCCTCAGTTCAGTCCCATTCCCTGCCTCTCCTGGGCTACTTTACACCTCTTCCCAAGCTTGAAAACAGTTGCAATAGGAGCTGTTTTATCATCCTAAATTCAATTTATATATAAATAAATTTATAAATTCAATAGACAATTACTGACATTATCTCCTCATCCCTAGGAGCATTGGCAGTGCAAGGATGCAGGGGGAGTGAGAACAGAGGACATTGATCCAATGTCCCTGGAAGAGAAGAAGCACAGAGCATTAGCTGCTCTTTCTTCCCTTCACCCTTCAGGAAAAATATCCAGGCTCTTGAGGGGATCCTTTTCCTGAAAAATGTGAAACAGAATCTCAATTTTCATTGAGAAGTTTTCAAAAGTTAAAAAAATAGTCGACAATGCCCAGCATCTACAGCCATGCTGTAGATACAGCCATTCCTAGCTGCCCAGCAGCTACAGCCATTCAAGAGTGAATGTACTGAGGATCTATCAAGTTTTAGCATGGCTTATGTATTGCTCATCCTTTAAAAATGTATTTCTGCTCTGGAAACAATTCTGGCTCAGATTGCCAGCATAGAAAACAGCATTCCAGAGTCCAGCAAAGGCAGCTCAGCAAAGGGATGTCAAAAGGGGGTTTGGACAGACTAAGGTGTAAAAAGGAGGAAATTAATAATAGAAAATTATTAATATTTTATTTTTTTTCTAAGGAAAAAAATTCAAATTTCAAAGTAAAAAACTGAGGGCACAAACATGAAACTAGTGCAAGGAATTTCTCTATTCAACAGAAATATGAGGGTGTCAGGCCTATCAAGATTGGTCCCATGCAAGACCTGGAATAGACACCCTTAGGAATGATAAAAATTAATCTGTCTTTTTGTTATTTCCTTCTTTAAAGCCACAATCCCTGTGCACCAGGGGGTACCAGGAGGAGCAGGCCTGAGAAGTTATTGGAAAGATGCAGAAGAGACTGATGGACTGGAAAAAGAGTCTCATGTAGGAACCAGTGTAAGTGCCAGGGTGTGTGAGAGACCTCAGTGGATTGAATGACGTTGTGTGTGTTGGGAGAGCTTCAATTACTTAATTAAGGAAACGATGATACTGAGAGTGGCTTGAAGAGAAAAGCTCTCTCATTTGGATTCATTTCACTTTATATCTTTTTGGTGAAAGATGGAAATAAAAACGGAAGCAGACATGAAATTTAATAATGTTATTGCTAGAAACTCAAATGGAAAATAATACTGGGGATGAATTAAAGCTGAGGCATAAAATGCTAAAAATGTAAAGAGAAAAATGGCCAGGCAGAATGTAAATAATTCATTTATTTCCAGCAGTGGAAGAATATTAAAAAACAAGGTACAGTGATTATAGCAGGCGACTGGGAGTTTGGACTCCTGAATTTTATTTCTTTTCCTTAACATATGTCACTCCACAAGTCAGTCCTTCCATGCTCCAGCGTCCCCAATACTTCTTCACATGCCAGTGATGTACTTGGACTTAATTTGCTGATACCCTGTAGGTGTAAATTGTTATGAATTGGCAGAAGTCACTTGAGATTTAAGGATGAAGTTATCTTTCCATTAGGAGCTTGGCTACCAAAACTCTCCTTTGAACTCCCCCAAAGAAAACACAGCTCCCACTGAAATTTCCCGTTTCTTCTCTCACTCCAGGTATAATTTTCCCTTGTGAAGTGCTACTCCTAATTGAATATCTCCTTCCAACTCCCCAGCGTGAGTGTAGTTTCTAGGTAAGGAGTGTGATTTGCCTCTCTCATGCTCATAAAGTCGAATCAAAGCTTCAGTTAAGTCAATTATTGTTATACTTTCCCTTGCAGGCCTCAATATTATCTCACATCCGAGGACTGGGGGCAATCTCAGAGGTGCCAATGAGATGTGCTGGCTACTCAGCCCTTCCATACAGACCTGCTGCTGATTCCCAAGGCTTGGACTGTGGCCATGATTTTCTGAGCCTGAGAGAGTTTTCAGCCTGGCAGTGGCTGATTTGTTAACAAGGGAAAGTCTTTTGGGAAACTTTCTCTTTCAAGAATTGTTTTTTGTAAATAGGTTTTGGCTCTCAGAACAATGTCACACAGCTGTTCTGAATGGGTTTTGCTCTTGTTCCACCAGTGGCACCAGAGAGGTTCCTTTGGCCAGTCATGGTGACCTGTATGGGAACACCTCATAAAAAGGGTTGCAAACCCCAAATAAAGGCTTTGCCTCACTGGGATCAAACCTCACTGCTGTGATGTGAATCCACTCTGCTATTTTGTGTCCACTAGTGACACTGGACAAAGGGGATAAGGGCTTTGCTGCTTTTCTGGGCAACTCTGGCACCTGCCAGAAGGAGCTGACAGTGGCCTACACACAATCCCTGCAGCAGCAAGTGTCTTGCCTTGGAGAAAGTAGTGTTGCATCTAGGTGGGCCTAGAAAGCTGCAGTTCTGTAAAACATTGCATTTGCCATTGCTCTATGAATTGCTACCTTATGGGCATTTTTGGAAGATGCTCATTGACTCTCTGGCAGGTTTAATTTTTAGGAGTGATGTCCTTTTCCAGCAGAGAATTTGTGTGAATAAAACCAATAAATGCATACTCGGCTACATGTTGAAGTCAGTCCAGCTAGATATGCAAGTAAAATACTCCAGAGCAAAGGCTTCCAGATTATTTATATTCCCTGTAGGCTGTCAGGGTAGTGATGTTGCTCCTGCAGATCAGAGAAACCAGATGAGGATTTGGTTGTCCATGATTGTGCAGATAATCAGTTACCAAAAACGACAGCACATTCACATAGAGAGAAGTGGTCTGTGGCTCCTCTGTTTTGACAAGCTCAGTTGCTGCATCTGGATTTGAATTGCTAAAATCAGCACAAATGTTATTGTTGAAAGCCACAGACCATGGTTTATGTCAATGACAGAGAAACCTCAGCAAGTTTGGAGGTTTCCCGTCAGCACCCAAAAGTTTGGGTATTTCTCCAGCTTTAGCTAAACAATTGAAATACTGCTGTTTGAAAAAGTTCAAGTAGTAAACTCTGAGGCACAAGTTGTTTCACAAGATTTCTGAAATGTGTGCTTTCAGCCTGAGGTTGCAAGATCACCCCTTTGCTTGCTATCTCTTTGTTACCCCCATTAATTACTTCCATGAATATCATTGCATCATCCAATTCCGTGATGTTAATGAGGGTACGCTGTGGCAGGCTCCATCCAATCCTACAAAGCTCTCAAGAAGGGGTTCCAGCCTAGATGAATACATCTTGAAAGGAAGGAGAGGAAGTAACATCACTCCAGTCCCATGGGGAGATGACAGAACTTGTCTCAGATCAAGACTGAGATTCGTGACGGAGCCAGAGAGTGCAGCTGCTCTTCTGAGATGCCAGCCAGGACATTATTGATAAAACTCTTCATTTCCTCTTTCTGCTAATGAAGAAGCATCAGTATGGATGCTGGGAGTCAGTTACCAGAAGAAATAATTGTTTGAGAGATTCTAAAACCTCAAAACAAATCCCATTTTAGTTTTGAACAATAGGCTAAGGTAATTTCCAGATTGGCATGAATTGGGTTGGCTATCCCTGATTCAGAATAGCAAACATCAGCAAAGCACCAGCAATTAACCAAATTGTTAATAACTGCTCTGCTGGGGAGAGTCTGGGGCAATTGTGCAGGCAGGGGAAAAAGGTGGTTCACTGTAAATTTTACTGAACATTTCAGTGCTGGGTCTGATAAATGGTTTCTGAAGGGTTTTTGTGGGGTGTTTGGGACTCCGAGGAGAGAAAACCTTTCTCAGCCCAGATGCTGTGAGCCAGAGTATCCTACCTGCCACACCAGATGTTGAAGCAGGAAGATAGAGGGGAGTTGTGGTTCTAATGGAGAAATACAAAATCCAGCCCTGCTGGAATAGTCTCTAAAAGCATTATTTGTCAAATATTAAGCTGGGAATAAGGTACTTCAATTTCTGACTGTGTGAGGGAGAAAGAAGAGTCTCAGACACACATTTGTAAACACTAAGGGTGGGATCACAAGGTCTGTGGCTGCAGATAATTATCCAAATCAGCACTCAGGTCTTAACTCCTGTATACAGAACATGGGTACTCTGAGTGTTCAGCTGAGCACTCCCCTGAAAATGCAACTTAAATATCTCTGAACTGCTGGGTGAGTTTTGGGGAATTTGAAACAAACAAATATACTTTATTTTATTAAAAAAATTCAAAATATTTATTTTATCTTAAAATATGCATCCTTTTTGTCCACATAGGCACAGACTCCAATGCTGGCACATACAATTTTCTTTTCGTGCACACCTGTAAGCAAGTCCTTTCTTTCCAGTGAGTCTGCTCTCAAACTGATGAATCTTAGCAGTAGCAAAAATCTGAATGTGTGGGTTTAAACAACTCTTGTCCCTTATATTTCTTTATGAATCTTTTACTTTTGCATGAACTCTTTTTTTTTTCTGGTTTAAATAAGTCAAATTAATTAAAAAATTCTGAAGTAAAAATGGAGCTTGAATATCCATATAGATAGCTCATAGGTATAGCAGAAGTTTAATTCTACAATTACAGGGTGTAATTTTTCCATGGTAAGGATATAAACTACACACTCACATCTCTCCATAGCGATCAGAGAAAACTCCAGCTAAAAAAAGAATCAACAAAGCCCCCACCTCTTTCTAACATTTCAGTAGAAAGAGGATTAGAAAGTGGTGCTTTTTTCCTGTATAAAGTGAGACTTTTTGTCAAGGCCCAGTTTTACTGCAAATGTTGGAATCAAGTTCTGCAGGTAATTGCTGACAATTTATCTTATTTCTTGAACTCCTTTTCTGTGGCCCCAAATACCTAGGAAAAATCTCAGGACCTTGCATTTGTTTTTCACTTGATTAAATTTGCTAATCTGGATTTAGAACAGTTTAGGCACAGTTTGCTCTACTTCAGTAATAATTATTAAAAGAATAATTGCCTTGCCTGATGGCTACGTGTGTATGGGTACATAAATATATGTGAGTAATTATAAAGAATTATACATGTTTCTTTGTATTTGCTATATACTTTAACTTCAGCTAAGTGTTTATGGCCCATTAAAATGGAGCAATTCCAGAATTTCCTAAGCATGATGAGCGGTACCATAAATGTGTGTATGCCATTGCCAATTACTCCATGAATAACAATATCCTGAATGCCATATGCCTTCATTAAAAGGTGAGCTTGGGAATATTCTCAGTTTCTGCTTTCTCTGCGTTTCTTGAGCAGACTCCAGCCTCATGGTAGTCAGCAGCAGCAAGCAGTGGGGAGCTGCAGTTCTAACAACAAATTGGGACTGGTTGCTCCTGGCTGCAAAGCAGCTCCCAGTGCAGTGCAGGGCCCTGGAGGCTGTGAGAGAACACAGGGATTCCATTTAATACCTGGCCTTTGCATGGAAATGCATCAAAGCCTGAGCAGACCCTTTGCTGTGGGAGATACTACCCTCAGCTGAAACTGGGGATAGGATTCTCTCATTTGCTCAGACCTAATCATCTACAGCAATGTCTTCATTAACGGCTGAGAGTGGGATGAGGACAAGGAGAAAAAAAAAAAAAGAAAAAAATCACTGTTAAGATTTTAAAGTGCATTATAACTATTTATTTCTCAGAGTTGAACTTGCTAAAGAATAATAACATAATTTGGGTTAGGAGGTACCTGAAAGCCCATCCAGCCCCACCCCCTGCCATGGCAGGGACACCTTCCACTGTCCCAGGCTGCTCCCAGCCCTGTCCAGCCTGGCCTTGGGCACTGCCAGGGATCCAGGGACAGCCCCAGCTGCTCTGGGCACCTGTGCCAGGGCTCCCCCACCCTCCCAGGGAAGGATTTCTTTCTCAAATTGAATCTCAGCCCATTCCCTTTCAGCCTGAAGCCATCCCCCCATGTCCGGTCACTGCAGTTCCTGACGGGCACAGCTCTGGCACTCCCCAAGCCTCAAGCTGCAGTTTTACAGCCTTTACTGATAATCACACACACTTTGTTATTATGTCAATGCAAATTAGTATCATATATTATTTATCCAAGAAGAGATTTTCCAAAGTGCCAAGGACACCCAAGCACCCAACTCCTTTCAGAAGTCAGTATGGGAATGAGGTTCATGGGTCTCTCCAGAACCCACAAACACCTTGGTGCATCTGGTGGGCTCTGTGTGTTTATTGAATTATCTGTAACATTTCTTTCTGAGGCATTTGCTTGGATTTTCAGAATCTGGGTCGCAGACAAACAAATTCTCTATTCAGTTCAACCAGGCACTCCAACATATTTTGTTTGCATTAGCTCCACTCTGTTGCATTAGTAATGTCCCATCGTATCATATTAGCAGTCTGCTTTGCTAATAGAGGAGAAGTCGTTCACACAGCACAAAGTCTACTTGTGTTAGCACTTGTTTTCCCTGAGTTCCTTATAGACAGAGCTCTGGGGGCAGGTGGGGAGAGGTAATTTCTTCAATATTTCATGTTAGCTCTAATGGGAAATAAGAGGACGTTTTGTTTCACTTAAATTTGGACAGGAAAAATATCAGCACTTTGTTTTCTTCCTTTTGTCTTTCCAAACACAAAGATATTGTTAAATTGATTTTATTTAACTGAAAGGAGTTCAGCTGGCTGATATTTTTGAATGTGGGCATTTCAACTACTTTTGCTTTTGAAAAAAAAAATAAAATGGAGAAACGATGTTTATAGGTCACCAAAAGGCTTTTTTCTTCTCCTTATCCCAACATCATTCCCACCCTGTTCACTGCTGAGTCCACATAACTGTGACTGACTGCAATGAGAGGAAGACTCCCTGCTCCTTTGGAAATAAAGCCACCATTTTTTGTATGTTTACAGAAAATTGAATCCAGCATAAATCAACATGGAGACTGAGCTTCAAACTGCTTTTTTGCACCAGTTCTCATGTGGGGTCTAAGGATTCTTTTTTATTGTGTATTCCCAACAAGGTCCAGAACAAAACCGAGTTTATTTTTTTCTTTACTCTCTGAACCACTGGGACAATTGGACAGGCCTGTGAACCAAGAGTGAAAACACTTTATTGCTATTGGGTTATTCTGCTACAGGACACCAAGAGAGAAAATAGTTATTCACCTGTTACACATATTAAGTTAATCAGTTTAATTAAATCAAATTCAGCATCTCTGAGCTCTTAAATACACTAAAACCCAAGGCAGGAGGAAGGGAAAATGAGCTTATATTATGACACAAGTGATAATAATCTTATCTGAGGAACTGTGTCTCACCTGATACTCAAACATCAGGACCAGAACCCTTCCTCCTTTTCCATGACTGCAAACATTCCTCCTAGCCCCAGGGAACATTAGCAAGCCTGGCATTGATGAAGTTTAATATCTTATGGTTTAGACACTTATCATGTCTTCCAGAGCAAAGCTTCTTGGCAGGGAAAGACTCCTGTGATACACAATGCAGATTTTTTTGGGTTTTTTTCTGTTTTAACAGACTGCTGAGGGTGAGGGGAGCACCAGGCTGTGGCACATGTGACGTGTGCTGCGTGCAAGCCTGCACTCACAGAGAGGCTTCTCCCTCCTTGCAGGGCAAACACATCCCAAATGGATCCTGGCAGGATTTCCCAACTCCAAACCTATCACAGGTGGGTGGTGATAAAAAGTGTTTGAGAAATGTTTCAGGGGTCATTAGAGCTCTTAGAACCCACTCTGTATCTCTCCTGACCCGTCCCAGTGCCTCAGGTGTGTGCACAGCTGCTAATGATCGCTGTTATTTACTGCACGACACTGCCTGAAATAAAGTTGTGAATCAGTGCTTGACAGAATAACACAGAGCAGAAATGTGGCACCTGTCCAAGGTTGTCCAAAGCCATGAGCAGCTCAAGAGAGTCAAACACTGTACACTGAGCTCTCCTGAAAATTTGGCCACTAAAATTGGCCAGGCTTGAAAAAAAAGGAACACTTTTTAAATCCTGGCCCTATTACCAGGTATGCACTAACTAGAGGTGAAAATGGTGACAAAAACATTTTACAAATTAGCTTTTCTGGAAAGGTTTTTAGGTTATTCACCCATTTGATGACTCATAAATTGTCAAGACTAGAAATGTATTAAAATGTTTAGAGGGAGTGATTTACCAGCTCTCTAATGGAACAAAACATTTAGGATGTGAGACTTTTCAAATCCAGCTTAGATCTGGCACAGGAGTGAACATTACCCAGCTCACACCAAGACAGAAGACTTCAGTGCATCCATCTCACAAGAAAAAAATCAAGGCAATTAGTAAAAGGAATTTTAAAGAAAGCTCTGTGATTTCTGATTCTGTCTGTCCTAATGCCAGACCAGACAATCTCAGCTGAAAACACAACTTTTCTGAGAGTACAATTTTTCCCCTGAACAGCTTCTTAAGAACTACATCTTACAGTGTTACCTCTTTTTCACTCTTTTCACCCAGGTATTCTGTAGATTTATTTTTTTTAATGCACACTAGAGAAGATGTTTCATTTGCTATAAATTATCCCTCAAATATTTAACTCTATATTCCCACACATGGCCTCAATTAATATTGACAGCTACAGCAGATCCCTTCCTTGAGACCCCCTGTTGGAAAATCCATGGTAGTGTTCCCTCATACGGATCTCAGCACCCAGATAAAGACAGTGCACAGAGGGGTGGGAGGCAAAGGTTGCAATCTGTCCCTCACCTGTTTGGTTCTGCCTCCTGCTATTCTCCTCCAAGCTGCTGCCTCTTTGCATTTTCATCTAATTTCTGAATCATTTTATCAAGACAAAGTAAAAATAATTCAAAAATAAATCCCTATACCAAAATGAAGTTTATGAACTAGATAATCCTCTAACTCTGGAGCCAATAATAAAGAAACCAATAGAAGTATTAATGTTAAAACTAAAATTAGTGAAACCAAAATCTCCATTGACTTCTAGAGATTGAAACTTTGCCCTCTAGCATATTATATAAGCACCTAACCAAGCCATTTAGTGGCAGCCATGTAACAACTCCGTGCATCCTGATGTGTGATGAGCACTAAGACAGGAAGAGTTCTGTTAAAGTGATACTAAAATGTTTCAACGTGCCAGCCTAATATCACTGACCTTGTGAAGGAGGCACAAGGATAAAAAGGGGGCCGTGAGTGGTGCTGGAGAGGCTCTGGTTTGCTGATGTCAGAGAGCCTTCAGTGTGATATAGCATTAATATTGTCTCATGTCAGGCAATGCAAATACAGAAAATTACAAGTAGTGTGAGCATGTACTGAAGATGAGCTCTGTGACATTCATTATGTAGAAGCAAAAATCATCTTACCTCATGAAAGATGGCAGCTTGGAAGGCTAAATTTACTGACTGGGATTCTGATCTCGTACTGGGTTAAACCAAAAAAGACTCCATGTCAGGTAATGGAAATGGAAATGGAAATGGAAATGGAAATGGAAATGCAGCACTGCTGAGCAAAAGAGGGTTGGGTTCACTGCTGCATCCAGCCTCGCTTCTCCCAGAGTTGTCAGCTACCAAACGTGGCTGTTCTTTTGTGCCTCATTTTTTGCACTCATTGTGATTGTTATTAGAAAAGCTCCAGCAACAGCAAGTTGAGCTATAAATTCAAAATAAGCCAGCGGTGCCTTTAAGTGTGCCATGAGCTTTGTTTTTGGCACAGGAGCCTCTGAGTGGAGGCTTGCAGCTCAATTCAGACAGTTAGCAGGGTGCTGACAGCAACATGTTGGTACAAGAATGTACTTTTCTCTTTGGTTTTGTTTTAATTAAAGCCGCATTTATTTTTTAAAGCAGGTCATAAAGCTAACCTACTCTGACAACACTGAATTACATTATAAAATCATTCCTTATAATAATTATAAATCTCTGCTAAAGCAAATTGAAATGAAATTAAAGTACTGGCATACGTTGCCCTTCTTCCTGATAGGAGGAATTCATCTGATCAAAATCACCACCGACGGCTCAGAGTTTGCAGCGAGGACAGATCCAGAAATGAATCTCAGTCTCCAGCTTCCTGCTGGCCTGAGCCAGTTAAAGGGTCAGAATTTAGCTCCAAAAGATGCCCTGAGAGCACCTCACAATCACTTGGCTGTACCAAACCACAACAGGTTTCACTGGCACTTTTTTCACCAGCTTCATGAATCCTGTCCTTCCACACTTCCAGAAGAAATGGGAAATGTTGCTACCACAAATGTCAAAATATAATTTTAAGTGAGGCAGTTTAAAGCAGAAGGGGAAAAAAATTATATATATGTATATATATATGTGTGTGTGTATATATATATATATATAAAATTAAGCCAGCACTATTGAATGCAGCAGGCTGATTTCAGAAGGTTTATAGTCTGGGGTGACATTACTTATATGACATGTATGGAAACTATGGGGTGGAATTTCCCTGAAAACAGTCCTTCCCACAAGATTTCTGGCACTTTGGATTCTCTACACAGCTCAAAATCCTGCGAGGACAATCTGTCTCATTGTACTTGAGTCCTCCTTGGTTGAGTTGGAAACCAGGGGCCAAATCCTTAATTTATGTAAACAGGAAGAATTCTGTTGAAAGAAATAGAGGAGAATCAAGGGATATTCTCAGTCCAAAATATAATAGCGAAAAAGGTTTCTAAATCCTTCAGGACCTCAAAAAGTACAGACCAAATTCCTTCAGAGAAGTGAGTGGGATGAGAAGAAGAAATGTTTTTTCTTTGCCTCTCCTGATGGCCTGCCCAGAAAAACAGACATTTTTCTGTTAAGAAATTTGCAGGCAGGAGAACCCTCTCGGTTTGCTGCAGTGAGGTACCTCTGTATTTAGGCCCTGCATTTCTCAGCACCCCTCAGAAGTGGGAACCTGAACCAGCTGCCAACTTCAGAATGCACCGAGGCAAGAGTTTCAGGATGAGAGGGAACACAGTGTCCTAGTCTGTAGGAAAAATGCACATGTTAGAGGGAATGTCAAGGGTTGTCACGGCATGAAAAGCCTGCAAAGTGTGTTGAGGTGGCCAGACACTGAGGTGATTCCAGAAGTGCTGAGCATTAAAAGGACAAAGTATTTTGTAAGAAGGAGTTTAACCTCAGAGTGCTTGAAGTGAAATAATCACTACAATGATTAGCAACCAGCAGTTCAGGCAGTGGAAGTTGAGAATCCCACTTGCTCTGGGTGCATGGATGATGTGTAGAAAGATGGTGGTGGTGATGGCAGAGGCAAATGAGTCCCATGGAAGGTTTTCCGAGGCTTCTTCTGTCTGCCCCTCCATGCTACAGCACCTGAAGATTTTTTCTAGGTTGAAGCACATGTTAGCAGCTCAGGACCTGTTACCTGTTAGTGGCAGCCCAGGGATGTAATTTATTTTCCCCAGAACTCTAGACTAGGACTGTGTCAAACTGGTGCTGTTTAAGCTTCCAGAAAGAAACCTTTGCAAGCTGCAAAGCACACTGCTGGAATTACCTAGCAGGGAGGTTATGGGAGCATTCATTAATTGCAGCATTGCTTGGCAGGCTGGACTGGTTACCAGTTTTTTTCCTGTTGCAATGAAGTCCAAATTCCCAGTTTGGATCTCCCTAAACAAAGCCCAGCATGGTTTGGATCCTGCAGCTCCTTTCATCTCTGCAGATGCTGAGATCAACTGCAATCTTGCATCTGAGTGATCTGAACTCTGTGTGTGTGGGTGGGGTTGGCATGTACCTTCTTGGGGAAAGGCATTTCCTAATCAGGACCTTCAGTTTAAGCAACACCTTGCTTTCCCTAATGATTTGGCAGAGTCAATCTGTGTTGCCCTTCAAAGCATCCAGCAAGGCTGGCTATCCACTCAGATTCCTCCTGAGAAATCTGCCTTGGGAAGTGGAAGCCTCCAGCGAGGATGGGGATGGGTGAGAAGGAACTCATAGTCATTCATATCTGATATGGGATGGTGTTTTTGACTGATTTGCAAATGCTCCCAGGTGTCATGATAGAGACACAGAGAAAAAATATGCAGATACATCAAAATCACTTCCAGGATGTGGAGTAACTATTGCTGCTTAGATTACAATTTTCCAAACGTGTCATTTCTTCACAAGGGATGTATCAAGAAGTCAGAGAGATATGAAGAAAAATAAATCCTAAACTTGCGATTGATAAAGAACAGTAGGTGATATCTCAGAGCTCTGTGGTCTCTTGAGTGATCACAGGAGCTTCTGCTTTGAATTCCACTCACTTCCACTTTGCTGTGGTGTTTATCTGAGACAGCCCATGAGTGTCTAAACCAGCAGAACAGGCAGAAGGAGACTTCCAAAGTATTCCTGACATTGAGCAAGCCACTTCACTACCCTCTTTTGCTGCTTTTTGTCTGTCATACTGTCCTTAAGCCTGAAATCTTCTTGCTCTCACAATCTCTGTCTAAACCTTTCAGGGCAAGAGCAGTGTCTACTTGCTTGTCCATACAAGTGCAAGCACAGCAGGTCCCAGTCTTAGTTATAGCCTGCAAGTGCTATTACAGAATACTTGGTAATAATGGGAAAAAAGGATGAAGTCATCCTGAGCTCTTGTCCCGTTTACTCACCACCCATGGAAGTTTCTGTATTTCCATCTCTGAGAGCACAACAGATTTGCTGGGTCCCTCTGGACCCAAATTTGGAAAGCTCTGCTTTTATCCCCCCACCTCTGTTGGCTTTGATAAAACAAATTCCTGCCAAATCTATCAGAGGAACATTTCTCCTCTGTGTTCTGAAAGTGCCCAGGAAGCTCGGCATAACATTCAAAGCCAAGGAGCAGAGCAGAGTTTAGGGCAGCAGACTTCAGTAACCTAGGTTACTCTCAAATCCAAAACCTGCAAAAATAACCCCAAAAATACATAGAGTCTGGCTCACATGTGTGTCCAGAGTATCTATGTCTAACTTGACTACTTAGTGGTTTTGTAGCATTCATGAATACACAGAAGAGGTTCTTGTCCCAAACTCAGACAATGGTTATTTCCTGAGCAGTGATTATATAGCTGCTGCTGCAGCTGCTGACAAGGGTGGCTCTAAAGCACAGCAAAGAGTGGTCTGTGAACACTGAAAGAAACTCCTTTATGAAAAAGAAGTGCTCCT
Source organism: Anthoscopus minutus (assembly GCA_013399455.1). Classification (NCBI taxonomy): domain Eukaryota; kingdom Metazoa; phylum Chordata; class Aves; order Passeriformes; family Paridae; genus Anthoscopus; species Anthoscopus minutus. Next base: position 555,398 of record VWYI01007370.1, on the reverse strand, counting down.
TGGAGGGCTGCTGCAGTGCAGTGTGATCAGACAGGACTGAGCTTTGGGTCTGCATTAATAAGAGCCTGTGGTAAATTCTTTGCCATTGCATTAAAGAGGTACCTGAGGATGAAGATGGCTGCTGACTATTGAAACTGGCTGGGCCTGCAGGATCACATCTTCATGGAGGTGTTCATATCAACACATGGATTGGTCATGCACCTGCTGTAGAAGTTTTTTAAAGTTTCTAAGGTTTTTTAAGGTTTCTACATCTTAGCACTCACACGTACATTTTCCACTATTGCACAGACAGCTGTGGTACCTATGTGAACACGGCAATTTAGAAACTTCAACATGTAAACATCTTGAAGATCCATTAACCAAAGAATTCAACTTCATGAACCAGCTTTGCATCAGCACTTGCCCAACCTGGTCTATTTTTTAAATGTCTCAGCTCATTTGAGAAAAAAGAGGGGCTGAAACTCACTTAGCAGTTGAAGCAAAGATAACTTGGTAACTCATAAGTAGGGATTTCTTCCCAGCATGAGTGTATAGAAATGATCCTTTCAAGGTTTTATCCTCACACAAGAAATGCTTAGAAGATGACTCACTGCAATAGTTCAGCTTAATTCTCAAAACTTTTAGTGTTGGGGTTGGATGTGAGAAGTTGCTGAGGTTAAAGAATGCAGTAACATCTTGGGGGCCATAATCAGGAAAGAAACCAATCCAAAAGAACAGATTCTTACTTTAGCTCCATACACTTGAGGAAAAAATGCCATTATTTTTACTATTCATTAAGGTATATATTAAAAGCTGTAGTTTCATTCTATAGACTACACTGAATACTCTGTCCTATTAATTACTCATCTGGTTTTTACATTTTTGGTGTAAATATGAGAATGTTACACCCTCAAAATATATTTACTACCACTGAAATAATAATTCTAGTGACAGTAGTAGCAATAAACAAATTCAGGAAGAATCCTTCAGTCTAAAGAGATTGCTTTATTCCGTTTCCTGATCTGCACTGCTTTACACATGTATACAGAAATATCTGTGAATACACACACACACACACACATATATATTAACACAAATCCAACCACCAGCTCCATTTTCCAGTTACTTCCCACAATTATTTTATTTAGGAAGCTCTGATGAAACACTTCTTTTGAAAACCCAGCTCCATTGCTTTTAGCATTTTAGCTGCTAAGCAATTATTCAGCCTGTCAGGGTAATCATCATAAATATTTCTGTCCACGGTTTTCCACAAGCCAGTAGTAACTGGTTGGGTCAGTTCAGCTCAATTCAATGACCTTCCAAGAAACAGTTGCATTTGTATTCCATTCCTAAACTACAGAGCAGAGTGCATGTTAAAACGGGCTGTTGTTAGGGCATTGACCTCTTTGCCATGATTTCTGAGTCATAACCACTGACACCAGAAAATCTGAGCTCTGCATCCCATCTATTTGCAGGTGTATTCACTCTTCTTTTCTTGCAGAAGCTTGAAGCATGTGAGTTACTTTACAATTTCAGGGATGGGTCTGGAAAGCAGGTACAGAAGCATGTGCCTCAACAATCCACACCCAGTCCTATTCATCCTGGACATTTTGATGTGTGACTTAAATATTCTGTAATCGACCTACGCTCACATCCCACTGATAAGTAACCTGAGGCCCAGGACAGTGATGCTACAAGATCAGTCAGGGACTTTGTGGTGGAAACCAGAATAAAACTCCAGAGTCAGCTGCTAACCACATAAGCTATCCCTGCTGCTGGCCTGCAAAGTGAAAATAATGGTTTGGAGTCCTCCAGTTTTCATTATTAGCTTTTTGGATGAGTTTTGCCTAAGGGAAATGAGTTATTCTCTGCTGTTGTATGAGTGTGCTTCACTTCAGCTGAATTATGTGTCACTTTTGGTAGGATTGTCTTCATTTTTTTTCTTGGCTGAGCTCGGGGAGATCTTTGTGAACATCTTGTTTGACAAATTCTGCACCACCCACGTAACCACTCTGAGGCAGACTAGCAGAGTCAGACACTCAGCTGGGCCCTGGATGGATCTCGTGTCCTCGTTGCTAATTGGGACCTGCCAGGCCCAGTGGCCAGGGCAGAGTGTGGGGTTTGGATCTCAGTGCTTGGTGCTTTGCTTTGCTGTTTTGTCCTTGTGGCTTTGGGCAAGTCACTGAACTTGATTGAGAATGTGTTCGTTTATGTGCTTGTTAGTTCCTAACCAAAAAGTATTTGCAATATTTATGCCTTATTTTTGCAGGGAGGAGATGTTACATTAAGAAAGCGCAAGATTTTACCCAAACAAATTTTCTTTTTTCCTCTTTTTTTCTTTTTTTTTTTTTTTTCAGTTTCCTGAAATCTGGAAAATAAATCATGCCTAAATCCAAACTGCAAGCTTCTCAAAGAAAATGCAGAAAAGAATTTTCTATTTCAGCAGCTATGTTTTTTGGTTTTTGTTGGTTTTTTTAAGGAAGAAAAAGAACTTTCATGGAAGTTTTCAAGTGATGGCAAAAGGGCAGAGAAATGCCTGGTTTGTAACCTGCCCTGTCTTGGTTCAGCTGCTTCAGTCTCAAATGTCAACAAATAATGGTGACTTTCAAAAATCCGTAGGTTGTGTTTTGGATGATATTTAGTTAACTGATATTTCTCATGTATAGAATAGCCTTGATTACATTATATAGCAGAATAAAACCAGATGGCAAGGAAGTAACTATTTATCTTCCTGGTGAATATTAATACATGGGGAAGTGAGGACACAAGAAGCTTGGTATAAAGTTGGCACAATACGGTCACTGGGAGCTATGGGGGCTCTGCTCCTGCACCTGATCTTGACCTGAAGGCATTTTTCCTGCTCTAACCTTCTCCTCCTTGAGCTAAAACATCTTATTTCTACTTGCTCTTCTCAGTGTGCTCCTGATTTGTCTCCTTAGCCCAGCACAGCAGAGCTGCTCATGGCAGGAAGCACAGGTACATCCCTCGATGGTGCAACAAGACCAGACTGACGAGAATGAGCCATGGCAAAGGCAGAAGGTTACAGACCAGCTCACTGCAGTCAATAATGGAAGTGCTGCCAAATGGTGAGAAGTTTACCAGTGCTCCCTGCAGTGGACAGAATATGGATGTGCTTCTGATGGAAGTCCAGCCCATCCCCATTTTGGATGTTCGGTGTTTTCTGTGATTAGGGCGCAGTTGCTTCTGAGCTGGTAACAGTGTGACACTCTTCCATTCTGCATTCAATGACCAAGAACTGCTGCTTGTGTTTGTAATTTGTGGTCATACAGAGCAACTGTTCATCCTCAAAAAGTGACTGCCAGGACCTGGGCCGTGCCATCAACACCAGAAGCTGCTCTTGGAGGTAGAAAGGTTCGGTTTGGCAGGACAAAACTAAGCTCTGAACCTTTCACAATTCAGCATGCTTTAGCAGCCTGGGTGGATGCTGAATTTCATTATCTCCAAATTGCTGCAGATTTGTTCAAAGGAGCCTTCCCTTGTTGGTAGAGCCACAGGACAAGAACCAGCACGCTCGGGTCTGACAGTGGCGTTCACTCCCTTCAGAGCACCAGAAACCAGCCAAGCAGGGCTGCGTGCCAGGCTCTGAGATAGGCCAGCCCCAGTGCTCCTGCAGGCACCTGCCAGCCATGAGCTATCCCCTTCTGCCCCCCTCCAGGTGAAACTCTGATTCAGCATCTTAAACAAAACCACAAAACCTGCTTGTCAGTCTGGGAGCTCTCCCTTCTCTCCCTTCCCTCTGCCACAAGACTGCACTTGCAGCCTTGCTGCTGCCCAGGGCTGCAGGCAGGAGCAGGGTATGTTCAGTAACAGCCTCACACTGGCTGCTGCTTGAGAACCTGCTGGGCTCTGGCTTGCTTGGGGAGTGCAGTTGTTGCTCCCCAGGCTTGGCAAAGCTGCCTGGACTTGTACTCCCAAGGAGAACTTTTCAGCGTGTTCTGGGCTCTGTCACCCAGACACAACTGCACTGGGGGAGTTTGAAGCTTTACAAAAGCTGAAGGCTGGTGATTTGTTCCAACCCAGGCTTTTTTTCTCGTGTAATTTAATTCTATTTTATTTTTTCTTGGTGGCTTGAAGTGTCAGTGAAGTAGAAACACAGTAAAAAGATAATCCTGGACATTGTTATTGCTCCAAGCAGAGATGCTGGAGCCTTCCCAACCCCAGGTTTGCTTTGGCCCCCAAGCAGCCTCTCTTCAGGCAGGGAGGAGGGCTGAGGGAAGGAACATTATTTAGCTGACTGGAGTTGGTCAGATTTCTTCTTCAACCTGATACAGCCTTTGCTGTCACTCCTCTACTTGTCTGAGTCATCCTAGTCCTTAATGCAACCCCCTCTTTCTGAGTCCTTGTTTTTATGTTTGATGAGGCTCACATATCACAGACAAGTTTATTTACTCTCTGGAGCCTGTTGGATTTCTTTCTGCATTTTTAGTGATTTCCTACAGCACAGAGTCTGAGTAGGGAACTAGCACAGTCTTCGTCCTTATAATTCAGCTGCCCTTTTTATCCTCTTCTTTCCTGACAAGTCCTTTTATTTCCTATTGTAACCCAATCTTTTTTTTGTCCTGTTCTCTGTAGTTAGTCAAATAGATCCATCCATACTATTAAAAGCAGCCTTTTTCGAGTAGAAGTATTCAAGTTTTATCTGTTCCCTTAACACGAGTGCAGTCACACAGACTTGAGTGAGAAGGGCAAATACATTAGCTTTGGATATCAAAAGAAAGGCAGAACGAGCTGTCATCCTACCTAATAAAATGAAAAATCCTGGGAAACACTGTCTTTAGAAAGTGGAGGTGATGAAACAGCTCCTCTTCTTCTTGCTATCTAAAACAGACCCAGCGTAAGCCTTATCCCGCAACCTGGAATTAGAATCCTCTCCTTGTCTGAGTGGCTGAAGTGGTTGAAAAAAACCCATCCCAACATCCCAGATTTTGCAATTTGATCTGAACTGTGCCATTGCTGTCTCTCCTCCCCCCACCATCATTAGGCTACATCTAAAGGCATGAATTTTGCACTTAAAGAATTGATTTTGCCATGTAGTGAACACATTTTGATAAGGCCCCAAGATTATTTCTATAAATGAGAAGAAATGGCATAGATGTGTCATTAAATCTGGAAGAGAAGTTGATAGTGTAGAGTAACGAGAAGGTAGTGGTTATATTTAGAAAGCTTTTCATTAGGTTGAACAGAAGGGATTAGTCCTCACAATCGTAGGTAATGTAATGCTTGTAGAGGTCTGCAAGAACTACACTGTGATTTTCAGAGGTTTGAAGTACTGGGGAATAAAAATTCCAAGCTTTGAACAGTCAGTGAAAGTGAGATTAATAGAGGACAAAAGCACTGTTACCCTGAGAAAGCAGAGCATGTAGATGAATAAAGAAACTCCAATCTACCAGGACAATTTGCATTAAATCCAGGCTACGGATCTGGGATATGTCAATACCAGAACACGAAAACTTGGTTCCCTCAATTTCTTGGGACACTCACTAAATTTTAGACAGCTGCTTCTGGATCTTTTCCTCAAGCACAGCTCCAAAGTCATCCCAGAGCTGGGTGGCTCCTTTCCTGACCTTCATCTAAACAGGTTAATGACCCTGCATGTGGTAGAGCTTGCTCACCAGCGCAGAGGATACAGAGAGAAAGGTAACAGGCCCATTTTGTACCCAGCCTCCAGCTAGAAGCTCCAAGCTAGAAATCTGAGCTCAAAGCTGCATCAGGCTCAAGATAGAAACTCTTGAGTTTTGAGCAGCTTTGGAAGTAGATGCCTTTCCTATCCTTCATACTTTGCAGTTTTATAGCAGCTGTCATATTCATGCTTAGCTGAATATAGAAATTGGGAATCCCCTTACATGTTATGTCTCTCCACAGACAGAAATGGTGGTGAGTGACCACAGGAGTACCCTTGGAGACAGGCAGAGTTTCGTCACTGCTGTATTATCTCAGGTGGATTGACAGGAGTCTTGGTAGGCTTTCCTGGAGAAGTTAAATCTAAATTTAATCCCAAATCAAATGATAATTAAGTACATAATGCCCTTAAAGGTCTTGTTTCAGGCTCTTGGCAGATGTTGTGACCTCCTTCACTCTCTGATCAGCAACTTACAAGGAAGGTGTGATAGTTTTTTTCTTCAAATAAATGAAATTCTATACTCCGGTTAACATTTATCCTTCTCAGGGCATCCTTGGGTATGGCCTGTAGTGCTTCTGCTTAAATTTCTTCCTCTAGACAGTCTCTGCCTCCACAAGGAATTTTCTCTGTGTTGGTTTCTCTCTAGGAGCTGTACCTTGTCTACCAGTTTTCTAGTTCAGGCCCTGTATATTTTTTCTCATAATGGATTCTATGAAGCTTCCAACATAAACAAAATGCCAACAAAAAATTGTAAAGTTTCTGATCTTTCAGTACTCAAAACAGCACCTAGAATCCTTGGTTTGACCAGGGACGTGGGTGTTAAATCTCAGCCTAAAAATAATGCACTCAGGAGCTCAGCTGGAATATCCCTTCACGAGCCCATCTGTCATAGCTGGGCTTGGAGCAGTTTGGTACATTGCTGATCTGTCTCAGCGTGCTGTTGTTTTTTTCTCCCCACTGATGAGCCACATTCTTCTCGTTCTCTTAATTTGCTTCTCTCAGAGTGTTTTTACTCAACAGTTGTCACCAAGTCAGTGTGACACAGAACAGGAGGGAGGAGAGGGACATTTGTGCTGCCCCGTTCAGTGTCTGCCCTGCTGGGGCTGCCCAGGGTGGCTGTGACCCATTCCTGTGCCCATCCCGCTGCTGTTCCTGCACTCCCACTGCAGCCCCTGCCTGCTTGGAGATGAATAAAACCATGACAATGCCTGTTGACAGTGGCTGGAAATTTGTTCCCTTTTCCATTGCTGGTGACTACTGGAGCCATTCCAGCCCTGTTAGTGAGGAGTTTCATCGAGGGGGTTGTGTTTTCCCAAAGCCCTGCTGATCCTTGCACAGCCCTCACTGCTGGCACGGAGCTGCTTAGAATGGCTTGTGCATAAACACACATTTCAGCGCCTCTGCATTCACCACCCCATTCTTTCTTCCAAATCCTCCTGTCCTGTCCCCCTCCCTTCTCTGCTCCCTGTATGTCTGGTTATACCTTGTTTCTACATGCCTAAGTCATGCTTTAAATAACAGCTGTCTGATTCTTTGCTTCTTCTCATACCCAGCTAATTATTTTCAATTTATTGATTTTCCACATGGAGATTAATGGGTTATTCAGCTCTCAAAGCCTGTATCCACACAGCTGTGAGCTAATGCATGGGTATGGGAAGGGGTAGAGGGGTTTATGTTTATGTGGCTGATCACCTTTCTGATGAACTTGCGTAGAAAACCAAAGGGATTTTTCTCTTCCTTACTCATTATAAGAAGCTTCAGAATCTTACCAATGAATAATCACATTTCACAGGGAGTAAAAAGTAATAAATAAAAACCTGACAAGTCTGCAGTAAGAAAATTGTTAACACGTGTTTTCCCTGTATCTTTAATTGCACTGGCTAATGTACTCTGGGTGTGAAAGAGCCAGGCACGGTGGCAAAGCACCACAGCCTAGATGTGGGGGGAGATGCTCCCCCAGGACCCCTCCTCTGGCCTCACCCCAGTGCCACAGCTATTTCTGCTTCTCTGTGCAGCTGCATCAGCCTGTGGGGTGCAAACAGCCAACCCTTTTCTTGTTTTTTTCCAACCAAAATACTGTCAGTGGGCCAGTGTGCAGCACAGCAGCTGCACCATGCACTCAGGGTAGGCACAGGCAGCAGTGAATTCACTGCTGATGGAAAAGTATCCTGGAAGCTTAAATTCTGTGTGTGGATCACTGGCTCTGACTTTACTGGTTTATCTGACCAGAGAAAACTCGTGGTATTATTCTAATATAAGGCTTTGGATTTGAGCCTCATATATAATTAATTAGTAATTTTAAGGGCGGGAACTTTTTAAGATGTTTTGTTAACTCCTCTATTAGCAGTTTTCACACTATTTTATGTTGTCAAGTCAGGTGTGAGTGTGACCAGGCTCGATTTGTAAGACAGTAATTGCCAAGAGACTTGGGGAGAAGTGGCAATAAATGGCTAAGAAATGCAATCAGCAGTTAAAGGGAAAATAAACAGAAACATTGGCAAAGTGATTATTATTTAGCGAGTCTGGTTTCAATATTTCCTGCTTTCCTGGAGCCTGTCAAAATGGTAGCCCAGATTCTCTGCCTCATTAGGATCCTTGGCTTGTTGGGCCCTTAGTTGCACATTTATAGTTGATAGCTGAACGTTGCAGATTTCACTATTTTCAGGACATGTTCAGAACTCTTCAAAAATCAACCCACTTATGTATGGTTTGAGATGTTCAGTTAAAGAAAAAAAAAAGTTTGCCTCAGGAAAGTCCTTTTTAAATCTCTGACCTTCACTTTTATTCTTATTCCTTAACAAGAAGGCAAAAACTACTTCTGGGCCTGACCTTCCTCTTGCCAAGACTGAATGGATTCAGTTGTGTTCTGGGCAAGGAGTTCCTTCCTAACCTGCTACAGCTTTCTTGTGACCACTGCTGTGAGAGGCCTATGAGTATTAAAACTGGCATGTCCCTGTTAGAACCACTGGTACAATTTGACTGCAATAAGCTAGAAATAGGGATAAGAATGATGGTTTAAAGCCAAGATTTAGGAATGAGGGGATTAAACACAGGAGATTTGAGGCAGAGCACAGAGTAGTTCTGACCAGAGAAACATGGCTGAAGAGCAAGACAGAACTAGACACAGGAGCTTTCTTTTATATTAACCAGTTCAAAAAGGGGATGGTGAGACAGCTGAAATGTGTCAAAATAATATTCATTTTTTTCCCCAGTGTTAATTCCCAACACAAATTAACCTCAGTAATTTTCCTCTTTCCTCTTAGACACATGCTATTTGTCAAGCCATGTTGCCTCAACACTTCCCAACCATCTGGGATGAATTTAGCCTGCCGAAGAAAAAAGTTCAACATGGAAGCCCTTGGATGGAGGAGCAGGCAAGGCTCTTGCTGACTGCAGCCCCTTGTAGGTCACAGCAGCACACGTGTGTCCCTCTCCTCTCAGGACTTTTGTTGAAAATGGCTCAAGGTACAAAAAACTGCAGCTTCCTGTTGGGCTAGGAATGGATCAGTGTGGGTAAGGTAGCGTGGGCAGGAAGGCATGCGAGCATCTGGTTTGAATAGCTCCACACATGTAAGATCAGCCAACTTTCTGTAGCTTTCACGGGTTTTGGGTTTTTCTCCCAGAGCTCTGGAGCAGTGGTGGACCCCACCCTTCCCTGCACCTCCCAGGAAGGCAGTGGGGAGCTCTTGCAGAGGGGCTCAGCCCCTTCAATTACGGGAGCCACCGAGGGTTGAGATAAACCCGAAAATCTCGGACGCGCTCTGGAAGGTCAAGTGTCTCCTGTGGCACTTGGGAGGCAGGAGAACCTGGTGCCTTGATGTGCTTCTGATGGGAAAGCAACATGTGAGAAGACAGGCGACCGAGAGGCCTGCAGGATACACATTCCTAAATGTCACTTAGCCATACAACCTGCGAGGGCGGAAGCGTGGGCAGATGGAGAAATAATATTTTCATTGAAAATTCTCTACCTCTAAAATATTTCCTGTCAGGTTCCTTCCAAGGAGGACTGGAGCAAGGAAGGAGGGGGGCTGAGGTGGGATGTGTGGCGGTGGATACAAGTTTGTGATTCCTCAGGCCTCTCCATTTTGAGAGCATTTAACTCCATCCCCTTTCTTCTCCCCCTCCCCAAGAAAAGGATCATGCTAAGCATTGCTGGAGCTGGAGGCAGTTTGGGAAGTGAAATAAACACCTGACTGTTAAATGCTAAATGTTTACTCAACCAAAAATAAAAATAGTTCTGGTTTCCTCCACGACACTCTAGAGTTACGTTCACCAACACACATGAGCTGGAGGTTTGCACGGGGGGAGTCTTGAAAGGCTGAAACTCTTTGGAGGAGAGAAATTTGGAGGCAGTAAGACAGGCCTCCCTCTGTCCTGTGAGAGCTCTTCTGCCATGGAGAAAATGCTGCAGCTGTTTGCCTGGTGAAGCTTAAAAATAAACTCCCTCCTCCTTTGCTAGCTGCTCGTATCAGTTTCATGGGTGCCAACCCAAACCCAAGATGTCAAGTGCAGGGGGTCAGAGGCCAAGGGTGGGCACAGTTCCTCTGGGGGTTCTGAAGAGCAGGAGGGAGAGGTGCCTTGACACCCAAGAGGAAATGTCCAGGAGTTTGGAGCTGCAGTCACAGCAGCCTCTGTGTGTTCAGGAGGTGCAAATGGCAAACCCTTCAGCTGGGCAGTGGATGTGCCTCTGTGGGGATGGTCCCAAGATAGCAGAGCAGAAATCATGGTGCAGACACTGACATTAGGAATTTTCACTGGAATGTTCTTTGCTGTAGCTCTCCCCATCGAGCTGCAGACGTTGTGTCGCAATGCGTGCGGAATTATTCTGCTGATGCTTCACCTCCAAAATGCAAGATGGAAAATGCTATGTGTTACCAGAGATATTTATTGGGCTTGATTAGATATGACACATACATTTGCAATATGTTTCCTTCAGTCAGGTCATCCATAGATGGACTAGGAAATAGCACTTAGCACACATGAAATAGAGCAGATTCCTTCCCTGAACGATGACTACTTGCTGATCCCCAAAGCTTGCCAACTTGTAAAGTAGCCCAGAAGGGCTGTATATGAACTAAACCATGCTTCAGTGCTACTGCACCGTCTTGTGCAGACATTCTCTTTCAGGTAGCAAAATAGATTATGACAACTGGAGAAAAGGACACCCATTTCACACATATTCAGATGGGGGAGGAAATTGGGTGATCGATGGGAGTCCAACATCTCTATTCAAGCCAGCTAACACCAACTGCTTGCTGAAAGAAGCCCCATCTTTCCCCTTTTTAAATGAGAAAAAGCAAATCCTTGGGATCCTAATTGATTTAGGACTCCCAGATAGGTAATTGGAGCTTCAGGACTCCCAAACTTGAATTTGCTCCTGAGAACTGGGAAGCCCAGACAGCAAAACACCCAACCTGAGCTGAGGCAAGAGCAAAGGTAGATTAGCATAGAATTGCTCTTGCTAAAATGAAATTTGGTATAGTTAACGAGAAAGTGTTAGGATAAAAAATTATAGAACAATTTAGGCAAAGAAAAACTAGAGCCACCTGTTTAAAGTTAGCCTTTAACCTATTCCCTCTGCCTTCCCTTTTGCTTTCTCTCTCTTTCAAATTTTCCCAGTATCTCCTCTTTCCATAGAAGCAAATCTTCCCCAGGGAAAGTCAATTCTGAAGGCAATTTTCCAAAAACCATTTGGCAGAATTGGCCAGTACTTCCACTGCAAACATGAAAAGGCATTTATTCCACTAACTCAAATGTAGTTTGGAAGAGACATTACTGAACTTGTTTTAGGAATATACTTTGACTGCATCAGTTTTATTGCTTCTTGTATAAATGTCAAACTCAATTTGCCTTAAAGCAGAAGAAAAGTACATGGTAATGTATATATTACATACAAAAACTGGGGGAAAAAAAAGTGTTGTGTCCATGGTAAATTCAAGCCTATTCCATGTTAATTGTGCTCATCAGACTCACTCAGTATTTCACCAGTGGTGAGAAGAAGGAGTAGGTGGGATCCTGGTATTGAAGACAGTGTGTGTGGTATTGTTGTAAGCTGGCCAGCTAATAAAGGATCCTGAATTGCTATTAATTCTAATATTTTGGTTGCCTAATTTTGTGACCTAAAACTTTCTTCTTCATCCCTTAAAAGGGCTGCTTTCTTGTTGTGTAAAGAACTTGTGGTAACCCATCCTTTGTGCACCATCAGCAGCATTTAGGCTTGCACTGTTAGCACATCAGCTAACACACATCACATTTGAGATCCAGGACACCCAGCAGCAAAGGATTTTTTTCTTGGAAAGCGGGGAAGAAAAGAGCAAGTCTTCCAAATTCCTATTTCAATCAGTACTCGTTGCCAAATTTTCTAGTGAGAAGTGAATTGGCTATTTCAAAACACTTTGTCTCAGCAAAACTATAGTTGGAATTTCTTGGGGGCTAAGGAAGAAAACACATCTTTAATCCAAGAGTTGTCCCCCTGCTGAATTTCAAAGACTTGCTGCAGATAGAGTGGGATACAGAGCTTCCAGGAGAAAAGGAGTGGACTTTCTTCTGTAGCAAACAAATAGTTTTAAACCACCTAAATAATCTACTTTCTGCCCTTTTATTGTGCAACATAATTTACAGCAATTTTAGGTATTAGAATGGGCTACATATTAGGTGCTGCCATTCTTAAAGTATTACAGGGAACACATTTGATTTTTGCAGTGTTTTCATTTGCATTTTAAGGTCTGATCCTGCAAAACCATAACTTCTTCACACGAGGAGCTGCAAAGGCATCAGCAGCCTTTCTTATCTACATAAAGTTAATGTCTTGCACAATTATTTGCAGGATCAGGACATAAGGCTGAAAATGCAATTACTTTGTGCGTTACAAAAAAGAAAATGCTCTTTGGAATGGTAGGTGAAATTCTCTGCTGGAGTAAATGATAAAGGACCCGTTGAATTCAACAGAGCTATCCTGATTCACACCCGCTGATATGGCCCATTAATTTTAGTGTATGAAAATGAATCTCTGCTCTAAAAATACCAATTAGTAATAAGCTTTGAGAAAGAAGGAAAAAAAAATCAATTTAAATTCATTTTGTGCATTGCACATTTTCTGATGCTATTTTAGTTAAGTTATTATTATGCATAATAATGGCAGGGCAATAGGTGCTGTCACCTAAGGAATTTGCAGCTGTGATGGGTAGCATAAAAGTCAGTGATAGGGAAATTTCAGAAAAGCCTATCAATTGAATACAACTGTCATCATTATGATTTGGATTAGGGTAGTGTGAACACCTAAAAAGACATTGCACAACTCAAAATAATATACAGTCTAACTAGAGAAATGGAGCAGAGAGGAAGGAGGGAAACTGAGGCTACAGAGCTTCTATGAGTGACTGAGCTTGGAGTCAAGCTCCTGCCTCCTGCCTGATGCCTGATGGCCAGGTGTGCTATTCAGCACACCAGGCTGATCCTCAGGAAGATTTTATTTTATTTTTTTTTGAAGGGCATGTGCAAAAGTGAATATGTACTTTGGCACCGAGCCAGTTTCAGCATTCAAATTCCCTGGAGATAGGCATGCGAGCAGGATCCTGTGTGAACACCCAGCTCTGCAGGCATTGAAACACCAGTTGGTGCATGGGGTGATTTGCATGCTCATTTTGCTTCTATTCAGCACTCATCCCACATGCATTTGTGCAAAGAAGATCACACTCCTGCGCCGGAAAGTTAAGTGTTGTCTCTGTGCATTGCCATTCAGCGTTGGTTTTTCATGAACAATAAAAGCCTTTTGGGATAAGTGGCTCTCAAAAGAGGATTCAAGACTGATTTCCTCATATTCCAAGCAATCCTGCCATAGTGATGAATCGTAGTCATAGCTGGATTACTCACTGTTACTCATAACATAAGAGTTGAAATTAAAGGGGGAAAAAAAAAGTTTTGGTTGATGCAGGGGATTACTGAGGGGTGAAACTCATGTCCAGAAGTACCAGTTGGTTTACAAAGTGACTTAAATCTCAGAGGACAAACACAGCAGTGACTATTAAACATTATTGTTGCTAGCTGCAGATGAGTAGAAGTGGGGAGGATGTGCTGAGGGGAGCACCACTCCCAGATTGCCTGTTCATGCTGACTTTCCTGTGCCATGTGCAAGCCAGCACTGGGCACAGGAACACCAGTTCACTCTGTGCAGCTGAGCAAGGTGCACAGGCTGGAGTTTGCCCCAGTCCCTGTGGTATGACAGCCAAACCCCAGTGCCCACCACAGCAGTTCAGGAAATTTAAAGATGTAGGTGCTCTAATATTGAGGGATATTTTTGAAAGTAAGGCTATAAAAGCAAATCACAGGAGTGTATCAGCTCTGCATTCTCATGGAGCTTGTCCAGGGGCTGCTTTGGAACCCACTGCTCTCACATACATCTGTGAGTGTATTGACTTTGCAGAGTTAAATTCATTTAGCACTTATTGGGATGACATTAAAGTCATATTACAGCAACCAAGAGTTCAGGGTCCAAAGCACAGTAAGCTGCTTTGTACAACCTGAGGGTGCTCACACCCTCCAGATATGGACCCTAAAATGTGGAAATTTTTATTCCATCCGACCTTCAGCAGCTGCGAGATCAACAGCAGCAGTTCACAGAGGCAAGCCATCCTCAGGACAAGAACTCCCTTCCTTCTCTCCCACCAGCCCCTGCTACTACTTTCACCTTGTTCTGCAGTTATAAAGTTGTTTCTCAATGGCAGAGAAAGAAAAAAAAAACCACCCTCAACATTTCTTCCTCTAAGAAACCTATTGACAGGCAGATCCTGTGGATTCCTCCTAGTACAGCTATCTTTGAACTGAGGACTTCTTAGTGAAGTTGGAAAGTTTCCTGGGGTTTTACTGTTTTTTTCCTAAATTGATTGTGGAATTTTTAAACAAGGTTGGTGCCTCTGATCTTTTTCTCAGCAGCTGCAGAATCTGTTTCTCCCCCCACAACTTGTTCCACAGAAACCAGATATTGGAAAAAAATGAAGGGGGAAGGACAGCAGCATCATTTGCAGAGGTAACTCAATTGAAACAAGGATCATCCCTATTGCTTTGTGAACAATCAAATATCCAAAAGACCTTTGATGAAGTTTTGGGCTTATAATATTTGTGAATTAAGGATAACTGCAAAGGTTGACTCTAGATTTTGATTTGAATATTGGACACTCCTACAGATCATTAATCCCCACTGTTTAGTTGAGGTCTCCTCTGTGAAATACAGATTTTTTGTTATTTCTTGTGTGCAGACTTATTTTTTTCCGAGCTTTCAACAGGAAAATGTCATCTGTAGCTTTCCTCTTTCTTTAGTGTATTTCCCATGTATTGTTCTGTATGTTTTCATTCTGAGGATGCTGCCCTGCCTTGCATAACATTATCTGATTTCACTGAAGTATGACTGGACCTGGCCGGGCATTTTTCATGCTGGTCTGTCTATAGTTACACACAGTGAAATCACATTGCTGGAAGTATGAACTATTTCCCAGGGTGGAAAACACAGTCGAGTGTGGCCATAAGAATGAGAGAAACCTGTAGGGATTAAAGAATTCCCAGAGGCAGAATGGGACATGTTTTTGGATTTATATTAAAGAAAGAGGGGTAAAAACATGTGCACATGCATGCAATTTAATTTTGGAATGCGCTATATGGTGCTTCTTGCTGAAACAACTGACCAAAAAAAACAGATGAAAAGTTTTTCTTAAGAAACCTCCATCTTTCCCAAAATCAGCACAGTGATGACAATCTCTACAAAAGCAGAGCCTATGCAGAGTTTTAAACTCAGTTTGGCTGTCTTAGGACAGCCTGATAAAGCAAGGATCAGTGTCCAAGTACTTGGGTGGCTTTTTACTCCAATCCTTTTGAGGGATGTCTGCACCAACCCAATCCCATTTATTTTACACTCAACCTTTCCAAATAATGCTGGAACCAGAACGTTATTTATGTGACCTGCTTAATTGAAAGAGCATTTGCTGTCAGTGATCAAATAAACTGTTATTGATCTTCAGCATTGGAGGCTACTCACACAGAGCATTCTGGTACGTATTTTTCATTAAGTCACTTTTCAGAAAGAAAAAAAAAGATCAGAAAGCAAGTGCAGCAAAAAAACCATTCCTGTAGGGTACTGAGAGAAAAAAATCAAAGAGGTTTGAGAGTGACTCCAGAGAAAAGAAACTGCAAAGCACAAAACAGCAACACCACCAGTGATTGCACAGAAATGTAAAGGCTCCAACATACACAACGTCCCGCTCTGAACTCCCAATCCTTAGTAAGAAAAACTATTTTAAATCACAGCAGAATATCCTGGCCTTTGTTTGGGGAAAAAAAAAGAGAAAAATGGGATGAGTCAAAGGCCTACAGGATGGGTAAGGCTGGAAGGGAGCACAGTGGGCCACGTGGTCCAAACTCCCTGCTCAAACAGGATCATCCTAGACTACAAAAATCCAGGCTTTGTGTTCATGCCTTGGTGCTTTCACGGAGTAGTACAGATGTAGGATGTAACAGCCTTCAAATTCCAGCACTTGGAGCTTTTCCACCTTTTTGAACTTGAAAGTGGAGACTGAGACACAAGTGGTGGTTTTTTACAAGAACCCTTCTGATCCAAAGGTGTTGTATAGCTGAAGAAATCCCTAAATGGTTAATTACTAGATAAGGAAAAGTTATCATTCCACACAATGGAATGAAGTTTAAGATATGTCTCATTTGTGACTAATTCTGGGACAAAGCTATTGATTACATCATGTCTGAATAGAGGGAAATACTTGTCCTACTTTTACAGCTGAGACCAGAGGCTTCTGTTGTGTTTTGTTTAACTTCTTACCACTTCTTCTGATTGTGCTTGGGAAAAATGTACTTAGAACAATGAAGGCACCAAGGTGAAAATTATCATTCTCTCAAACTATGAAGGCATTCTCAGCACTGGAGAGCTGCTGGGCTAATTATTTTACCCATCTTAGGCTGAATATTCACCAGGCTGCAGGTAGGATGTGATTTTGCCATTCTCAGGGGGTGGGGTGTTCTATTTTTAAGCAGAGTCTTATTCAAACTTCATTTTTCAGTAGGTTTTTTTCAGTCTCTCAGATCAACATACTTTGTATTCTTCTTACTATGTTATTAAAAGAAAAGATCAAATCATGGCTACACTCTCAGACTACAACCATTTTACTGATAGAATTACACGGCTCTAAAATATAAGGTTTATAATGGAAACACTAACACAGTCTTGACTCTGCTCTAATATCACTGAACTTCCTTTGGGGGTGAAGCTTTGCCTCAGGAACCTTAATTATCTGATGTGGTCAATTACTCCAAGATAATGATGATTTTATCAGGTATTACTGCTCAAATATTTTACGATAGACAGCCTATTTAATTGCATTCCTGACCTACCAAAATGCTTACAGATGACTCAATTAAACACTAAGAAAAGGTAGAGGGAGGGAGGGAGGGAGGGAGGGACGGAGGGAGGGAGGAAGGGACCGAGGGACGGAGGGAAGGTGGGGATTCTGTCCCTCTGCTCTGGTGAGACCCCACCTGCAGGGCTGCATCAGCCCAGGGGCCCCCAGCATGGGAAGGGTATGGACCTGTAGCAGCAAGTTGAGAGGGGGTTGTGAAGATAAGCAAAGGGCTGGAGCACCTCTCCTCTTCAGCTAGGTGGAGGGAGTTGGGCTGTTCAGCCGGGAGATGAGAAGGCTCTCGGCAGGCCTTAGAGCACATTCCAGTACCTGAGTGAGGGCTACATAAGCTGAAGAAGTGCTTCTCGCAAGGGCATGTAGGGATAGAATAATCTGCAGATGTCCCATCCCTGGAGG
>VWYI01007370.1:526849-537617 GCA_013399455.1 Anthoscopus minutus | reverse complement strand
CATCCATCCATCCATCCATCCATCCATCCATCCATCCATCCATCCATCCATCCACGTTGCCCAGGCACTGCCTGGACAGGAAGTTTGGATAAACAAGCTCAATATTAATGTACAAATAGTAAAGAATATCCATCCTCTTTACTGCTGAGGGATTAGGATTGGATCCTGAAAAATCCTTATGGTGGATTGAAAAAGTCATTTTAACATCCCCAAGCATCCCAGAGAATGGTGAAGTAAATTTTCTGCCATCTTCAGGTAAAACAGAGTTTTTAAGACAATGAGAAAATGTCTTTATTGCAGCAGTCTTTGGGGATAGTTTCAGCTCCTGCAGATCCCTCAGCTGCCCAAGTGCAATTCACCCTGGAGTTGGCTGCTCCATTTTTCTCTCCCTTAGCCTGGCATCCTGGTGCTGGGCTGGATTTGCCTGGGAGGTTGAGATCACTCTGAGGACTGCTTTAATTGGCATCTCTGCTCCAGTGGCCCTAATGGGCTGTTTCCCAGGCACAGAACTGCCCTGCCTCAAGAATGCTTTGGCTGCACAGCCTCAGATTTGGGTCCAGCCCTGCCCTGGATGTTCCAGTGCGGGTGGCTCAGACCTGGGAGCCCCTCATACCCTGAGCAGAGCAGGGAGCTCCTCCCAGTGCCCCCAGACAGGGAAAGAGGGGGATATTTCTCCTGCCAAGCAATCAATTTGCTGCTGGTGAAATAGGAACTGTGAGCAAGATTTTGAGGGTAGATTATTTTTCCCTGCTGCTTACAATAATGTTACTGTAAGATTTTCAGCAACTGTGTCAAGGACTCAGCCAAGATCCCTGAGAACAAAGGCCAGACTGCCCTTCCTTTCATGGCTGCTGGAATTCTGCTGCATTTCTCCACAAAGGTCCATTTTTCTTTCCATTCTGGAAATAATATGTATTGTTACACTGTTGTTGGAAAAACTGGCAGCAAATCCTCCTGGGCAAGGAATGTGGTTACCCAGTATTGCGTGAGGCTAACAGGAGGAGAGATGACATTTTATGGGGTTTTACTCAGAAAACTTTTCATGAGACTATTATTACCATTTTATGGGATTTCTCAACAAAATTTTCATGGGTAGGATTTTGATCACTTTCTGTTATGTTTTCAGCCTCACTAATGTTCTTTTCAGTCACATTCCAAAGCACAGCATCCACAAATATTCCCAAATATATTCCAAATTGCTCAGGAAGGAAACAATTTTTCTATCTGAAATTATAAAAAATATGATTCTGAAATGTCAAATTTTAGCAAACCCAACTGCTGCAGGAATTGGTTTGGATAAGTGAAAACAGTTCAATCTGACTTTTAGAAATATTACTATCATTAGTTCTCATATCAAGATGAAAAGTTATATTGAAACTACTGTAATTCTTTCATTATGAAAGAGAGTGGCAACAGTGAAAAAAGCAGAAAAGAGGCAGCAAAAATCTTAAGCACTGTGTAATCCACCATGACTTTGTTCAATATTATGTAAGTAACTGCAATTTTCGGTGAGTGAAATGGTGCCTGTTGACGTCCTTCTCCATATCTCCTGCACAAACCCAGACCCCTCTGAGTCACTTTCTTGCACCAGTTTCTGCAAAACCTCCAGAACTTATTCCAAGTACTGCAAATCAAATTTTTATGCCTGCGATGCTTGAGCTTCTTTTTTACAGTACATACATATTTCAGACTTACCACTTAATACAATTATAGTTCATTTAGCCAGCAATTACAGTAATAGGAAGACTGGCAACCACTGTCATTCAGACTGGAAAATCAATGTTGCACAGAGGTACTTTTATTCATTCTATGGAGTGTCTCCTTCATTAGAGGCAAATGCTTGGGAATCACAAGGAAAGTTTCAGATCACTATGGTTTCTATAATTATTTTTCTTTTAATTTATCCATATACTATTGGGTTTCCAGACAGAAATATAGTGAATGACATCCCGAGACCCTCTACAACCTGATTTATTCCATGGTTCTGTGAATTATTGGTTCTGTTCTTTCAGCAGATCCATTTTCTATTGCATTTCACCTGACAGAGGACCTTTGACAACCCATTTCTTAGCAGCAGCTCAAAATATGGTTGTCCATGGGCAGCGAAATAGATCCTTTGGAGTTTTACTTATACCTTTAGTACAATGTTTGCTTTTAGTCCAGATTTCATAAACTTATGTCCAGGTAGGCATTTAAATAGGTGTTTCAGTTAATCCTTAATTTAACAGAGTTCTAAAGAATCCATGTAAACATATGGCTACGGTTAAGCATGTGTGCACTAGACAGGAATGAAGTGCTGAATTACAGATGTAGTGCTTCCAAGAGAAAGCTAAGACTATAACCATGTCTCCTGAGTTTTAAATCCCCTCTCAGTCGCTTAACCATGCTGCAACAAACCTACTTTAGACTGATGGCTTAAATAGCTGTTATATTTGTATTTCATTATGTGAAAAATTAGGGCTTGCAGAGGGCAAAAAGGATCTGTATTTTACCTGGAATCCTCAGTCCCAAAAAGGGTGGCTAGCAACAGGAGGGCTGCCTTCATTGTTCAAAAAGGAAAATCCTTAAATCACTGCCGTTGCTGCAAGTTGTTTCAGCAAGAATAATGGTATTTTTGCAGGTTGCCAAACTTTTGCTGTAGAAGAGCCTCTTGGCAGCAGATCCACTTGATTGGATGGGCATTTCTGAATTTCCTCGTTGATCTGTTTGTCTCTGCATGGTGCCATCTTTTGACGGTGTTACATTATAGCCCCTTGTTCTTATGATAAATTATTTTAATCCATCATCAGAGCACACTCTTGCTCTAATGATGGATTAGTGCTATGCATCATCAGGGCGAGGAGCATTGATAATGTACCATACAAACCCCCACTGACAGTGGGAAAATCTGCCAAAAGAATTAGTTTGCACTGCACCAAAGTGAGACCAGAGATAAAGATATCATTCCATCCCACAGCAAAAATTCCATAACTGGGATAAAGATGCCTAAAGGTGTAGGAGTTGTGTGGATTCAGTGTCCCTGCATGGTGTCAGAGCAACTCACCTGGTGCACAAGAGTATGGAGAGACCTGAATTCATGTAGGGGTACTTATAGAATCATAGAAACACAGGATGGTTTGGATTGGAGGGACCTTAAAGATCATCTATTGGCAACTACTTGCCATGGGCAGGGACACCTTCCACTATCCCAGCCTTCTCCAAGCTCCATCCAACCTGGCCTTGAAGAGTTCCAGGGATCCAGGGACAGGCACAGCTGCTCTGGGCACCCTGTGCCAGGGCCTTCCCACCCTCACAGGGAAGGATTTCTTCCTAATATCTGATCTAACTACTCATTTTCAGTCGAAATCTTGATCTCTACATGCCCTCATCCAAAGTCCTTCCTCCCTCCTCTTGGAGTACCTTTAGGTACTGGAATGTGCTATAAAGTCTCCCCAGAGCCTTCTCTTCTCCAGGCTGAATCTCCTCTCAGCTTTTCCTTATAGGAGAAGTTCTCCAGCCCATGGACCATCTTCATGGCTTCCTCTGGACCCTGCTTACATCCAGGGCTCCAGACAGCCTGAAAATCTGCTGCCTGCCTCACAGGTGGGTGCAAATCCTTGGTGCAGATATTCCCCACTGAGCTCCTTTCTAGTAAAGCCATGCCTTGTGTAGGGACTGTGTTGATTAACATCAAGAAAACATTGAGCATCAAAGAAAACACACAAGAAATTGAGCAGACTATCACTCACCTTCAGGTAAATCCATAATACAGAACATTAAACAATATTGGCATCATCAGAGGCTAGGCTCATCTCATCCTGTGATTTCAGCAATAAAAGTGAATGAGCCTATTGGCACCTGGGTTCTCCAGGGACTGCTCTGCACTGCACATCCAAAAGTACCTTAAGTGCCTGAAGATTGTTCTCAAACAGAGCATTTTCCATGTTTTGAAAGTCAAACTACAGAACCCAAGAATGGGAACTGAATTTGTGACCCCTACATATGGGGCTGGTCCTTTTCCTTTTTTCCTGCCTCTCTCTGTCTAAACTGTCACATTTGCTCCTCATTCCAGCTCAGCTATGTCAGCATCTTGCCTACCCAATTTTTCTAAGGAAGGTGGAAGAAACTCTATAAACAAGCAGTGATGGAGAAATCTATGATCTGCCAGATTTGGGGACAGGATTCCTGGTTTAGAAGGAGTTTTGGCATGGAAAGGCATGTCCTGATGAAGAGAACTACTAAACAAGTAGTTCTACATTAAAGCTAATGATTTGCTGTGGTTTTGCAAGAAGAAAGGCTTTCTTCTCATTTATTACCTTTGGATTAGCCTACCCATGGAGGTTGCTGAAACTAGGAAGGGTGGGGATATGTGTGGGAAGGGCAAAGCCCTTGTCCCCAAAGTGCTTATCCCAAGCAGGTATTGAGGGCTTGGGACCACTGATGCCATTGAGACTTTTTCATCAACTTTGCTCAGCATTTCCTCAACTTACTGAGTCAGCACTGTGTGTTTATCCCATGTCACTTTTGGGTTGTGCAGAGAAAGATCCCAGGCAAGCACCAGGATTGCAATTAATTATTAATGTAGTGCACTAATGGATAGTTGGTCCAGGAACTAAACTTCCTGAAGTATATAATAATAACTATTCTTTTTTAGCGCATCCTCTGTAGAACAAGTCTGAGCACATCTCCTGTGTCTGGCATTTCATCTGTAGTTTGTTCCTCAGTGCTGCCTTTGACCTGACACCTGGGAGGATGCAGGGGGAGGTTTTACCATGAAGGGGAGTAGGACATGGAGCCTTCTTGACTTCTGATTGAAGCCCCTGTGCCAGCCTGGGAACATGCCCCAGTGGCTGTGATTTATTGCTGTGTTATCATGCCTGTCTGCCTCATTACAGACTTTGAATTTTATCAGGCAGCTTGTCCTCCAGTGTCTGGTAACCAATTACTGTGGTCTGCAAAGAAGCCTGAGGTACTTTGCCAAACACTACTAATAAACTGGGAAAGAGCCTGAGCTCGGCTTCAGGTTGCCCTAAGGAAATTCCAGGGAGCACTTTCCACTTTATTGTTCAGTTCACAGTATGAACTGGGAATTATCTTGAGGAGTCATTCTTTATACAGAACTAAACTCCCCTTTAAAGATCGTGCCACACTGGATTACTGCACCTGGACTTGCCTGCATCCAAAGACTGCTGAACTCAGTAGGAGTCTTTCAAATGGCAACAGTGAGAACAGGACTCAGCCCAGGGTCTGAAACCAGATACTTCAGAAGAAAATGAAAAAAAAAATAAAAATCCTTTATTCCTTTTTCTGATACTGTAGCTAAAACTGGGAGGAAATATCAGAATGGCCAAGTGTTTGCACTGCAAGGGCAACATGAACCTGTTGCTCCATGCTTGTGAAAACAAAACTAAATCTTAATGGGTAAAATAATCAATAGTGCTTTTTGTAAGTCCTCTGCAACAAAGTGAATGTCATATGAATCTGTAGCATGTGGTTTGCTATACATATTTTAATATTTTCTTTCAAGGCTAGATTGCCTTAGTGATCCAAGGAGGAATGAGCTAACATCCATCCTGCAGAACTGACCACCAGCCACCCTTCCATGGACAGAAAATTTCTTTAGTCCTCCTTATTTCTCCAGAACTCCAAAGGGCTTCACCTGTGGTCTGGCAGCTTCAGATGGCTTGGTGTAAAAGGTGAGCAAACTGGGAGCCCTGAGAAGGCTGCTGGGAACTGCAGAGCTGCCCTGCTCACCTCCCCATGGACACACACACACACACACACAGGAGTTTCTCTCTCTCTCTAATTTTTACTGCAGGGCAGTTTTCTAAAAAGTTTTTTCCAGGTTGTAAAAGACCAATTCCATAAAGGAATGGCTTAGTGCTACAATGACATGATTTGTGGCTTCCAGGCTGCAAAGCTGTAATTTATTCAGACAATTAGCAGCAGCTCTGTATTCTTGACAAATTCTTCACTTGTGTGCAGCTACTACACAACAAGGTGCTTTTAAGAACTGTGCCTTATGGATTAAAAGACTCCCCCCTCCTTTTTCCTCCTTATTTGACAAGTTCTTTTCACAGTCAATGGAAATTAATAGAGCAGGTTAGAGAGGTGATATACAATAATCCAGCCAGCCAAGAAAGCATTGTCTGAAAAGAGCAAGTAGAGAGCCTACAGGAATGTTCAATACACAAAAGGGAACACTCCAGCATTTGCCTTTTGGTGAAGTTATTTCACTCTTTGCCTCACAAAATCCTCCAGAGTTACTGTACCAGATGTCACCATGCTGCTGTTAATAAGTGTAAATGGCATTTAAGTGTGGGTTAGCTGTCCAAAAATACACATCTGCCTGCCTGCCCCAGCACTCAGGTGGCTTTGCCTGGCCCATAAAGCAGCAGAGCATCAGCTGGCTGAGCATTGGCGTGCAGAGCCCCACGATGCTGAGACTCACAGAGGGCCAATATAAATCCATCCAGAGCCTTTCTCACACATAAGCCTGCAGTCAAACCAGGGTTATAAAATGCAGCCCCAGCTCTAAATCCTGCCCTTCTCCAGCTCTAATGAAGGCCAGCCTGGCTGGATGCAGGGGTTAGGTCAAGGTCCCAATCCTGTTCTAGCTGGGTCCTTGTCTTTCAGGAGCAGTGACCCTGCTGGAAGGAGGGCTCTGCTTTCCAGGCACAACGTGCACTATTTTTTTTTTTCTGGGGATCTGTCAAAGCTACCACGTTACTGGCAGGATGAGCAGCCTCTCCTCAGCTCATTCTGACACCAGCCTCTTTCAGCAAAATGAGGACAAAACCAATCAAATCATGGTGGACTTGGGCAGAAACTTTCTCTTCATTGCACGGGAAAATCCTGAGATGATACTTGGACTAGTTTTTGGGGTGATATTCTCTCGCTCATCTCACTCCAAGAAAGTTGGATGTGCAGTGAGACCTCTGCAGAGGGCTCTTCCCATCCTTCCTTGTGCTGTGGCACAGATGGGAAATGACATTAATGATCTATACTACCAATTTCACATTATGCTATATAAATGCCAACAACTTGTTAAAAAATGGGGGTTTGGCCAGGCTGAAATTTGTTAGCATGAAATTTTGAGCAAAGTGCAAGACGATAACAGATTTTTTTTTTTCACTGACTGTGGGCAGAGAAAAGGAGGCTTAACAGGCCAAGTATTCATAATAACTGATTCATCTGGAGCTCAGTTGCTGCTGTGAATGGGTATCTTAGAAATACTTGGAAGGTTACGGAGATGTCCATAAAATCTGCAAAGCTTGGCCCACTCTTGCTTTTGCTGTGAGTTACAGAGCACTCAGTTCAGAAACAGCAGAGCTTCACTCCACAGCACAGGAAAATTCAAAGTATTCGGCCTCAAGTGGCAAAACAAAGTGTTTGTTCAGTGGAACTAACTTAAGCGAATTCCTCTTAATTAATAAGCAGATGTATTCTCTTTCAACAAAAGCAAGATTGCTATTGAAATGTAACAAAGATCTTTTTGAAGATCTTTTCTTGTTTAGGAATGGATTTTTTTCTTTCACTACACTAACAGGGAAAAAGATACAATAGAACAATGATTGAGTCAATAGATCTGTTAATTGTAAATAATTTGTACTGGTGAATAAAAATACATTTTGGAAAATTGCATCAGTAAGTTAAAAGAATGAATAAGGTAAAAAGAGAGACCTGTGGGAAGAAAAGCACATTGATGCAGTGGGCTCTGGGGCTTGCCCTGGCTTTAACTCCTCCCAGGGATGTGTCTGCTGTTCCTGAGCCTGGATCTTGTGCAGGTGGGTGCAGTTACACTGATTTTAGGGGAGCTGTGCTGATTGATACCTGCTGATGATCCAACACCTTGGTATGAAACCATCAGGTGTTAACAGGCTCACAAAGGAAAAACAAGCCATTTTCCTTGCAAAGTTAATTTGCAAAGCCACCAGGATACAGGATTTCAAAGTGTTTGCTATTTATTTAGGAGCCCACTTAAACCAGCTTCCTTTTTCTTTTCTCTTTTCTTATCTTAAAGAACAAGTTTCTTCTCTCCTGTTCCATTGTCTCCTTTCTCAGCTACCGCCTTGTTTTGGGTTAATTTCCCTAAACAGAGACATAAATACCATATCAGATTTTCTCTTTCTTGGCTGTGAGTCAGGCCTGCTGTGCTGTGAGTCCTTTCTGGAGCTGCAGAACCTGTCTCTGCAACAGCAGCTGCACTTTGCATTTAGAAAAGGAGGCAGGAAAGACTTATCTTTTTAAAAGAAATTTTACCCCCTCCAAGCCTTCATTAATCATAGAGCTTAACTCAGAGAAAAAAATCAAAAAAAGGTAAAACAAATCAGGGAACCAAACCAAAGGGAAAGGAGGAATGAGCACTTCTCATTTCTTCTAGCTTGCAACATGTCTTCATTCTCTCAGGTGAAAAAGCCACCAAAGATCAGGAACGTGTGTTAGAGAAAATATATTAAAAGTCAGCAGTGAAAAGAGTCCTGAGAAGATCTATCCATTATCAGCCCAGCTTTCTGGTGGGACTACCCAGGGGTGGAGCACAGGTTGTTTTCTTTCCAGGCACTGGCAGAACCCTCTGGGCAGCATTTGCCAGGAAATAGGGAAAGGGGATCCTATTCAGGAGCATTTTTGGCTTGCATTGTTAAAGCAGAGAACATTTCATCTGCCTCTGCTTGCCCCTGCTCAGAGCCCCCCAAAAGGCAGCAGAGCCCCTACAGTGAGGACTGTTTATTTTCTGCTCAGTTGGAAAGTAAAGGTCCTATTACAGTTACAGGGAGTTACAAGTATTCATCAAAGAAAGAAATGACCCATAAAGGCAGTTAAGTTAGTTTTATTCCTGCTGCATAAGTCAACCTCTTTTCTATATATAAAATGATGGGGTTAGAAAAGGATATTCATCAGGCAGTCCACTGATTTGATTGGCTGCACTTCCCCAAGTACTTTATAATTTCCAGTTATAAATAAAGATGTTTTTAATAATCAATTGGTATTTAAATAACATACAATAACTGCCTTATTAAATCCCACTTTTTAGAATGAATAAGCAGTTAGACATTAAAGACATGGGTACCAAACAGCCACAGGATTTCAGACCATTTTCTTTTTTATATACAAGCCATAAATATCACCATGGAATTAGCTGGTTAGCCAAGGCCCTGGGTGAAGCCAGCAGAAGACCCCACTCTCAGATGTTGCCTTTAAGTGATCATATACTTTTCTGGTAGGATGATTTTTTTAACAATAACCACATGTTATTTGCTTTGGCCACCTCTTACAGTTCAAAAGGGGCGGCCTCAGACTCCAGAGTTGAAGTAATGTGTCCTCAAACCAGAGCCCCAAAAGCAAGGAGCATCTAATAGCAGGTTTGAGATGCTTGGTCTCAGCTGCGTCTGCAGCATTTCCAGCAGTGAAGTTCAGGCATTGCCCCAGGAAGGGGGGAAAAAATTTCTAATTAATTAAAAGAAGTCCTACATACACAAAAACAACTGGCTCTTTCTTTGACGAGGACACACATAAATACAAACACACTCTTTTCCCTTGATGTTGCTTTTAATTTAGATTTTAGAAGGAACAATTGCGCGCTGATCTGAGCCCAGTCCTGCTGCTCTGCCAAGGATTTGTTTGAAGTGGGGATGCACAGCCAGGGCCAGGGCAAAGCAAACCCACCCTGGGTGTGTGGGGGAGAGAGGATGCTCTGGTGTGGAGCACCCAGCCCTGGGTCAGCTGCAGCACTGGAGCCCATCAGCGCTGGCTTCCTCTCTCTGATGAAGGGAGGTCACTCACAGGGCTCTTCCCTGAAATGCCAAGGTTTTCCCTGGATCCCTGCAGGAGACAGAGCCCATCCTGCACAGTGCTGGGCTGCATGGGACACCCCTTGGCAAGCAGCTTCCAGCATCATGCTGGTGAAGTAATCTTTGTGTTTCAGGCTGTCTCAGCCACCCCAGCTCCCAAGCATCACCCACCTCCAGCCCCTCACATCCCTTCATGTGCCACAGGAACAGGCTGAGGTGGGGTCTGAGCATGGGCTCTGCAGGTGCAAACTGGGGGAAAAACCCAGCCTGTCTGAGAGGAACCAGTTTGTAGTTTGGCCTCTTCTTGGTTACAGAAAAGCACAGAGTCAGTGCTGGGAATCAGAACAGTGCCCTTCTCCCCAAACTTCATTCCCTCTCCCTACATGCAGCAGAGGATGATGCAGGTTTTCCAGGGCAGGCTTGATGCCAGCACCCAAGAAACCTCTGTTTCAAGCTGGACCTGAAGCTGGTTGGGAAGACAGGCACTTTGTGGTGGCTGTGAAGGGGCAGGAGTGGATGTGGTGCCTGTGGGTCCTGGGGGCAGTGCCCATGCAGGTCAGGCCATCCCAGGAGTGTTCCTGCCTTCCTGCCCCTAACCTGCAGCCAGTCCCTCACACCTCCTGCCTCCAGCAGCTCACCTGGCCCTTGCCCTCTTCTTCTTTCCTTTTCTTGTTTAGTTTTGTTTCGTTTTGTTTTTGTTTTGGGGTTTTTTGGGGGTTTTATTTATTTTCTTTCTAAGCCCCTGCCTGAGCTGAGATTAACTCCCTGGCACAGAGCCCCTCTAGAATTTATCACCATTCCACTGTACACCAGGGCCCTGGGGCTGTGCCACTGGTGGGCCATGCTGCACCATGCTCTGCCAGCTCTCGTGTCACCTGTGTCCCCATGAGCCCTGCCCAGCAAACCTGCCCAGCTCCCAGCCACCACATCCTCCCTCTGGAGGACACAGCCACACCACAGATAAAGTTTACCGGCGTTCTTGCTCCAATAACTTTTCC
>VWYI01007370.1:492075-526751 GCA_013399455.1 Anthoscopus minutus | reverse complement strand
CCCCCCCTTATTTTATTTTAGGCGCCTCTGAGAGTTCAACTGTCGCCTGAGGCTTCAAACTAATTTTCTCTTCAGAAATGATTGCAGAAAGCCGCATGCATAATAAATCCCGTTATTGCTCTTGTTATTAAAATAGGTTGTTAGGGATGTGGACTTGGAGGCCTTTTTGTCTGATGACAGCAGTTCTTCTTAGCTCGGTGCTTATGGCTTATTGACTAAGGCTGCCAGGTTCAAAAAAAAAAGAAAAAAAAAAGAATAAGAAACGAAAATCAAAAAGAGAAGGAGCTGCAGCTGCTGTTTAATAGTGAGAAAGTTGGGATGATTTGAGGCAGTTCTTTTAATCATGTCCATGGGCCCTGTTTGAAAGACAGTGAATTTCCAGCAGCTCTGAGGATGTACTGAGGGCCCATGGAGAGTGTCTGTGGTGAGTTCTTTTCTGGAGCAATGATTAATTACTATTTCTTTGACATGATTTATTTGAATGATTAATTAATATCCTGTGACAGCCAGGACTGCAAGCCCTCACCATGCTGGGCAGCCAGCAAGCCCCAGTGAGAACCAGAGCCTCTGATGAAGAGTCTGGAGGGATGAAGGGAAAATCTGTAGGACTGTTCTTTTTCAGGTGAGGAGCTGACATGCAAGGCAGCAAAGTGACATGATCAAGGGCACCCAAAATCTCAGTGTCAGGGCTACTAATTGAAGAAACACTTGTAACCCCTGTGTGGTATATTGACCATCAGCTTGTGTTTTCTCACCTTGCTCCAACAAACCACA
The DNA here is from genome assembly GCA_013399455.1 of Anthoscopus minutus. Classification (NCBI taxonomy): domain Eukaryota; kingdom Metazoa; phylum Chordata; class Aves; order Passeriformes; family Paridae; genus Anthoscopus; species Anthoscopus minutus. Next base: position 525,977 of record VWYI01007370.1, on the reverse strand, counting down.
CATTTATCCAGCAGCCTGAAGACTTTAGCAAACCAGAGAAGAGCCCCTTTAAAAAGAAATCTGGTTAAAGCAGCAAAACTCCTGTGAAAATGGATTCTTATAACAAAAGGTTTTCAAGGAGGTTTGATAAAGGAAAGTATACTGCCCAATCATTAAATGGAAACATTTTCTGGTCACCACATGAAAATATGCTTCATAAATCACTCTTGCCCCTGTGAAGCAAAAATCTAATCACAGATGAGGCTGTGCACTTAGCAAGTTTCTTATGCATGCCAACTATGAAGCAGGGTGTGCTCCTACCAGCGAAGCCAAACATGTCACAACCATAGGGCAGCCGGGGCTGGCAGAAATCTCACAGGGAAACTTCTTGCTGGAGGCACAGGGGAATGCACACACTGCACAGGAACACAGCATTTCCCAGGCACTTCCAGAGCACAGCTGGAAAACACAGGGCACTGGTCTGAGACCTGCAAACACTGCACTGTCTGGGCTGGGTGCTCTGCACAGCCACTGGCATGGGATGAGCAGAGGGAACACACCCAACAGCCTCCCTGAGAGCTTGGTGCCTCCCTGGCCCTCGCTCCCAAAAGGAGGACCCTGCCTCACTCTCAGTCTGACTCTGACATGTCCCCTTTAATGTACATACAGATGGTGTCATGCAGTGTTTGACAATTAATTATTATTTTTTCATCAGAGATATGTGGGTGGTTTAAATAATTTTTTCGTCCCCAGGGTCAGGATAGCTTTTATACAATATAAAAGTATATAAAAGTATATACAGTTTCTTCCCAAGGAGAAACCTCCTTGTTTTGCTCCCAAAACTGTGATGCCATGGTACTCCAGGCCTGGCTCCCAGCTTCAGGCACTGGGAGATATCCATTCAATCCGTGAGCTCAACCTCTGCAGCAGGTAATTCCCCAGTCAGTCAGCACAGAGAGCAATCCCAGGCACACAGGTACCAGCTCATGTGTCAGATTTATCCTGGGAACAACCAGATCACGTCCTTTGGCTCTGAGATGTGGAACCACGCTGCAAGCTACAGGGAATGGAGATGCACCATCTCATTTCTGGTGCCAGTGGGCAAAGATCTTGCTGGGGACTTCAGTGGAGCTGGGACGTGGCCTGTGCTTTTCAAGAACCATGTCACTGTTTAGGTTATGCTAAAAATAGGTGCTATAAACTAATAACAAAACTGAATGTAACAACACAAAAGAAGGAAAAAAGCTAAATCTAGGAAACACTATTACCCAGAGAAATATGGTCACTCAAAAGCTGCCAAGACTAGCTAATTTCAAAGACTCCTTTAGAAAATATAGAATCCATTAGAGAAAATAGAGACTCAGTTGCATATTTAACAGGTTGAGAGCCCCAGTTTGCAATTCTAGATCAATTAATTTAAGGTATCCATTTGAGTGTGGAAGCTGGCAGTAGATGTGAGTAAATGAAGTTGGACATTAATACTTGAAATGCCCAAATTGAAAACAACATGCTTGGCTTCAGTGAGGAGAAAGAAAATCATGCAGAGTTTCCTTGCCCATGTTCCATTTCTAGGTGGATTTTAAAGAATGCAATTCATGCCCCAGCAATATAGAAGCAATTACAGAAATGGAAAATGACCAAGTCATTCTCAGGTATTCATAGAAAATTGGCATCTTCTGAATATTGAATTGTACTGGGTTCCAGCTTTCTATAAATACAGAAGATCAATAATTATCAGGGAAATGCTTTGCTAACGTCTCAAAGCTGGCAGGACTGAAATAAGAAATGCCATTTACGTGCTGCTGCCTGAAAGAGAGAAATAGTCTCTCCTGTTCTCTTGATGAATACTCCACTCGGCCTCGTGATGAGGAATAATTATGGGCTGCTCCATTTGCACACTCAGAAAAGGAGAGAATGAACAAATGTTGGCTACAGCTGACTCCTTCTCCGTGATGAACATGACAGAGTTCCCAGCCTTGAGGCCCTGCAGGGCTGTTCCACCACACACCTTCATGGGGAGATGGTGTGCTGAGAACAGCTGCTCCTGAGAACTGCTTGGAGAGCCACTGAATAACAGAAATGTTTATTGCTAACCATCCAAAGGTCTTGGGGTGCTTTTCAAAGCAGATAACATCACCAACCTTATTATACAGGGAAAGAACTCACTGAAGCTTTTAGGAACAGGGTATGTGAATTAGTGTTGATGCCTCTGGACTCTGTGCTCCACACTCCTGCCTGTTTACTTACTTTGCTTCTTTCCTGCACCTTTCCCTCCTGGGAATAGTGCAAAAGCAGCTGTGCAGTCCAAGGGCTGCAAGTTCCCCTTCTTCATCTTAGAGTTTTCTTCATAGCAGCAGACTTTAGGGTTTGGGAGAATAAAGGCAGAAGGGAATAAATAAGATAGAAAACATATCATCATCATTACAAACATAAAAAGCTACAAATCTGTCACACTGCTGAAACTCTCACTTCATTGTTACTGTGATTTATTGGGGAGCTAATTTTAAACAAGTTTTCTTTTCCAAAACCACAACACAAAAACAAACTGAATAAGCAAGCCAGAGGACAGAAGCTAGTCGCTACCGGACAATTTAAGCAATAATCTCATTTGCTTTGTAGTATAAAAAGCAATAAAGGGCTGTTTACTGAGTGAATAAACACTGAATGAATCACAAAAAGCTCTTTATTGCGATTATACTCCAAGGCAGAGGAGATTATTGTTATTACACAAGAAGGCACAATGTGAAAATTTAACTCAATGCGCCAGATTTTCAGACCGTTTCAGTGGTACAATTGTGTTCGGGGAGTACATTGTGTCTAATCTTAGCAGGCTGTTTTGACAATTCTGCATGCAAATCAGGTGGTGGGGTACAAATGCATTTAATTAACTATTTACAGCCAATTTATGCAAGCCTGGTGGCTGGACACGTGTTTTGCACAAGCAATGGCATGTGAACTGGTTGGAGAACGTTGCCCTATGTGATGCATGCACAGGGCCCAGGGATGTTCTGCATGGAGGAGCCTCCTACACGTTCAGCCTCAAGGTGCACCATGCATCCTCCTCATGGGGCCACCCTGCACAGCTCCCATGTAAATCTGGTTTTAAGGAGGTGGACAAGGGGAGTATAAGCTCTAAGAACTACACTGATGCATAGAATGTCTTTCTCTTCTTTTCCCATCGTGTGTTTTTAATATATTTTCTTTTTTTTTTTTTTCCTAGTCAGTAGTTTTGACTTACAGTCCTGATTATGTGGCTGTGCTGAGAAAAGTAAAGTTAATCCATGCAGATTTTTTTTCCTCCCTCATTTTCCCTACTACATTCTCCTCTTACTGTGAGATCAGTAGAAATGGAAAGAACTCTGAAAACCTGACCTCTGTCAGGGACAAACCCTGGTGCAGCTGAGGTGTGCAGTGCTCAGTGCTGCAGCCTTTGAACGTGTGTGTGCCAGGTGTGTGTTCACACTACAGCTCTGCCCTGCGCACAGGGACATTGCTCATCTCTTTGTGTCCCCATGTCTTTGGGACACTAATCTCTTCTCAGCTGACACAATGGACATCATCTCCTTCTAATTATTACCTTTGTGTGGTGGGGTTTGCTAATTCTCCTCTTTGTGTCCTCATCCCACAGAAGGATTTGGTGAGGTGTGATCTCTCACTGCTGCCTTGTCTTCCAGTGAAAGCTGCAGCCTTGGCAGAGGCATTGGCATCTGCACTGGGAAGTGGCAGGAGAAGAGATGCTCCCACTTACAGAAGATGCTCTCAATTAGAGAAGATTTTTTTCCTGCTGGGATTGTTCCAGATTGAAAACTTGTATAGCTCATGCATAGAGCTGGATTATTAACCCTTGATCATAAGCTAATTGTTGTTGAGTGAGAAAATTGGGTTAAGCCCCAATGATATGATGACTTAAAGATTTATTCTCCTTTTACATGTAGTTGGGAAGTTGTTGGGAATCATCTCCAGTGAGGTTTGGCTGGCATGAGAACCAGTTAGGTAAATATTTGAACTGGCCTTTTTTCCCTCTTGGTCTCCATTTTTAGGGTGCTCTGGCATTTATAATAGACTGTAACCACTCATGGACATGGAAGAAAACCCAAATAAAGCAGGGGCCTTTCTGTTATGTATTCATTAAAATAAAGGAGAAAAGGCCCATAGCAAAAATAATATAGTTTGTTAGAGGGGAGACACAGTTAAAACAGCAGGCTGGAACTCCCTTTCAAAATATGCTTAAAAAAGTCATTATGGAATTTTGTTTGTTTTTAATTGCTCTTGGCTTTTGTTTCCCCCTCCTCCCTAGTTCCCATTTGGAATGCTTCAGCCACACAAGGAGGGAATAGAAACAACATAATGTGATATTGGCAATCAGTCTCATCAGACAATAATAATCAAATTCAACTACTTGGATGCAGCAAAAAAAGCTTCACAATTTTTTCTGGAATTGTAGGTCTGCTCTGTGCATCTGGTCTGATTTCTGAGCTACCCACTAAGAAACTAAGAAACCAAACTCACAAGAGTAATTTGGAGCAAATATCTCAGATTTGCTCTGGTGTTTGTCCAGTTTAAGGGGCAGTTAAGTAGATCTCAGGAACTGGGGTTTACTTTTTTTTTAACGAAACTTAATCAGCCTCATGATGACACCCTTTGTGAAGCTCACATTGAACTGTGCTAACAGCACAGAGAACAGGCACTGTAGAAACAGCCTTAGTACTAATATTTGAAAATATGGCCTTTTGGGTGTGTTTTAAGCCAAAATTCCCATATGGAAAAGAGGCATCAATTGAGAGCTCTCAGGTAAAGAGGAGGAGTGTTGGAGGTTTTGTCATCAGCATTTCCTCACCTCACCTATCTTATTACAAATATAAGGAATAAGCTGCAATTGCCTGCAAGAGCAAATGATGGTTAAAGTAAAATTACAAAAGGAAAAAGAAAATATAGACTATTATGGAAAGTGTACATGGAAAAATAACACCATGGAACTTAAAAATATCAATCTCCTGAGCTCAAAGCAAAGGATTTATTTTTTAAATTGTTAAATAAACATGGAACAGGCATGGAGGGGGCTGTCATGGATGAGAATAGAAAGCATTTAGTTACTGATAGTTTTAAATCTCCTTTGAAGGTTTATTTTGTGAAGGCCAAAGCTTTCAAGACCCTGAATTCAATTCCTTTGGGCTCCTGGCCTCTGTAAATACTTTCATGGACTACCAGTGCAGAGAGAGGAGCTCTGGCCCTGGAGAACAAAACCTTCATGTTCAAGACAGGATTTCTCTGAGTAAGATGTGGTTTTGGCTGTTCTGTTGAAACCACTTACACCTGGGTAACTTCAGCAGCGCTGAGCGGGACATGGTAAAAAATCCTGGAGTGTTAGGACCAAGCATACCAGATCTTCCTGCACATACATTCCCTGCTGCAGGGAAACTCCCAGCAACAGCCCTGTCCCCTTTTTCATTCCCTTGACCACAGTTCAACAAACTAAACAAAGCATTATTTTTGAAGTATACATATTTTTGATATTTTTACTTCTTCCCCCTCTGATTGCTGTTACCCTCCTGACCATGCCCAGCTTAGCTTTAATTCTCCTTAGCAGCAGGGCTCCTGTGCTGTCAGCATTTGCTGTGTTGGATAACTCCTGGAATAACTTTGCATTCACACCAAGAGCTCTCCTCTGACAAAAGTCCGGGATGAACACTGGCCCCTCTGTTTTCCAGTGGTGATGTGAGGGTGTGAGAAGCCTTTGGGGAAGTTCACCACGTGTAGGGCCCTGCTTGGATGTGCCCCCACACAGCACATGTGAACATGGGTAAAGGTGATGAGCAGGGGAGGAAGGATTTGCATTTCTGAATAAAACCTTGCCAGGTTAAGTAGAGGAAAAGCTAGCATTCCCAGTAGGTCTGTCTAAGGTTTCATGCTAGTACATCCTGAGGCAGGACTCTAGGAATATCAGGCTTACAGATCCTCAAGCTGCTCAAGAAATCTCCTTTAGTAAGTACAAACCAGTCTGTTTCAAAGATACAAGGAGAAGTAAGACCTCCAAACCTGACTTAAGTTTTCTTCTAGATCAAGAAAAAATGGTAAGCCATAGAAAACAGATTTTAAAAATCCACTTAAAGATCACACCCCCTTGTCAGAGCCAACCACCTTCAAACTGCCTTTTCCCACCTTTTGCCCTGACCAGCAGAGAACCTCTCACAGGTCAAACTCTCACAGCTACACAGAGACAACAGCTCACTGAGGAGTGACTGTGGCTGGTGAAACAGGAGATCTGACCTGCAGGACAATGATGGTTCTGCCAAAAGGAGCAGCATGGAGGTGCAGACCTGCCCATGGAGCTGCAACCCTCCAAGAAAAAATGACAACAACTGGCACTGAAGCTGCCCATGATTATTCTGTGGTACAGTTTCCTACTCAGCAGCACACAACTGGATTGCTACTGCACCTGGCATTTCAAGGTTTTTGTGTTTTTAAGATTTTTTTAAATCTCTTTCTCTGGCACCAACTTCTACATCATCTTAAATTCTGATTAATCCCAGGTAGCTGAAACTTGTTGAAGTTATATTTAAATGGAGAAAGAGAGGAGCTGAAAATGTGCCAATATTTCCTGCTCTTCACTTTTTCTGACTTGTCCATCCCTTCAGTGCACACCAGGCCCCCAGGTTAGGATTGTGTAACACCTGGCATTTCCCTATTGGTCTGCAGATGCAACACCAATGCAAGCAATACCTGACAGTGTTTAAATGCTGACATCTGAAGTTCACTTGCTGAGAATTTTATAAGGGGAAAAGAAAAAGGAGCTCACTTTATATGCAATTTTACATGTCACAGCTTTGTTTTTTATTCCCAAATATCATCCCTTTCCCTCAATTAGTCAGCCTTCCATTGCATGAAATGATTGTCATTTTGTGAATATTGTAATTGCCTTTTGCAAGATCAAAACCAGGTAGAGTATTTTAGTCAAAAAAGCCCAACCACCTTATGGGGAAAATGCTGCAAATATAGCACACCGAGCTTTGTTTTAACTTCAGAGGTGGTGGGAGTGGACTGGCTTGAAAGGAATGGACTGTGTTCCTTAGGAAACTGTTGTAGAAAAATTTTCAGGCCCTGCTTCAGGATTTAAATAGTAAAATCTTTACACCTCTAGAGCTTTATCACAAATGATTTCAAAGGCCTTCACAGCACAAGCAGAAACTCCTCTGCTCCATCCTGAGCAGCAGCCAGCCCTGGGGTGAAGCTGCAGGGCTATTTAAAAGTGATTTACAACATGGGGTTAAGAGGAGCATTTGATGCAAATGAACCCACTGCATGATTTCTGATGGCTAACGTGCCATTAGCCTTCCTTAGATCAAGACAACATCTCAAGCTTGTGTGAAAACCACCATGATTTTCTTAATAAAAGAAAAATATAAAAGCTCTAAGGGCTTATCCAGGTGGGGCCAGGAGGGAGGAATTGAATCTTGTTCATGAGGTGCTCTTCAGGTGAAATTTCACTTACAAAAGAAAGCAGTTTTAAAAAAAGAATAACATGTCTGGGTGGAACCTGGCAGAGGTGCCTAGACAGGGGACTTTCCCTGCTACCCTGCACTAACTTGTTCCATTAATCCTTCTAATTTTGTGTATTCATTTTTACACAGCTTAGCTTGTTCGCTGCATGCCAGTACAAATCATGTTCTGCTCCCTCTCCTCTCAACATGCTCCTGTCTCTGGCAGAGCCTGGCTGCTGCTGCTGCTGCTGCAGTAATTCATGAGCTCTGTCAGCTGGGCCACTGGGATGCAAATCTCCTCTTGTCCCCTTGGGGTGCCATCGATACTTTATTAAGAGTTTGCATCCCTCTTTATCCACTGAAGTGATGGACTAACTGCATTTTCTTTCCTCTCTAGTGGTCTCAGAGGACAATAAATAAATAGATATTCTCTAAAAACATCTAGTAAAGAATGGCTGAAGGAGAATCAACCCATAATTTATCTAGGTTTTCTTAAAACTGAAATTCGCTGTAAAAAAATATGTTTCAAGTGTCATTTCCCCCCTCAGTTTCCTGAAGCCATGTCATAAAATAAGTTAGTGATACATAACTGAGATTTGTTTGCACTGAGTATCCAAGACTGTCTAAAATCCACTGCAGCCACACACCAGATTTTGCAAATATAATCTCTAAACTATATTCTACTGGGGACCTGATTTGAATGTGATAAGTCCTCCCTTCCATGTGTGATTTTTGGAGCTGTGATTTAACTGAGGGACAAGTTCTAACAAACAAACACCAAAGCTTCAAAGCCGGTAGCTTAAGTTCACCCAAACCATTGTTGACTCCCTTAGGCTGGCAAAGATGAGTTTGTGCTTCATCTGAATTAAATGGCGGTGAAATCCTCAGAGAAGCTTCCCATTATATGCAAAGCTAAACACACACTTTGCCATTCTTTTGGAAATACAGAAAAACATTTTTCTGAAGCCACAGCAGCACTCTGAGTCACTGGGGCACAGGTGCTGCAGCACAGCTGGTCACCCACTGGTTTTCTCCAAAGCCCTCTCAGTATTTTGAGCATAAAGGTCAGATGTTCTCTCTGAGAGAGCAGCTCCTCCATATTCTATGTTCCCCCTGCCTAAACACAGGGCCCCATGCACTATATATGGCACATCTTACAAACCCTTCATCAAGTACAGAATTATTCATTTCCTCATGGGCTTTTCAATAGGCTCATCAGGACAGCATCCAAAGGCTTCTCAAAAACCCATGGCTGTTTTCTCAGAGCAATCTGATGAGGATGGGAAGAGATGAGGTCCTGAAGAAGGAAAACTAGGAGAAGTCACTGAGCTTCTGAAGGATGAAGACTAGGATAAGTCATTGTGAGTTTGAGGTGTCCAAGGTGAGATAAGGGGGACACATTGTTTTCACAGCTGAAGTTTCTGGCACTTCTTAGCTCAAGGCCTTGCTCCAACACCTCCAGGCAGGTGAGGGCCCAGCACCCCAGTGACACAGAGCACTGCAAACCCCTTAGACCTGCACAAAATGAGCTCCACCCTCTGGGAGAGCAACTTCCCACCTGTGCTGTTCACAGCCTTATTCCCTCAGAGCTTTGTGACCTTGTCAGGGAGAGGAGCCTGGGGTCCCATGGCTTTGTCCTCCCAGTTCCCTTGGTCCAATGCTTTTGGCTGCAGCCCAGTCTCTGGGCACTGATGGGACGTGGCTTTGTCCACTCTGAACTTCTCCACTATTGGCTCTCTTTATTCTGATTTTACTCTTTCCCAGATTTGGCTGTAATTGTTCTTCATCCCCCAGTTTCCCTAAAAATATTCCTGGGTCCATATTCCTCGAGAAGCTGATCTATAAAAAGTCACTGTCTTCACCAAAAGAATTCACCCTGTTTGTCAGTCTCATCCTGCTTCACTCCCTCTCCATACTTCAAGACTTAGGAATGGATGACTTACAAATAAGAAAGGTTTGTTTAGCAAGTTAAACTCCAAGATGACTTTAAAGAGAGGGCTATGAGTAAACAGAAGACAAAGCACAGGCATTTAGCACTGCAGTTGGGTCACTCTCTCATTGCCTTGTCTTTGTCTAGAGTTCAGCTGGTTTTGCCCTGCACACCAGAGTGCACATGGCAACATTTGGGAGATAAATGCAAATATTCAGCTTGAAACCTGGTGTTTCATGAAGGCTGTTCCATTTCCTCACATCATATTTTAAACAAAAGTTTCCTTCCCATCTGCAATCTTCTGGCTTTGTAGATCTGGTTTTCAGCACTCCACCTCCTAGACAGCCAAAGTTACACACACTGTGTTTGGCAGCCCCATGACACATTTCATTTCCTACTGAACTGCACGAGTGCGGTGACCCCAGAGTTCTGCTCCACACTACTCAGGGCTGTGCCTCATCAGGGACTCCTGTCCCAGCTTTCCCAGCTGCTAAGGAGGAGAGCTGCCAGTAGTTCAGTGCTTCTTCCACACCTGCAAGCTGCACATGCTGCACCTTCCAGCACCTTTCCCCTGGGCTGGGTTCTGGCACTTCATGGCCTCATGACCTTTGTTCCTTTTGGAGATGGAGCCTGGAGCAGGAATATTTACTGTGCATCTTTTCCACTTCCTCCAGAATCCGTTTTTGAGATTGCAACTGAATCCTTCCCCCATCCCCATCTCTTTTATTTGTGCATAAGCACACATCAGACACAACACCTTAAGACTCTTGATTAGCCTCTTCCTAATTACCTTTACCACAGCACACATGCACCTGTAAAGTGGGAGCAACAATGGATGTAAATATGCTGCAGATGGTTCAACTTTTACCCTTGCAACTCTTATCTCAGTTTCTCCAGGCAGTATTCGCTTTGAAGTGTAAAATGCTCTCTTCTCAGTCTCACTTCTGATACTCTTATTTAAAACAGAGGAGTCTCATTTTTCTTTTAATTAACAGCAGTTTCCTCAATCACCTTCCATCTTCATAATAAGATGCAGAGCTTCAGTTCTGGACAGGTTTAATGAAACCTCCCTAGGATCCCAAAAAGCCACAATTCTTTTGAAAAAACATCAGGAGAACCTGAGACATTAAAGAACAAGTTTGACCACAGTTTGATGATGGAGCCAATCCTGCCTTGAGTCACAGAGAACTAGATGACATCTTAAAGCCTCTTCCACCCCATTGTAGTATAAATTTTATTTTATCCAATTAAATATGATCAGGGAACATATTTTCCATTGGCATTTCCCAGCTTTTGAGTTTTTGCAATCTTAAGAATGTTCTTTTAAGGGGAGATTCTTGGCATATGGGCACCCTTAAAGTAATGAAGAGAAGATAAAGTTTGAACACTGTCCTACAATCCTTCCATCTGTGGCAGATTTGTATGAGATGCTGTCAAACACTGCTTGGAACAGGAGGAGAATCACTCAGTCTCTGGACACTGAGGAACCCACGAGCCACCATCTACACCCTGCTACCCACGCCTTGGAAGCGAGGCAGTTAACAAAACATTTTTGTTCATGTGAAAATACAAAGCAGCTGCTTAGTTCTCCACTTGGCAGAAGACAGCAGCCCCCTCTGCACTCCTTGTCTTCTGCTGCTCTTGGATCATTGCAGACCTAACCAGCTGTTGCATTCCACATGCCAGTTACACCAGTCTGGGAAAGCAAGGGCAGGGAAAGCTGCGTGGCTGTACAGAAAGGAATGAGAATAATACACTGCTGAACCAGAAAGGACAATATTTATATAAGAAACATTTTCAGGGACACAATGATTCCTTTGTCATCAAAATTTTGGAATGGTTAATTGTGCACATGAAAAGTGCACCTAATCCACAGACTCAGAGGATGTTAATGTGCTCCCAAAGTGGCTGTGCGCTGCAGATCTGGACATCTGCACGAGATCTTGCAAAATAGGGTGGGCAAATGCACAAACACTTCTGAAAATAAAGTTGTGTGAATGAAATGCCTCATTTTTTATGTCTGTGAATATGTAACTTGGATGATTTGGTTTCCAAGTTTGAAAATAACACGCTAAACCGAGCATCGAGGGTTTATTGCAAAGGAATTCAGTGGTAGTTCTGTGCTGGAGAGGGTGTTCAGGTAAGAACTGCAGTTTGGCCTTGAGTATGGTGGACAAGTCACAGACAGCAGCAGCAGATTGAGATTCTGAGTCAGAAGCTGCCTGCTCCTTCAGATGGGACTTGAATTTACTGAGTTCTGTTTCTGACTCAAATTTAGAGCAAAAATCTATGTGAGTCAAAACAGGCTTAGTGTGAAAACTTTCCTGATACTCTAAGAATCGACTTCTTATGTTTGATTTCTTGGATCTTCAGCTTGTAGCAATGTTTGCCAGTAGTGCAAGTCCTCAGTGGCCACCACATGGATTTCCAAGCTTTTTTTTTTTTTTTTCCAAATGCAAACTGAAAATCTTTAAAACAGGGGGAAATACAGCCAAATGTAAACCCAACATTAAATGGCATCCAAGCAAATGGTACTTGAAAGAGGAGGGAAAAGGTTTTCTTACATTCAAGACTTCTTGAAATTTCTGAATCACTTCTCTCAACAGATTTTTGTTTTAGAAAGGAATTATCTGAAACCTTTTCCTTTTGCCATAATAAATTTAAATTATACATACCATAATGATATCAGGTCAATAGAGACATCTAAAGATTTAGAACATTGCTATTTCATAATTGGACTATTTCCTATCTAAAGAAAAACTATTCAATTTTGAAATTATAAAGTCACTTTCAAATGAGAAACACAGCTTTCTTTATGAAAATGTTGAAAACTCCTCATTCAATAATTTCTTTCAAAATTCCTGAGTGTTCATAAAAGCCAGCCTTTCTCAGAGGATTGGGTAGATTTCACTGAAGTAGCAATTATGTATTAAACCAAAGTCCTTGAGCAACAGCAAAATGCTTTATTAAAATAATGCAAAAAGCCTTTTCTTTCCTGTACAGCTCCAGAGCTGAGCTCAGTGAACATAATGAAGTATGGTGCACGCTTGTCCACTCTGGTTAATTTGTTATATCCTGTAATGCACAGAGCTTGGAAACTTGATTTGCCTTCCAAACAGCTTTCCCAGCACTTCCCATGCAGGACACAGAGCCCCCTCAGCAGGGGCACTGCTCCAGGAGGGCTGCAGCTGTGCTGCTCCTCCAGGACTGACTGGGATGCTGGAGCTGCCCCATTTGGGCAGGATTAGAGAGCTGCAGTGAGTGCTGGGTGCTGAGTGAGCTCACCTGGGAGCTGCTGTTTGCAGGCTGTGGGATCATGGCTTCTTAGGTCAGGCATCCCATGTCCAAAAGAGCTGTTTTTCCTTCCTGATGGAGGGAAGTGTTATTGTGGTGTGAGGGATTTGTGTTAGTGGCATTACTAATTGAGTTAGCAATGCCATGATAGTGCCAGGCTGCTCATTAATCACCTGTGAGGTGCTTTTGGTATTCAGATCTGCCTGTGACTGCAGGGATTTGGGTCTCCCCCTAATAAATTGTGCCAGGGGAGATTTAGATTGGATATTAAGGCTGTCAAGCACTGGAAAAGGCTCTCTAAGGCAGTAACCGTCCCTGAAGGATTTAAAAGACGTGTGGAAGTGGCACTGGGGAACATGGCTTAGTGGTGGCCTTGGCAGAGCTGGGGGAAGTGTTGGACTTGATGATCTTAGAGTTCTTCTCCAACCTAAATGATTCTACTGTTCTGTGAATGGCCCTGCACTCACCAGCAGTGGGGTCACTTCAGCAAGAGCTCTTCTGAAGGTTATCCCTCTGCACGGCTTTTCACTATTATCTTTTACAGAAATGGTCTCGTTTTTGAGAGCTACACGTCAAGTCCTTAAACTTGGTCCTGCTTCCTGAAATAGAGAAAATAACCAAGAATCCCTGCTCAGTCAGGCCAGCTCTCTTTGAAACCCTTGCTTTACAGTTTGCATGAACACCAGCAGAGCAGAGAATCCTTCACTGCTATTTTACAGTGCTGTTTTTACTGTGTAAGTAACCTGCACTTTCACTGGGATGGGATAGGAACACAGCTCTCCTTTACCCCAGGCCAGTGGTTATTCCAGAATTTTTTCCTATTTTATACTAGAAACCTCCCCCTTTATTCCAAAAATGGTTTCAAAGAACTGATATTTTCTAACTAAAAGACTTGTAATGACAAAATTCCTGAACAGCTGTAATTACACCTATGGCTCAGTCTGAGGTATAATGTTATCCTCTGTAAAGCAGCCATCCAGCATCCCATTATGTGTCCCTAGTCCCCAGGAGCCTGCACAGAGGAGCACTGGTGAGAAGCACAGAAGTCTGGGGGGCTGTTAGGTGAGTCCACGCTTCTTCTTTGCCTACCCTGGATAAATCAAACCCTTTGCAACTGCTGCGGGAGCAAAGCTGGGTGGAAAAATTTTACAAAAGCAGCTGCACACACAGTGGGAAAAGAGACAGACAAAAGATGTCCCCACCTTACCTGTCCAGTCCCAGCTGAAGGCAGGTGAACATCAGCCTCCTGCTGGAGCTCCTGGGGCTCAGGCTCCAAGTGCTGCCCAGCCCTGGGGTGATGCGAGGGGCCGTGCGTGGGCAGCGATTCCTCGGCACATCCTGCAGCTCTCCCACCAAATTTTACAGCACATCAGCAAGCTCTGGAGCTAACATCCTAATGAGGATAATTATTATTATTATTACATGCACATATATATACATAAAACCCCCAGATCCCCACGAGGTTTCTTCAGATTGTCCCAGAAAGAAAACATTTTCATTGTGTGGGCTGTGATTGGGAACACATGGACCCGCCGCACCCCGCTCTGGTACGAATTACAAGGGGAGCAGAGCCCAGTGCAGGGGTTTCTTTAATTCCTTGGCTTTGGAGCCTCAGCAATCGAATTACCTGAGGAGGCTGGAATGTCTCTGGGGTACAATCAGTCATGCAGAGTTTGGGTTAGGCCAGGGTGGGTGATATATACACGCTGGCAGCACTGTGCAGCCACCCAGCTGGGGAAAGAGGAATTTCTCTTAATTAATGGCATGATGTATGACACGTTAGCAGCACCAACTCTGTAATAAACCCCGGTGCCTCCTCGTACAGTTCACACAAGATGAAAGCTCGCTGGGATACCTGCAGGAATGGGGCATGCAGAAATGCTGGCAGAGCAGCTTGTGGTGAGGGAGCTTTAATAGCTGCACATGGAGCTTTTGATTCCGGAGTCGATTTTAGGCAAAGCTGCCTTGGAGCAAAGGAAGCAACTTTCACTTTCAACCTTGCCCAAGGCTGCTACCCAGAGATGAGATACCAGTGAGGACGACTGAAATCTTAACTTAATTAACTACAATTCCCAATAGGACAAGCTTGGGAGGTTTGGTTCAGAGCTTGTTTACCTGAATCTGAGCTAAAGTATTGGCTTTCCAAATTCCAGTGCTAGTTTTTTTGTTTGGCACAGGACTGAGACACAGGCTAGATGTAAAGCTCAGATTCACTCAGATTTGCCCAAAGTATGAGGGTACTCAGATTTTCAAAACACATATTTACATTTAGAATCAACTTGGCCTTTTCCCACACTAAAAGCTGTTTATTTAAACCTCTCATTTTGGTCATGTCCTTTCCATCTTATATTTCTTAGACTGCTAGGTCAAAAAGTGAGTAAATAGGTCAAGTGTTTCATAGAAAATGGAATACAGAGGCAATGTGGCTAGGACTTGGACTCTAGAGCTCTAAATTAAGCATATTAGCAAAGACTGCTATGAATTACTATTTATTCTTATGCTCTTTGATGGTCTTTGCCTCCTTGAAGACCAGTTTTTGGTTTCAACCAAGAAAGGGTAGGAAATGGAAATGTCCCAGCTCTTGGCAACTGTGGAGATCCCTCAGCTGAGTTCCTGGAAGCACAAAAACCTCAGAAAGAGAAAGATGGGGGCAATAAAAACAAAATATGAAGAAAGAAATAAAATCAGGTCCCACCAAATTGTGCAGAAAAACCGGGCATGACCCCTGTGGCTCAGAGAAGGGACACAGACCCCAGGCTGCAGATGTGACAGGAGATTTCAAACTCGCCTAATCACAAAAATAATTTTAAAAAGCATTTCATGACTCTTCTGTAAGAAACTTACAGCATCTTGTGTGACTGCATTTAAGAAGGGATGGCAGATGTGTTTGATCTGAGAGCAGGGCGCTGTGTGGCTCCATCAGATCTGTGCAGGGTGAGACCCCACAGAGCAAACACAGAAAATTATCTCTGCATCACACATCACACACCACAACCCTTTCTCCCACCGTTCTTCATAAAGGTGAAAAAGAACAGAACTCTCCAATGAGTAAAAAACATTGCATTCCCCAAAAAAGGAAAAGAAAGAAGAAAGATTTTGCTCCAAACCTTCTGCTTCATTCCAGTACAAAACTTTTTTATTTTCTTTTATTTATTTTTTTTTCTTTTCAGAGAGCAATTTAGTGTGGCAAATAAAAGCCCAGCTAATTTTTTAAATCAGCATGTAGCCAACTCAGCCACCCAGTAGCTCTGTCCTTGGGCAATATTATTGAAGCACACACAATCTATACTAAAGCGATCAGCTTCCCTCAGGCCTGCCAAGGGGATGCGTTAGGCGAGCCCAAAATATGACAGAAGGAAATTTATGTGCAACTTTTACACATAATATCTCATTATGACTCTCCCCAATCTTTCAATTTTAAAAATAAACGGCCTTTGTAATGATTTTACCAGGAGCATGTTGGAAAGGAGATTGAAAAAGAGAAAGGAAAGTGGCTTTGGCCACAGTTATTTCTTTTGCTCTTCTTCTCTCGGGTTTTTCTTTAATTTTCCTGAAGATGTTTCCACTCAATTTAGGAAGAAATGGAATTTCCCCCTCCCTGCCATCACTCTTTTTCTGTTTTGCCCACGTTTTCAAAGAATGGAATGGCTGACATAATGAAGCCTATGTCAATAGCAAAGTCATTTTGACCAGTTGGTAAATAATGAAAGTTTCCACTTAACTTGCAAGCCAGCTGCCCCAGGGGATGAGGGCTTGGTCCCCTCCCAGGCCAGCAAACTGCCATTCCTTGCACAGCACACACAGCTGAGAGCTCTGCCTTGCAGCAAGGAGAAACCAGAGCCCAGCTGAGCCCAGAGCCAGATGCTGCTTTGCCATGAAGAACATGCACTTTTGGACACTGGAGTGCTGATTGCACAACTGTGTCAGCTGGTGCTGGCAGGACCAAGCCCAAAATGGAATGGAAAAAAGCTAGAATAAATAAGTATGCACAAATAAGAGGGGGAAGGCCCCAGTGATGATTGATCTGTCACACACAATTGCCAGAGCTGAGCTGCAGGACTCGGCTTGATAAAGAAAGGGCAATTCTGTTACTTCTCCCCTGAGATGCCAATCCTGGCGTGATTTTCTACTGTTTCATTGTGGGCACCAGCAGGAATGATGCTGCTCATACTCCACAGACCACAGCTGGAGAGCCCAGGGGAGGGACATATACCTGAAGTGAGAATCAGTTATAAGCATTTTCGGGAACAACTTCCTCTGAGTGGCCCTAAGGAAAACAAACAAAGCCAAACTCTCACAGCTTCTGCTGGTAGCAGAGTGGGATGTTCTCAGAGTGGGAAGCAGAATCACTGCCAATGTACACTGACTGGTGGAGAGAGAGTTCCCACTGCGGGCTGATGGGCAAGGGACCATTGTCAGGCAGAGAGAACTGGAACAAATGTAAAAATATCCCAATCTGTACAAAAAAAGCTTTCACTGCTACACAGTACTGTACTGTGTTTCCTTTGCATCCCAAACATCTTCTGAGGAGGCAACAGATCTTATGTCTGATTCCTCTCTTCCCCTCTCTGAAGGCCATGTGCTGGGACTGGGTCCTGGTTTTAATACTCATTCATTCATACATGGCTGCTTACTTTTCTATATGACTGCACACTGCTTGGTGCCCATTTCTGATGCACTTGTGAAACCAGCAGCAAAGTTATTAGAACCAAAGGTCTGTACATATCTTCTGCAGGACTCGTTATTCTCCTCATCAATCCCACACCACTCTGGTGTGTCCAGCACTGACAGCTCATCAATATCTGCCCTTGTCTGTGGGTGATCCCTTCCCTCAGGTGGCTTTCAGCCACATCTTTGCTCTCAGGGATGAGCTATGAATTATTTGTTTAATTCTGGACAAACCACAAGAAATATTGAGACTGGGTACTGAAGCAAACAAGAAAAATGTATATATGTATATATATCCAGGTATATATCTATGTATCTATACCTCTATATCTCTGTATATCTATATCTATATCTATATCTAATCTATATCTATATCTATATCTATCTATATCTATATCTATCTAACATATATCTATGTCTATATCTGTATCTGTATCTATATTTATATCATCTACATATCTATATCTATATCATCTATATATCTATATCTGTATCTATGTCTATATCAAAAATGGCCATGACAATAATAACATCAGAAAACACACACAGTAGAAGAAAAGATATATCTTTTGGCAAGAAGATTGTGCGTTTTCATTGTATTTAATACATATTAGCTCTGCATTTGAAGATATCATTCAGTTTAGGCAGGAAAATTTTGATTTGTTTACTCTCTTCAAGACAAAAAAAAGACAGAAGTCAAAAGGCTGATTCTCAGTAGCTTATGCCATTATTACCTAGAACAAAACAGCTGGAGGTGAGAACTGAACCAAAATCTCCCCTGGATGATTTTACAGACTAATGCAGCTCTTTTAACCATCCCACTACAGCCTGGGAAAAAATGTAATTCATAAAAGGAGTCTTCCAACAGAGGGATGAAACTGTACATGCTGAATTTAGAAATATTTAAAAGCAATTTACCAGTTAATGGTGGTCAAAAGTAGCATCACTGCAATATTTGTTTTGTGAGGAAACAGCTATGTGAACTTTGGTACCATTAGTATTAGCAGCATAAAATGCAGTCAGGTGAATAGAATTTAGGAGAGAGTGGCAGAAAATCATAAGCCTGGGAGTTCCTGTCGGCATAGTGCAGTCAATGAATTCCCTGGGGCTCATTTTTCCCCACTGTAAAAAGGTACAATCCATTAGGCTGGTGAGAATTCATTTTTTCTCAGATGCTTCTTTGAATTTGGCATCTGCCATGGATACAAAATGTATGTGAAGAATGGAAGAATCATAAAATAGTTTGGGTTGGAAGGGACCTTAAAGACCTTTCCACTTCAAACCCCCTTGGCAGGAACACCTTCCACTAGAACAGGGTGCTCCAAGCTCCATCCAGCCTGGCCTTGAAACCTTCAGGGGTGGGGACTTCAGTCTGAGCTCATTTTGGACACCCCTGACCCATGCTGTGCATGAAATATCTGTCAGTAAAAAACCTGAACACTGAGCATCCAGAGGGGAATGCTGCAAGTCCTCTGACTGCAGTAGAAATGTGGAATCATGGAGTGGTTTCAGTTGGAAAGGACCTGTAAGATCAGCAAGTTTGTGTTGTACCATAATTGCTCAGCCTGTAAATCAAACAGCAAAACAATTAGCATGTGACTGTACTTCACACACCTGAACATGCCCCGCCTCACTGAATCCTTTATATGGAAAAATTTGCCTCTGACTTTAAACAGATTTAAAGCAAATTTGCCTCAGATCTTTCCACACTTGCCATATCTCCAGGTATTACCTGGCAATGCAGCTGCTCTCACGGAGAAGTCTGAGGCTAAATCCCTTGAAGTGAAGGCACCTTTGTTCCACCACTGGATTCTTTGGAAGCACAAGGCATTGGACACATCCCAAACCCATTTTTCCATTTGTAGAATGAAGAATCTTTTCTACTGAGCTGTTATAACTGGATCCACCACTACAAAAGTTGGGTGTATCTTTGCCATATTTTCTACGTGGGGTATGAACACATGTTTCTTTCCAAACACCTTTATTTCCAAAAGAAAGGACTGACTAGAAAGCTCAGAATTTAAGACTAAAAATGACAGGAGGCTGGGAATGAGGAGAGCAGAGCAGTGGGGTTATTTCAGCCTCAGGTGCTCTTTTGGAGAACTCCTGTCCCAGGCCTGTCACACTTTTGCTCCCAGCAGAGTGACCCCAGAGGAGAGAACCTGGTCTGGCCACTTGGTCACAGCTACCTAAGGCAGCCAAAAAGTTCAGTGACTGCCTGTGGTTTCAAATCCCAGAACCCGTAAAGCACAAATACAGGTTTCATATGCGAGGCTGTGACCTCTCCACTCACCAATAAAACATGCCCAAAGTCATAATAAACAAAACATTACAATTCAGGGTGGCAAGGCATAAACCAGTCATATGTATTTTCTTTCTGGCCACTTAAGCAAATCTTAGCCTTTACCAAAAACTACCTCGGTGAACTAAGTTAGCAAAACAATCCTGATTACAACATAGGTTAGAAAAAATAAGTCAAATAAACTTAACCTAGAGTTTCTCATGGGATGTTTTATGTTCTTGTTGTTGCAGAGTGGAATATGGGCCAGGATAAACATGGAAGGGACACAAGTGTGATCATATAATGACACCTTTTATTAGCTCAAAGACAAAAAAAAATAATAACAGAACTTTAGATAAATCAAAGGTCTTTTTTCTTCACTTTCAAGATGCAGAAAGGAAAAACCACAGCTCATATATTCCTGACAATGCTCATCTTGTCATGCATCAACCCACGCTGTTGGTTTTTCATGTGTCTGGATAGCCAGTGAGTGGCTTTGTAGGAATTGAAGGAACTGACATCTGGTTATACAACAATACAAATTTCCAGGTCATACTTCACATCACAAAGAATAAACTGCAAAGAGTTGCTGGCTACTTTCAGAGTGACACTCTGGTGACCTTGCTGAGTTGTCTTCCCTGGGCTACTTCCCTGGAAGCAGGGCAGGAGCACAGTCAGGGTTTTAGGAAATACTTTTGCAGGAGATAAAGATCATCTGGAGATCTTCACAGAGGGGACAAGATTCAGAGCTGCTGGATGGAAAAGAACCCAAACCAAATAAACCCAAAGAAAACCCAAATAAAACAAACAGTGCCCAAGAAGAGATAAACCCATGGATAAAAGAGAAGTGCTGGCAGTCTGGTATCTGCTGGCTATTATCAGAGTTGGTGCAGTGGATTAATGATTTATTTTCTGTCCTCTTACATCTTTTTCAGCTCCTGCCATCATTTATTATACCATCCTTACTTTGCTGCTCAGATTGACAAAGGGGGAATAAACTTTACCCTGCAGGTGTTTTCAGGAGAAAAGACCTTTTCCCCAGGAACTGGATACTAGATTTAGTGAGTAATTGCTATTCTTCCCAACAGTTCAAGACACTGTAGTGGCAGACACTTTTTGCCTGGGTATTTCAGATATGCCTATGTCCTAAACAATACTGGTCTCTTGTGAATATACATTTTTAAATGTAGGAAGTATTTAAGAGCAGTAGGTCAGAAAGTCTTTTAAAGGATCTATCACATTGATTTTAAAGGGTTATATTTTGACATCTTTGGTGCAGACAGACCAAGGAGCTTAAAACATATTTATCACACAAGAACCAGATTATATGCATGTTACTCTTTCCAAGTAGATCTCAAATTTACTTAGCAATAATGGCATTTTTTTCAATTGACTAAAATAAAACAAAGGGATTAATAGGATTTAGGATGACTGGAAAGAAGAAGGCTCTAAAGGAAATTTCAGAACACAGGCAAGGGACATGGAAAGAGGGGGCTTTTCTAACATATTTCTTGTTAACACCCTCCTACTTTATTTAGTGCAAAACTACAAATCACCGATTTCCCGAAATGTTAGTACACAAATATAAAATATGCACATGGTTACTATTTATTACATATGCTTGTGGCTACAGAGATGCAAAGATGGAAAGCAGGAGGAGCCTAATGCAGGGAGGTACTTAGGAGGCAGCCAGAGAAAAGCTGAAGGAACAGAAGTCATCAACTAATCAGCTCTATCAGGAGCCAAGGATGGGTTCAGCAAGGGTTTGAGCAAGGGTCAGAGAGAGAGAGACTGATGTCATGCAGGGACTGATGGAGAAGCCACAGGCCTTGGTTTGGGCTGCAGCACTGGCTTTTGGCCCCATGTCTCTGCTAAGCAGCTTTTCACAGAATAAGACACTGCATTTTTAAATTTTTGCTCCAACAGCATAACTCTGAAACACAGAGACGCAGTAAAAGAAGGAGAACAAAAATCTGTTTATACCAGGAGCAGTTTCTTCATTTTCCACAGAAGGAGGAACCTCTGGGAAGGGCTGGGAATATCCCCATGGGCAGCCCTGGCAGTGTGCACAACTGCACTGCAACTCCATGGGCTTGGGCTCACCTGCTGAGCTCCAGGGCTCCAGGAAAACCCTTGGTGGATTTTGGGAACGGCTGGAGAGAAGGTGTTGCATCCCCACGGATTGCCTGGAAGCCTGGACTGTAGCACAGGAGTTACCCCATTTCCCAGGACTGCAGGGAGGATAATTTTGCTGATGCTGGGCGTGCCCTGGCTGATTCAGAGATACTCAGTACCAGGGAGAGTGCCCAGAGCTTGGGAGACAGAGGCACAGTGAGCTGGTACCTGCAAGCACTGCGGAGAGCAACAGTGCTGGCCATCAGCTCACTCCCATCCAGATGCCCCACTAGCTCTGTGAAACTAGGAGAGGGAACCAAATGGCAAAAAAGTATGATTTTATATCCCTTAAAATTGCTTTTCTGCATTTCTCCTGGTCTCCTGCCAACCAAGCTATTGTTGCTGCAGCAGTAAGCTGAATAAAAATGAAATCTCTTTAGGGTTATTTTTAAGGATTATACAGCTTTTAGTTAACAATTACTCTGCCACTAAGGCTAACTAAGGGATTTAGATGCTCTCTTTGGTGGAAGAGAACAAACTGGCACATGGACACGTTGAGAATGCCAGGTTGCAAAGCACCTCTGATATCCAGTTAACATCTGGGCTATTTCACAGGACATAGTCCATTGGCTTTTTTGCATTTCTTTGCCACGGGAAACTTTGGAGGGTGAATGGTTTTGGAAACAAGGCCTATAGAGCAGGCCACACAACATGATGTAAAAACATCAGAATTATCTAAGTGCACTGCACCTTCATCCAGGCCTAAAGTGAAATACAACTCTTCTCAACAAGCATAATGAAAATAGAGGAAAACCCATTTTTTTGTCAATTTTGGAAAGGCAAAGGTTTCTACTGTAAGAGAGGCCAAATGGGTGGCTGCAGTTTACCTGTCTATACATGGCTGCTTAGACAACAGCTGAAATTGGCCTTGGTAGAGAACATGCAAAAGAAAGCAAAATGCATGGGTAATCTATAGCATTATTTATTGCAGCAGCTTTGGGTCATTTCACAGGTCACATATTTGCTTTATTGGATTAGCAGTGAACACGTGTGTGCATCATATATACAGAGCAAATTCTTGTCCCTTTTGGTCTGACTTTTTGGCTAGGTGGCAAGAAAACACCACGTTTCCTTTACCATAGTGAAGCACTGACAGAAACCTGCCAGCCTCACCCAGCCTCACCCCAAATTTCTATCCAGCTCTCCTTCAGCCATGCACAGGTCCCAGTATGGTCCCATTAACCTGAGCCACTGCTTCAGCCTCCCCTCCAAGCCATTCATACCTGTGGGGTGGGCAGCTGGCTACCAGTCACAATCCTGGTTTTGTGGAAATCAGACAAATCTCCCATTTCTGGAAGGAGTAGCTGCCCTAAATCTCCATCACTGGTGCAGCTCCTTAAGAGCACAGTAATTCTCCACCAAATTGAATCTTCCCTGACAATTGGCAGCACATCAGAGACAATTCACAGGCATATTTTCTCCCCTTTCCTAACAGGAAATAGGGCTTGTGTTACATTTACAGTGACCTGGAGCTCCGGGGCCAGACTAATATCTCACCTAAACAAACAGACAGTATTTCTTCCCTGACACAGGCAGATGGGCTGAAAGGGAAAGCTGACTTGGCTCTGGCCTTCCCAGCTCCCAGCAGCAGTGGGGGAGGCACCAACAACGTGCAGACCTGTGAACACCAGCTCAGGGATCCCTGTGCAGCGCAGGATGATGGCTCAGAAAGTTTGGAGCTGCAGGTCAGCTTTTGCACTTGGTCTTTGCTTTTGTTTTTATGAAATTACCATTGTCTCATCTCCTGTGGGCCTCAGGGAGGTCCCTCTGATGGTGTGAGCTGGGGGGTTCATTGCTCAACCCATGGTAAGGCAGAGAGGACCCAAACAGCCTCCTCTGCTAAACCTCTCCACCTCCTTGCAGTCTGCAGCATTTCCCCAGGAGGTTTCCACTTGTCTTTGTGGGGACAGGGAGATAATTCTGGGCTTTATTTGTGGTGGATTTGAAAAAGCAAACCCTAAGCTGTGTGAAATGACTCTGGGGGACAGTAACTTACAACAGATGTCACAATTGTTCAAGGTCTGACTGATGAGAGAGCTCTCAGAAATAATAAACGCCTACATGTGCTTGCAACACAAATAGTATTCAGATACTATTTTTCTTGGAATTCCCTGCCCTGATATACTACATGTCTGCTTTGCCCTGAAGTGATAGTCTGTTCATCCTTTGTAAAAATCAGAGAAACAACCCCAAACTTGATGGGGAAATCTCCTGATTGCAAAACTCCACACCGTAAGTGCATCGCACCAAGCATGCACACGAAAAGCAGAAGTGAAAAGGAGTTTCACACCCATTAACTCCAAATGCCAAAGGCAGCAGAAAATCCTGCATGTTTCAACGGCTCACCTGTCCCAGAAATGGGATTCACCTCTCTGCTGCCCAAAACCCCACTCAGCTTAGCAGGAGCTGCTGTTCTGGGATAAACAGGCTTTGCTTCAGATCCTCAGCCTCCTGCAGTGTGCACATGATCAGGACTCACTAAGTTCCCATGCCTTTAGCATAACCAAGGAAAGCACAGTTTAGAGCTGAAGGCAACATGTCTCCTGTATCTCAACTATTTTTTGCTTTCCAAAATACCACAGAGAACTAAAATCTCTGCAGCTCCTCCTCTACGTGTCTGTGCCCTGTGGCAAAGAGGGAGTCACAGCAAGGTGGAGGGATGCCCTGACAGCTCGGGGTGAGCACCCATGTGAGGGAGCCTCCCTGTGCAACACCTTCCTGAGCCTTGGCCCATCCAACAGGATTCCTATCTGAATCCAGTATAGGAAAAAATACACTTCAGGCTGCTGAGAGCCAGACAAAGTCTGCTTTTCTAGACAAAACCAGAATAGCGGCAGGAGGAGTGAAATCCAAAGTGGGATAACTGTCTGTAGCAGAAAATATTCTCTGAGGGAGCAGCAGAGAGACAGTGTCAGGAGAAGGAGCGATGCTGCTGGAATGACTGGCTTTGAGCTTCTGGCTTTTCAGTGAAACCACAACTGTGTTCATGTCAGGCACAGACCTCTCTCTCCCTGGCTATTTCCAGGAATCAGCCATCAGCAGCTGACAATTAGAAGAGCAGTGTGAGAGCTGTGGCTGGCCAGTCCCCGCAGCTTTGAGGCTCTTGGTTCACTTTTCTTGCAAGAGAAACAGCTGTTGACCTTTGGTTTTCTGTGTCACTCGTGGCCATGGCATTGGATAGAGGTATTTTAGGATGACCATGTCTGTTTACATCAACAGTTACAACATAAGCCCTACAAATCTCTCCTTGTTAGGTGGACAAGCAATGTGCCAGTCACTCCCACTTGTGTGGATACTCTCTAATCATCCCCTTCTCTACTTCTGCTAGGCCAAGGCTGAATTTGGGAAGGCAACTGAATTTTAACTCCCTGAATCTATTTTGGGGCCCCCAAAACCTCCTGCTGAAGCTTGGTGAAACCCTATGCCAGCCTCAAACGAGTGAGAATTTTCTGTGACTGCATCCTGTGGTTTCAGCTGGTTTTGCAATTAAGTTTGTGTCCTAGTTTCATTCTGAATTTCAGCTGATGCCATGCTCAACTCAGATAAATCAGAACCTTAAAATGAAGCTCAACCCTGTGTGAGCCTCTTCTCTGACCTGCTGCCCTTTTCTGTTTTTGTTGTTGTTATTATTCTCTTTCTCTCTGTCCTACCTCATTCCCAGTCAAGTCAAACTCTCCTCTCCTCACTCCTCTTTCCTTTATGGCAAAAGGAGTCTCTCAGGGTGTTTGGAGGTGGCTACTGGGCCTTTCCTTGCACATGCACATTAATCAGTGGCTTTCCTTTCAGCACTCATGCATTGCTGAAAATATAAACACAAGCAGCTCTGTTGTCCGTGGATGAGCACGTGCTGGTGGGCTTTGGAGATTGGGCTCAGTGTCCCCCCAGAACCCATCTGGGGTGCACACATGGGTGGTTGCTGCCTGTGCATCAGGAGAGCTCAGCAGATTGGACAGTGTTTGTATGGCCTGAGCAGCACTTTCTTGCCTTGTCAATAGTCCAGAGCATGAAAAAGTAGGAAAGACAAACAAGCATTAGAATGAGGAGCGGTCAAGTGGCTCAGGTCTTTCGAATGCTCAAGGGCTTCATATCCTTCCAGGAGTCTGATGCTGAGAAGCTGAAATCTGGAATTTAATCTAAAGCTGAGAAATGAGAGGTTGGGGGAGGAGATCACTTGTATGTGCTGAGGGTTTGGAGATGCAGTCGTGTGCTTTTGCTTTTGCAACTGAACGTGTTGCCTCCATCTGTGTAAACAAGGAGCAGAGAGAGTTAACATTACAGGGGAAATACAGGAGAGGAAAAGAGGGCTGAGCAGGTTTTGGCTACACAGCAAAAAACATTGATGGGATTTTAGCTTCAGCTCCCTTGTGTCCTCATTTTCCAATACAAATCATGGAAAAAAGAGCAAATGCCCAACAAAAGTGAGAAAGGGGAAAAGCTTTTTGAGGACTGTACCAGCCAGGACAGTCACATGACCTGTGAGAACTCAATTTGATTTTTATGTGGTGGGGAGTGTGCCTAGGATTCCAAATAATGTGGTGTTGTCTGGAATGTTGCACAGTCCCAGCTAGATGGGGTCCTGAGTCAACACAGCTAGAGGGAAAACTCTGCAGGAGTCCTATGCAAATAAATAAATACATATAAAAAATTCAGTGCCATTCAGATATTTATAGAGGTTTTGTTATTAGGTACACTAAAATAATCCCCAACAGCCAATGAAGTCCTTAGCTGTGTTACCTTTGTGTAATTAGTGATCTTTTAAGTATACCTCTGTATAAATGCACACACATTTTTTGTCTGCCTTATCCTGATCTGCCTTGCCCTGCCCAATACTCTCCAGCATTCCCTTTGTTCCCCATAACTTTTTTAGAGGTTCTCTCATATATTCTTTCAAGTGTATCTAATCTGCTGAATAAGACACTGAATTTGTTCATTTTGCTAAAAAGCTCCAGCCAAAAAAAAACAACCACATTTGCTTAAAGCTTGTCATGTATTCATAAAACTCTGCCTAAAAAGGGTTTTAATCAGAAGTGTCACACAAAGAGTTAATAACAAACATTTTAATAAAGTAATTTTTAAAAAGTCAGATCATCAAATCCCATGAAAACTGTGAGTATCTCAGGATGCAGCTGGACTGCAGAGAAAAGGTGCCCCACTGCAAGTCTTGCATGCTGGGCACTGTGGTGCAGATCCCTGGTGGATTCACTGCAGCTCCCTCCTGGCCTGTCTTTCCTTCAGTAAAAGCTGGGTGTGAGGGAATCAGGGAGCCAGGGCTCTGCTCCAGCAGGAATTTCCACCTCAGAGCTGCAGGGCCTGGGGCTCACATCCCACCCAGGGCCACTGCATGAGCTGCAGGCTCCCACAATGGAGTTTGGCCAGCTGGAATTAAAGTAGAATGTCAATTTTCAGTACTTTTTTAACTGTATAAAGGAAATATTAATGATGGACAAATAGAATGTATGGACAAAGGTATGTAGAGACTAGAATAGACTGATTGAAAAAAACTTTAGAAGCTCTTAGAAGCAGCTGGCATTGGCTCAGGCTGTGTATTCATCAAGATACTACAAATCTTTCACAAAAAAAATAGAAATCAATCTGTGGAAAAGCTGGTAAAGTTTCCTTTTCTTAGCTTCGAGTGTAGGTCCATAATATGGTTTAAATTTCTTTTAAGCTATCAGATAATACCAGATGCAGAAAGCTTTCCCTGTGACCCTCTCCCTGTCACATCAGCCCCCAAAGCAGATCCAAACCAGATAGTGTGGGCAGAACAATGGGGAGCAGATAGCATCTGCTGCTGTAAAAGGAAACACAAAAGAAAGGAAGAAGAAAAATCACACACACCAAGTGTTTTTGTAACTGTCTCCTCCCCTCTTCCACCCTTTTTGTTTGTTTGGTAACTTGATGGAAATTTGGGTCTTAAAGCAGACCTTTGGGGTGGAGAGCCAGGGCAGGGGGGGAGGAAGGAGGTGACTTGCACTCTCCTAAGGCCAGGTCTGCTGCCTCTTCACACAGCTGATTTGTTGAGAGGAGCTGGGCAATGACTTCTCTGGGCAAGCCTGCACTCCCTAAAATAAAGAGGAACTCCTGAGAGCATCCATGAACTGTGACCACATTTAAGCAAGGTTCTTTACTATTCTATATTTACTGTTCAATATCAGCAGCACTTCTTATCTTTCACCTTCAAAATTGTCAAGCAGTGAGTCACAGAGTGAAAAAAAAAAAAGGATGTGATTTCTATGATCCATCTTGTACAGGCAGTAATATAAAAGGTGTAAACAATGTACTATTGCTGTCATTCCTGTGGGCATATTATTAAGAGCTTTTAGGAATCCATTGGATCCCTCTATCACATCCCAGTACAACACCTTTGTAGAATATACATAAATTGTGAAAGTACTTGATACCAACTTCAGGTTTTTCTTCTCTTTTCATTTTCCTGCATATCAGGAAAAAGAGAAAAGAAAAAAAAAAAAGCAGATTCAATGAGAATGTAAAGGCAGCTTTTGAAAAATCAGAAGTCAAAATGAGATGAAATGTTTCATACCACACAAATACAAGAGATTTGTCCTGCCAGCCTAATTATGTAAGGAATCAGCAGTGTGCTCTACCCTTTTTATCCCTCTTAGCTGTGTAAACTACTCAAAACTGGAGGGCACATGTCACTTACACTGACATGTAAATCATTACTGCTTTGTCTGCCAGGAAATTTGTGTAAACCAATGCTGAGTTCAGGTTCATTATATTGACATTTTTACCAACAAGTAAATTGAAAGGTTACATTGTTGACATACCAGATGTTATGCAAACTGCTTTTCAAACCATAGTTTCCATACATCTCTATAAATAAATAAATTAGACACTTACAAATGGTGTGTGAATCAATATATGGTAAATCACCAATTTATATACACATAGCAAAAACTACTGTGTGTAAACCCATATTTCACACAATGTCAAAACCTCCTTTTCCACCCAGTACTTTTCATTTCCCTGAAACTAGCTGTCATCTATGTAAATGTTTTCCCTCAAGACCAACTGTTCTTCATGGTAAGAACAGCACACGGAAACCTGGGTGCCTGAATTAGCACATGGTGTTATCAATGAGAGTTAAGATTCCAAGTGAGGGCTGGGCTACAACGCAGCTTTAGGGTTTTGAGTTTATGTAGCTAAAAGAGTAGATTTGCATGTGCTAATTTCAGGAACACTCATTTTTTTAATATGGATTTGCTCCAGTTTGGATTTAGCCTCAGGGTATTTTGACCCCCTCCTTCTGCATTTTTTTCTCCCTTGACTCAAATAACAAAAATGAGCAAAATGCTGTTTGTCCAATGAGATACTAATTTGAGACTGTTCTCCCTTCTTGGTAATGCAAATCAGTACTGACCTTGGAAATTCAGCCTCTATGAAGAACATGAGGTTCACAACAAAATCACAAGGATTGATACTACAGTTTTAAAATGGTGCCTCACTCCCTTTGTTTCAGGACTAAAACTTAGAAGGGCTACCCCCAGCTTAGCTTACAAAGGACTTCAGGTACCTCAGGCTGTACTATTGTAGCAAAGAAAATGGTGTTTGGTCCTTGTTTGCTCTCCCACTGCAATAATTTTTTCTCTGGAAGTCCCCTGCAGTGCCCACGGTTTCTTGCTGTGCCCAGTTTCCAACATGCGAATTTATTGTGGTGTAAATCAGGGAAAACAGATTGATATTCTAAATCTCCAGGTGCAGAGAAGCAAGATTTCTTGGAATGACAGTGCTGCCTTCTGCCAGTTGCTTCATCTCCTGATCAAAGAAATGTCATAGCAAATCAGCTTTTACGTAGGACCTTATGTACATTCAACATACAGACACAGAATGGTCTCAATACACTCCAAAAGTCTCCTCCAAACTGGAAGAAGCCTTGATCAGTGCAGGCCCTTCTCAACCAGCTGTGACACAGGTCTGTGTCTTTCCCACTTTATAATTCTTTGCTGAGTGCTCATACTGAAATTGTTTCATAACCACATGAATTTGGAGTTTTCATTTCGCCCTTGGAAGAAATGTAGAGCCTGGCACACTGACAAGTATAACAGTGTGTAAAAGCACAATTAACTTATGCTCCCACCCCATTTTTTTACATTTCTAAGGAAGCCCTGAGATTTCAGAGTGATTGTTTTCACTTCAGAGCCAGCAGCACACGATCACTTCATCAGCAGAGCCGAGCAAAGCCGGCACATTCGGCCACCGGCACGAGCCCCCAGCCCAGCGCCGGGCGAGAGAGCTCCCAGCACATCCTGCTCCTTCCCCCTGCACCAGGCTCCCCAAACCTGGGAAAGGGTAATAATTAAAAAGGCCAAGCACCAGTTAAAAACCAGATTTAGGCACCACAATCCCTAGGTTTTTTTCTTAGTACAACCAACTTTTTAAATTTCAAAATGTGGATTTGTCTTTGCATACACAAGTAGCACCTTAGGGAGTAAAGATAAAACGAAGTTTTTCAGTATTTTTAAGTCAGTTTTTGCCCAAAGGTGCTGAAGTTTTCTGCTTGCCAATATTTTGAGATCCTGAATTCTCAACTCACCTTGATGAAACACAGACAGCTAAAAAGAAAATGGTTTCAGTCACTCCATGCCAATATCCCAACACTACAAATGTTTATGAACTTTGGTATTTACCTGCTTTCTAAAGACAGCTTGGGGGAGCAGAGTAATTGTAAATGTTTGCAGAATATGGCCCCTTCTCTCTGACAATGACATGCTGTGTGACTGAGAACAGTCTGTGAAAGTGGAGCTTACTTAAGCAAGAAAGTTTTTAATTATTTTGAGGCTGTCGAATGAGCAAGGCTGAAGTTCCCTGCGCTGAACACGGGTGCTGTATTGAACCATTGCTCTGAATTTGGTTCCCTGATGACTTCAGCTTCCTGTCACTTCCTTCCCTGAGGTCTCAATGACACCACACAGAGCATCTCACTCACATTACATCTTCTTCCTGAGTGTAGACTCCCAAAACTCTTTGCTGGTCTTACAACAGATCTTAGCAATGGTCTATTTTCCTTTTAGTCACCCTGGTATCGACCTGTCTTTGGCAGCTACATGTAGATATCTCACTAGTAAGTGGTGCTAACACAGATCAGAGAAGCTTTCAGATTTAATCACCCTCATAATCGCCTTCATAATCTCGAGTGACAAAAGCCCCAAATCAAACTTCCAGAATTCGTCTGTCTTAAATTCTCTTAGAGTTTGCTTTAGATATCCACCAGCCTTGTCACTTCTAAGGGAAAACACTTTAAAACCACGACCAAGCTGACTGTCACTTCAGAACCACCATCCCTTGGGTCACAGAAGTGCGAGGCTCCAGCCAGGGCTCACATTTCTGGCAGCATTTGACAGCACCGCACATGCTCTGCCTGTGCCACCAGCCCCACACAGACATTCTGCCAGACACAATCATCTCTGGCTAGCCTGGCAACCTGCAAGCTCCCCCAGGTCTGCAGAGCCTGGCTGTGACAAGGGGAACAGCCAGCTGCAGCAATGGATAAAATTGCACCTAAAAGCAGAACAAAACACCACGCGGTGCTCTCTCTTTCACAGGCCTGTGCCCAGATCTGAGCAGGGTTTTAAACTCTGCTTAAGAACATGGCTAAACCAATCAATGAACTCCATCACTCCCAAAAGTTGCAAAGGTCCCAAAATAAGAGCAAAACACATGTATATTCATGGGAAAGGCAAAGGGGACTGGCTAGTTTTACACTGCGATGCTTTGCTCTCTGGATTCTGATTTTTTTTAAAAATTGATTGTTCATTTTTAATGGAGTTCTAATGAAACACCCTTAAGCCCTGCAGTGGTTTGCATCTATGGTTAGCAAGCCAAATAGCAGTGTGCTTTGTTTCACAAGTAGCATTAGAGATAAGAGAGGCTAAGATCGTGGCCTGGTTTTACAAGGCTGTAAGAGGCACTCAGGGGCCATACAGTCTCCTGCTTGGCTGCCTAAAGCCTACTCTGGTCATTAAATAATGTGAAAGGCTTATAATAACAGCTGGTGACTAATCTATTCCCTTTGTACAAATGTTTTACATTTGTCACTATAACCACTGCAGAGAGACAGCTCCACTCTCCTGAAGGCTGAATCTTGCCCAGAATTTTTTTTTATTTACTCAAAACTGCACCCTTACAAGTCACCACTTGCCAAACATTATCACATTATGATGAGAGCTTACATTTTGTAGTAGGTATAATCAAAAGATTGTAGTCACAGGATCTTTATGATACCAAGGTAAGATAAAACATTAAGCAGGAAAAAGGAGTGGGAAAGGTGTTAAAGAAATTCTTTCTTTAAACTACTCGATACCACACTTTCCAAGAGAAGTTTTCCTCAATCTGCAGATAGAAAAGAACACCTCAGCTTTGTGTGAAGTTAAAAAAAAATTTGAAAAAGCCAGTAGAGCACTGGGAGTTGAGATTCACCACAGCTAAAGCTCTCTATTGTGCAAGTCACAACTGAGCTCTGTCAGACATTGACTCTGCTTTCCAGACACACAGGTTCATTTTTTCCCATATTTCATGGTTTTAGCAGATCACATATGAATTGCACATGAGAATCACACACACCAAACATGCCTCTCTGTTGGTTCAGTGCCTCTTTGCCACTATTAAAGAAATAATATTGCATTCTTGGACATCCCAGGACATCTGTGGGTCATCCTAGGTGAATAGCAAATTATTTCACTGAATGACTTCTCCAGATGAGTTTGTGACTTACACAGTGAGGTACAGCCTGACAGTGAGTGTGAACCTGGACTTGACCCTGATTTCCTGGAGAAGGACCAGCAGCCTCCTTGTTCTAAAGAAATTTTAATTGTTCACCTTCCCCTCTGTGTGGTCATTTATATCTTTTCTACTGGCCTGCTTCCAAGTAAAGGCCTAAGCATTAACCTTGCTTCCAACATTTTAACTGCACTTCTCAGGAATGTCAGCCACACTGTCCCATGTAATTCAGAGCATACAGATTCCCACTGCTTTCCTGGCAGCACCATGGACATTTTCATATTATAATCCATTAAAATGTTAAAAATTCCAAGTAACAGAGATGATGACACTTTTCTTCTATTTGTACAGGTCAGCTTAAGACCAAAGAATTTTACAGCCTTTGTCTTGAGTGAAGCCATGTCCTGTCTTTGATAGTATCTTTGTATACTCAGGAAAGGAGAAGATACAAGACTGATGCCTAGAGCTGCTCAAAGTGTTAAAGCAAAGATTTCACCAAAATCTCATTTCTCATCAAGCAAAATGTTCCTCAGCTCTGTGTAAGTTGCTGCAAAATCTAGGTGTTTAAAACACCCTTCTCATTTTTTAAAATGAGACCCTTCTCAAACATTTAAATGTTTAGTTTTCAAGTTTTCAGAAGGAAACACCTGCATTTTTAATCAACAGTTTAAAACACTGATTTTTTAAAAAATTTCAAACTTAAAAAATTTAAATTAACAAAATCAATTACATTAACAAAAATTAAATTCAATTTCCCATTCAACCCCAGAAGGAACTGATAGCTTCTCAGTTCACACAGTTTTTAAAGACAGA
Organism: Anthoscopus minutus; assembly: GCA_013399455.1. Lineage (NCBI taxonomy): Eukaryota > Metazoa > Chordata > Aves > Passeriformes > Paridae > Anthoscopus > Anthoscopus minutus. The sequence goes on along the minus strand of VWYI01007370.1, from coordinate 492,622 downwards.
TTTTTTTGAATGCACTCAAAAGTTCTTCACAAATATTTTGATGCATGTTTTCAGAATTGTCAGAACATAAAAACAGCCATGTCTGCACCAGTAAGTTCCATGGCTGTGAAGGACACAGACTCCCATGGCCTCCAACAGCTGTATTCCATCTAATTCTCCTACTGCAGCTTTAGTTTCCTATTGGTTTGGCAACTGTGAAGGTCCAGAATATCTTGTGGATAACATTAGGCATGAGAACATAGGTAAAATTTATTCTGCCTGGAAACAGCAGTGAATTCATGGACATTTTCCATCCCCTGCTGGTCTTCCAGGAATGGTGCCACTCTAGCCTACCTCCTTCTCCTACCTCTGTGTAGGACTCTGCTCCAATGGTACATTTGTGCTCCAGTGGTACATGTGAAAATGCATAAATGCACCACAGTGGTGCCAAGGAATAAAGCAGGACTGGCATCAGGTAAAGGGAAGGAGAATTTTGCCAAGGGAAAAGAAACCTGGGAGTGGTGAGTCAACTAAATTCTCAGAAAGTGAGCGATGGGATGGGATGGGA
>VWYI01007370.1:481751-492053 GCA_013399455.1 Anthoscopus minutus | reverse complement strand
GATGGGATGGGATGGGATGGGATGGGATGGGATGGGATGGGATGGGATGGGATGGTGACAAAAGGAGATGTGACTCACAGGAAAGTCACATGAAACATAAACGTGTTGCCCAATGCTCCCTGCTGTGTCCAGGGATGGCCAAGGCCTCACAGAGGTGTCACCAGGAGGAAACTCTGCTGGCTGTGTGTGGTCACCTCTTCCCTGAAGTCCAGAATCAGAGACTGAAAGAGGAACTAAGCAAGATTCTGCAAAATTTGTGTTTTTTTCATAAACCTTTCCTAATGTTGCACTCTTTGCATCAAGCTCAGCAGAGGAGTTTTCTTTTGTGACTTACACTCATTATCTATTATCATCATCAATTGGTCCCAAATCAAGAGCTGCTCTAGAATAAATCTCTGACTGTTGGAACAATGAATGCCAAGTCATGCTCTGTCCAAGCAGCTTATGCATTAAATGTGGGACAAGAGAGAGGCAGAGACAAACAAGAAATAAAAGAGATCTAAAAGAGAACAACTGTGATAAGCAGGAGTTCCTGCACATTGTGTTCCCTGGCATTGCCAGCTCCATTTGTAGGCATCATGGCAGGGGAAAACTTTATTCTCTTGGTCCAGAAATAATCTATATTTTGAATGTTTTGTTATAAATCTGTTTGATCAGACATGGGATATCTGGAATGGGAATAAACATGGGCTATCCTGCCAGACAAATAACTTACTGGGTGGTTATATTTGAGCTGGTTTTCCCAGTTTTACAATCTACACACACACATATTTAATTGTATGCTTTACATGAAATGGCATTCATGCAGTGCCTCAGCCTCATCATTAAAACACATCTTCTGGATAATTGAGACATTTTCATTAAAAAAAAGATTTTAGGACTTGTAGTGGGCATGATCTTTTAACCAGTGTCTGGCTTGTGAGATTATGGGGATCAGGCTCCACTTCCTGTGCTAGGAAGCAAAGACCTTTCTTATATGAAAATAGGTTGAACTGACAAAGTCAGCAAAGAGCTACAAATGACACCATCAAAAATTATTTCTAAGATAATCCAGCCCAAATGAAAGTTGGTGGAAATACTCCAAGTAACATCAGCAGAGGCAGGTCCAAAGTATAGGCCAGACAATTTCATAGAACAGACGTGTTGGCATGTCGTACTTACACAGAATTATTTAATTCTTCGAGATATTCATATGCAAGGTCCAGTTAAAGTGGACCTCTGTCTCTACCTGAATCACTCCTAGAACTCAGTGTGACTTGGTCTGTTCCCACACACAGGAAGCACTGATAGTCCAGCCACAGAGGAAGAGGTAAATTTAATCGATTCAGTGCCTTTCTCATCCAAGTAAAGAGTGGAATTACAGGGGAGGAAATGAGGCAAGCCTCAGCTCAGCTTGCTGGCAAGAGCATCTCAGGCTGTGTGGGGTAGGAGATGGGAAAGCAAAAAGGCCTCCTGAGGTTAAACAGCCACCAGCAAATTACTGCCTCCCTCAAACTGGAGGAAGCAGGGAGGAGAGGGATTTGAAGGGACACTGAAATCCCTGCTCAAATTAGCAAAAGGATGATGCAGTTTACATGTCACCTGTTGCACTGGGCAAAACCTGTGGGCACAACACACAACTCAGGCACAGGGTGGGATTTCTGGGCTGTCCTGCACAGGGCCAGGAGCTGAACTTTACTGCTCCTTGTGGGTACCTTCCAGCTCAAGGTATTTTATGGTTCTATGATTGATGATAACCTAGTGCAGAGAAATCCAAAGACACCTCAAACTTTTTAACTTAGGTCTGCAGATAGATACAGATCTGAGAACCTTCACCTGCCACCGCAGGGAGCAGAGGCTATTTTCAAAAAGGACAGTGGCTCCCACCCACCATGGAGCCTCTAGTACCAAAACCACTATTGGAGATTTTACTTTAATTCTCTGTAACCTGTAGCTCAGAACACAAAACCATTTCCCTCTATGTAGTTTGTCCAAATCAGGCTCTGAAAAGCAGTGAATTAAACTGTTTACCATCAAATAGTAAGAGTTTAGTGGCTGAAATAAGCTGCCAGTAGCATTGATGAGGCTTCAATTAGGCAGAATTTACAGTGCTGTACCACCAGCATTGCCCAAAGCAGGATGGAAAAGGACTGTCTGACCACTGCTTCCCTGGGGACCTCCAGGGAAATGAGATGTACCTCATGGGCTTCTCAATCAGCAGAAATTGGAAGAAAAAACAAATAAAACAGTTGGTGGTCTCAGCTGTGTTTCTTGTGGGCAGTCACCCATGTTGCAAAAGCCTTCCTTGTGATGGGCACTAATTTCTCTCCCCTGTGAGAAATCTTATTCAAGAAGTCAGAAGTGAAATTACAAGAGAGAGCAAAGGTCAAGGTGACAAAAACATTTAGGTTTCTTGCCCCAAATAAGGAGCCAATGGGAATGCTGGTCCCTGCACAGGAAAAGCCACCTGGACTCACCTGATCCACACTTAATAAAATGTAGATAATCAATAAGTTGCTGTTTCAGGGTTTTTCTACAAAGTAGAAAGAAAGGCACCTCCAAAATCAGATCAGAACTTCTGTGGGACACACAGCTTCCCTGAAGGTGCCCATTTCAAACATCAATTGAAATAAAGATCAGCGCTAAAACCCCAGAAAATGGCCCAATCTGAGGTGTCCTGAACCTTGACCTGTGTATCTACATCACTCTGCAGACCAGCCCTGATTGTAGGATTTCTCTCACCTCATCCTGTTTCCTGAAATCCAAGTATCTAGTTTAAGCTGGTCTTCCTCATGCTCCCTGTTGGGAAGCATTTTTCCATTGACCCACATGGACCTTCCACCAAAATTTGAGGCTTTGAGCATCTTCAAACAGAGCTTCCTCTTTTCTCTCCTCTGCATGGTCTGTGAATGAACCTCAGAGCTGTTGCCAGGTTGGAGATGAAGATCTTGAATTTTGGATTTGAGATCTTTATTTCTGAATCATTAGTGAGTTATTACAGTTCTCAGAAGGCGCCAGGCTGAGAGAGGTACACGCCCTCTCTGCCCTGAAATCTATGGAGAAGTACAAAGCAGTGTGAAAAAGCTGTTCTGAAACTGCACATTTTCAAAGAAACCAGATGAAACAGGCAGGCAGTGATTCTCAAACCCAAATGTTAGTTCTCTAATCAGAAAGCAGGTCACTGAGTGTTTCCCATGAACAATGTATTTGTGGTTGTACAAACTGTATAGGCACAGTTCCTCATACAAACAGAGTACTGTCATTGCTAGTAAGCTCAGTACATACATATGTCTTTTTCAGTGAAAAATATGTTTTTAATTGCATATCTAATCTTATTTTCAATAATTGACATATAGCTTTGTTTACAGAATTGAGATTTTTAGGAAGAAAAAAATTGTAGGAAATACAATTTCTTCATGTTTGTCATCTGAGGCCCACATTATCTAAGAACAGATCCTAGATATTCTTCTCATTACAGAGAGACCCTTGAAACCTTAATTTTAAGGAGTTCCCAATCAGAACATTGATCTGGAGGGATCATGGGGAGCTGTCAGAAAGTTCTCATGGAAAACACTGTGAAATAGTACAGACCTGGTGGCAAGAATGGGGTACTTGGGGTGATGTAGACCAGCCCTTTTAGTCAATCATCTCTGCAGCTTTTCCCTTCTGAGGCAAGTAGCAAATCTTCAGGCAAGAAAATTTACACCTGGGCTATGTCATACAGTGTCAGAGGACACATTCTGGAAGGTACAAAGAAAGCAGAATCAAATGAAATATTACAGTCAGTGACATGTGAAAAACCTGGTAATATGGAATTTTATTCAAATCAGTTTAATATTTGTAAGAAGGTATCTAGTTGGTATCTGGTGGGAATGATTTTCTAATGTGATATTTCAGTGCTCAGAAATGCCAAATGTTTAAACAGTCACCAATGGTGGTATTTCAGTGGAAAATGTTGACATTTTTTCACTTGAACATCACTGATTCTTGGGGAATATTTTATTCTACAAAAGCTTTCCAAGACACAGCCAACTAACTCTACATACTACTCTCAAAAGGAGAGTATAAAGGGAAGGAGGAACTTTCTAGCAGAGAAAATGGGGTTTAGGCTAAGAGGAGCAATTGGTGCTGCGTGGGAAGGTGAGTTTGTGCAGTAACTGCTCTGACCTGAAACATAATGTCCAACCAGGTCTCCTTTTTAACTTCAGCTCAGAGCGAGTGTCAGATCCCAATGTAAACTTTCCCATCTGTGTTATTCTATTAACTGAAAGGGAAAGGGATTAGCATGTGTACTTGTCACATCTTTTGACCTGTTGCATACTGAGACCCAAGGTAATGTTAAAGCAAACAGCATTCTTCTCCCTCTGCCAGGATAAGCAGGGCACAGGGGTGGCGTTCGCGAGAAGAAAAGAAAGCCAGACCACGTAAAACAAAGTATGTACCCTGTGCAAAAATAAATCCTGGACGCTGAAGATTTCCAAAGGGTATACCTTAAACAGGGTGAGAGAGAGAGGAGAGAGAGAGAGAGAAAACATTTGAGAGGAAAGTTCCCTTCCCTGCCAAGCACCAGATGGAGGGCCTTCCCACGGAAATAGCTGCAGAAGACAGATCGCTGACAGAAACCTCTGCCAAGAGAAGGGGGTCCCACTCACTGTGCTGGCAAAATCTCCATGGACAAGAACAGAATTCTCTGATTAAAACTCGTTCTCTGGAGAAGGGAGGTTGGAGTGTGGCACAGCACTCTTTAACAGTGCGGCAGACCCCAAAAAGGAGACAGGTTTTGGAAGGATTATATGGTTTGTGGCTTCATTCCTTCTCTTTGCACAGATCCTGTTTTTGCCCTCACTGTGAGTTTATAGAGCACATGTGCACACACAGACATGCCTAGTGGCAGCAATAATCTGCTTTGCCTCTCCCTTCCTCTACATTTTATTTCCACAAGGCCTTTGCAGTGATTGGGACAAGATGAAGTGTTGGATGCTGACACTGATAGAGAATCAGTTTGGGGATAGAAGGTTTAATGAAGCTGGGAACCAAAAATTTCTTTTTTAAATGTTTCAGTTAACTTGGCACTAAATTATTCATAGAAGAAGAAATTGAGGGCTTTCTGCTCCTTCTGCTTTTTTCCCCTGTATGTTTCTGATTCCTTTGTAAAAGTCCATAGGAGTGCACGGACTTTGTGAAAGAAGAAAACAAATTCAGCTCTCCAGGACAAACCAGTCAGTTCAGCAGTGAGAAAAAAAGGCAATTAACTGTATTGCTATTGCAGAGAGCCAAAGGAATGGGACAGGATGATCTGGGTACAGTGTTTTGGGAGAGAGGCTCTTCCAAGCAGGCCTAGCAGGTACTCCCTGATATTCCCAACGTTTGAATGAGAGCCATGATATTACTGTGATGGCCAAGGCTGGAGCATCTGATGTCAACAGAGTAGACAATTAATCCAAAATATTAGCCACAACCTGAGGCCCAGTTCCACTTTTGGATGGTTTTCTCTGCTTACACTGCAAGAACAACATCAAATTAAATTGAGTCCAGCAGTAGACTATCAAGATAGCAAAACACATGAGGAAAGGATGGGGGAGGTGGATTTGTTCAGCCTGAAAAATCTGAAAGTTAAAGAAGGGACTTTTTAACTGGTGCCTGCTCCTACTGATAGATGGCTACACAGGAGACTGAGTCCAACTTTTCTCAGATACAGTGAAAGGATGAAAGGCAATGATAGTAAGCTACAACAAGACAAATTCCTACTTCATTAAAAATAAATTGAAAGGAGGACAGTTAAGTTCTGGAACAGGTTGCACAAAAAGATGGTAAAACACCTAACCTTGCAGATTTTTAAAACTTGACAGAACATGGCCCTGAGAAACCTTAGCTACCTTTGAAGCTGGCCCTCTTTTAAGCAGGGGCAAGTTGATCTACAAATGCCAGTTTCAATCTGAACTGGTCCCTGATTCTGAGAGTACCAATTATAATTTCTGCATTGACATAGACAATCACCTTCTGAAATCCCCATTTCTTACCTCAACCCTCATGTCCTCCTCTAAATGAAAACATTTCTTTCACTCCTACAAACTAGAAAAGCTTTGCTGAAAATAGAGTCTGCACCACCTTCCCTTTGTGCCTTCATGGCAGGGTTTTTAATTCTCTGTGAGCATCATCATCATCACCATCTATGACAAAGAGGTCTCCAGGAAACAGTGCAGCAATATTGGCAAAAAATTCCCCTGAAACACAGTGCATTTCTTCTCACTGGCAGAGCCATAATGGTAGGAGTCTGTAGAGAAGACAACTAGGGTGACACACAACTCTCCTGCAGTGGCAATAAGGGGTATCAAAATAAATTTATCAGGGAGAGACAAAGAAGAATATCCTGATTTTCCCTTGGTCATTTTAACAGGAAATATTTCCTCATACTTTGGCAAATATTAGGCACAGCTGGGTTAAAGCTGCAGAGAAGCTCAAGGGAGATGGAGCATGGAGTGCAGGGAGCAACACTGAGCTTGTCCTGCTTTGGGGGGCATCAAATGAGATCCCAGACTGCTGCTGGGATTCCTCACCGTGGCTGATGGTGTCCCCAGAGCATGTGTTAGCCCCTCACTGAACAGGCTACTGAACAGGCTGCTCTAAAAAATGCAAACATTTCAGTGCTGTGATGGAAGAGTTTACAGGGGGTAATTTTTGTCTAAACAAGAAGGGATTTTTGGGAGGCCGTGTGGCCTGGGTCATTGTTTTGCTGCAAGATAGAAAGAGGTAAGAGCCCTCACACTTCACCAGAATTAGTCTTATCCCTTCTCATGCCTGGAAGGACCCAGGCTGACAGTAAAGGGCAGTGTTATCCCAAATTTCCTCTTACAACAACATTACCTCCTCATTTTCTTCGCAGTTCCTGAATCATCTTTATGGACTTGTCTTAGAGCAGTACATAAACTGCTCCTTCCACAGGCTAAGGCTCCACATGCTGTGCAAGCACAGGATGCAACCTTGACACCACTTCCATGGTGCCATCCTTCCAGAAGAGATGTATATGGTGGTATTTGTACAAATTTTCAGCCTGATGCCTCTGAAATGACATTTTCTAAGTTCATTGTAAAGACACTGGCTGAACACAGACTCTTGACAATATCTCTGCAGAACTTTGTGGATTTATTCATCTCTGATATTAGATACTAAGAGGTCTAATTACCCAAAGTCAGATGTGAAGGTGCCTGAGTTCTAGGCTTGATATTCACACCAACAGACTGTTCTTTTTAATCAAGTAGTTATGGTTTTTTATAGCTGTGTCTAACAATGTAAATATGCATGTGCATAAATACAGAAACACACACACATGTTTTTGTACTGCATCTTCCAGATAAAGAGGAGCAAGGAAAAACACATCAGGGCCCTGTTTCACATCACAAATTTCCAGTCTCCTGAAACAGACAGACAATACATGTTTTCTCTAGGATTATTCAATCTGTGTACCAAATCAGTGGCTTTAAAAAGACCCCCAAACATTCAACAGATCTTACTAGGACTGCTCAGCAGACTTCCACTCTAGTTCTGTATCAGAAAAATGACCTGACTAATGCATTTTAAGTATTAATTTTTTCTTGGGATTTTTTTTGTTTGTTTGGGTTTGTTTGTTTGTTTGTTTGTTTTGTTGGGTTTTTTAAAAAATTATATCTGAAGAGAATATTAGCTCAAGTATTTATAGCCCATTTGTTGGTGTTCTGACACCAGAATGCCAATATTCCCATCCCAGGTGCTGAAAGGCTGAAGGATGCACACACCTGTGTGTACACACGGACAGGCACACAGCCCCCAAACCCTGCCAGACACATCTGATGATCTGTGCTTGTTTAGTAACAGCAGAGTAAAAGGAAAACATGATGTGGGATGTTTAAATGCCTTAAGAATTTCTATTTACTTGTTTAAATAATATTTCAGCTTTATAAATCAGGATTGTTCAATACCTGCTTTCTCATTTTCTATTTAATTTAACCATCATTTATGCCTTCAAAACCTCAAAATTCTTATAATCTTCTTTATGTCATAGCTGGTGAGGTCTGAGTTCTGTACAGAATGGTGACATTTCTGATAAGAATATCTTCAATTCTTTGTTCCTAAGAAGAAGTGAACAAAAGGATCACCAAAGCATTTCTCAAAGTTGGTGCAAAGACAGAGACCTTTCCTTACAGGGAGGAATTAAGATCAAGTCTCCCTCTAAAATAATAAGTGATGGGGAGTGGCACTTGCAACATCACACGGCGTAGAAAAAGCAGGGATTTTTTACTTAAACTGTGAAGGGCAGCAAACTGCAAATCATCCACGGGCTTCAGTGGAGTTGGGGTTTTACACTGAGTGTTCTGGAGAGCAATATATCCTCTCATTGCCTCAGTGAGAGCAGTATCTGGTTTGCACTTGGTCATCCCTAATTTCACTCATCACCCCCAGCCTTTGGGTAGCTCTGAACTCAGTGTAGACCCTGTTCTGTCACCATCCTCCCTGCAATCAGTGCTCTCCACACAGCTGATATAAATGATAAATAAAAAGCAACTGTATCAGTGAAAAATAATTTCAGATTTGTCTGTCTACCTTACGTGGATATGGATGTGAATAACACAAAATGAAAGAAGAGTTCATTCAGAATCAGTCTGAGTTTTGAACCATGGTACATCATGGTCTAGAAGCAAATTGCTATTACTTTGCTTTTTCCTTCCCACTAGCAAAGTCCATCTACACCAATACACAGTCCACACAGAAGTCTCTAAAAGGGAAAAAAAAAAAAAGAAAATCAAGCTAAATCAACTCTCAAATTCCCATGTAAACTGAGTTTAAGAGTGGAAAATTTCTTTTACCTATTCTTTGGGTGGTACAAAAATCTAAAATTCCTATAGCCCTGCTTCTCTGGGCCAAGTCAAACAAGGATATTGTCCTTTTAATGTCTTAAAGGCTCTGTTTTCTTGTAATGCCAAATGCAATATTTTTTTGAAAACACTACACCAGAAGTTTCCCAGCTGAGAAAACAGGCTGGTGAAAAATGGTTTCAGAAAACGAAATAAACCATGCAAAAGCTGTTCAGGGTGTGTGTATGAAATGAACATCTGGATCTGGCTTGTTAAACTGCCTCTTTTTTTTACCTCTACCCCCCCCCTTTTCTTTTTCTCACAGCTGTTCGAAAGAGTCCTAAGGGCAAAGAGACAGGTCAATGGACTGGGTTACACCTTTTTTCTTTTCTCTTTTTTTTTTTTCTGAACCTCTTTGCACCTACGCAAGGAATCCAGGCCACATGTGTGTTTAATAAGTAGGCACAAACACAGGAGAGAAAAAAAAAATCTCAATTCCTGTTGGTTCTTAGGAGAGACACTGAAGGAAAAATAAACTCCGGATTTCAAATTTTCTCTCTCAAAAAAAGAAACCTTATGGTTCCAATAAAATATTTCTTTAAAAACCCAATGGATTTTTTTTTTTAAATCATGGTCTTTGCAGAATATATCTTTCTCTGTTCCTTTGGAGAGGAATAACAATGTGTTAATCCCTTACCTGCTGGAGCAAGAGAAAATCATGAAATGCCAGTGGCCTGGGTTCACTGAACTGAGTCTTCCTATAGCACACAATAGATACGTACATTTATATTAAGTGGGTTCTTATTTAATTTCAGGCTGGAACTTCCCCAGTCCAGAAATGAAACAGAGAACCAAAGGAAGTGAAAAATGATCTGGAGGTGAGATTTTCTGAGCAGCAGAGGACGTGCCTCTTCCTCCTGCCAGGATGTCCCTGACACTGCTTCAGCCATGGCCAGGAGCAGAGCAGCTTCCAGCTGTGGCACAGCTGCAGGAAGCTCCCTCACCTGGCTCTAAAGACAAGGTCTGAGAGTTGGGTCTGACCCTGCCCTTGGGTCCAATGTCTTCACCACATCTCATCCATCAGCCAGTGCTGATACCTCCAGTCCACTGGCAATGGCCTGAATGTAAATAAATACCCCATTCCTCTGGGCAGCCCTGAGTCACTGAACCTTCACAGAGACACCCATGGAACAAAGCCATGCAGCCTGGGCAGACACTGACACAAAGCCACCCTCTTCATCTGGAGCTCTGAGAGCAGAGCCACTCTCTTCATCTGGAGCTCTGAGAGCAGAGCCACCCTCTTCATCTGGAGCTCTGAGAGCAAAGCCACTCTCTTCATCTGGAGCTCTGAGAGCAGAGCCACTCTCTTCATCTGGAGCTCTGAGAGCAAAGCCACTCTCTTCATCTGGAGCTCTGAGAGCAAAGCCACTCTCTTCATCTGGAGCTCTGAGAGCAGAGCCACTATCTTCATCTGGAGCGCTCCCTGTGCACACAT